>JALIGW010000003.1:128276212-128716212 GCA_023053685.1 Diadophis punctatus similis
ACCTTCTTACAGGTAAAGTCAATGGAGAAGCCAGATTCACTTAACAACCGTGTTACTAACTAAAAAAAAAAAAGCCGAGGTGGCGCAGCGGTTAGAGCGCAGTACTGCAGGCCACTTTAGCTGACTGTGATCCGCAGGTCAGCGGTTCAAATCTCACCGGCTCAAGATTGACTCAGCCTTCCATCCTTCCGAGGTAGGTAAAATGAGGACCCAGATTGTTGGGGGAAATATATAAAATATACATTGCTTACTGGTGTAAACTGCTTAGAGAGTGCTTGCACTGTGAGGCGGTATATAAATCTCACAAATAAATGAATAATAAATAAACTGCAGTGATTCACTTAACAACTCTGGCAAGAAAGATTGTAAAATGAGGCAAAATTCACTTAACAAGTGTTTCATTTAGCAACAGAAATTTTGGGCTCAATTGTGGTCGTAAGTCGAGGACTGCCTGTAATAGTTTATGTTGCGTCCCCTCAGGATGCTAGAATGCCTCAGGAATGTCCCTGTGTCTGGAAGCGGGAAACTAAAGGCTTCCTATTGGCTGACACGTTCCTGAGGTATTCTAGCGTCCTGAGGGGACGCAACAGTTTAATTGATACTTAAATAATAACGCCTCCTCCTCCTCCTGCATTATTAGTATTGTATACAGCAGCAGTTTGGAGTTATGTTCCTCTGACGTCAATCTGTTTACGTAGTATGTGTTAAGCCTTATGAGCTTAAAAGAGAATTGATAAAATACAAAATAGGATGAATGCTGTCTCTTGCAAATGAACGTTTGATGTTTTAGGAAAAGATATCCTTCTTCAGAGAAAATCCCAATTATAAGGCTCTAGAAAAGTCCAGAACAAAACTTGTATAAAATATAAGCTTCTATAAAAAAAATGTTTACATCTTTAGAAATGCACCATTTCATAAAAGAAAGTAGTAAACAAAACAGCTATATGGAATACAGGCTAAAGTGAGAAACTCAAATGAACCCAAGGGAGATAGGAAATAACTCTTATGATTAACTCTGGAGAAATATTGGTTTTCCCCCTCTAGGCACCTTACACATTTCAACTTGGCAGTAGCTTCAGAAATAATAAAACAGAAGTAAATAGCTGCACTACACAAAGCCGTGTTATGAAGGCCTTTTTATTCCAAAACTATTTATTCTGCTGTGCAGCAGGTTTTTCAATCCGACAGAAAATTTCCTCTGGAGGATTTGTTCCAGTAAAACCCTCGAAAATATGGTGGGAAATTAATTGGGCTGTGCTGGCTTGGAAAATGATTTGCAAGAAGGGCTTGGGACCTTAGTCTGCTATTCATTAAAGCAGCCCGACCTTTTTTTCAGACCCTTGCACAAGCTGTAAACCAGAGGTCTTCAAACTTGGCAATTTTAAGACGTGTGGATTTCAACTCCCAGAATTCTCCAGCCAGCATAGCTTCTGAAATATCTCGGAAAGAGTGCTCTAGAGATAGCTGGCTGGAGAATTCTGAGAGTTGAAGTCCACACATCTTAAAGTTGCCAAGTTTGGGGACCCCTTCTGTAAACAAAGATTCCATTACTTTAAGAACTTGGTCATTCAAAGTAATGCAGGTTTTAAAACATTGCTTTTTCAGGCATCTGATGCCCAAGGTCCAGAGCACTCTTTCCGAGATATTTCAGAAGCATGCATAGCCCTAGGAATTAAACTGAGACTTGCTTACATACAGAAAAATAAACACTGTACGAAACAGCCAGAATTTGTGGGATCCCTACTGCTCTATGAGCTTGTTTGCTTGCAGACGTTTCATTGCCCAATTAGGTAACAGCATCAGTACAACCGGAACATGAAAGAAAGCGTACTTACATTTGTGAGAGGAGCATGGGAAAACATGGAAAATCCTTCAAAAATGTACTCGTGGTCATCATACTCTATGACGGTGGGTCTGTCTGTCTAAAGAAATAAAACCAGAAGCTGGGAAAAGTCGTCCTGGGAGGCTCAAGAAGCTGCTATCATGCTTCAAATTACTTACTAAGAAGTTGGTAGGAGGCGACACCGTAATGCGGTAATGGAACAATCTTCCAGCATTGTTGGTCATAGGACGGCAGGGTTTAATAGGCTTTAAGGAGAGAAGAATAGAGAAAAGACATGATGATGGAAATTTTATCCCCACAAGAGAGTAGAAAAATCCTGACCATTTCAGTGAAATCCATTGCGGTTGCTAAATGAGGACTGCCCGTATACAGTCTGGATTATGCATGCACGTACCATTAATAGCCGACGCCATTTGGTTGCGAAAAGATTTCATTTCAGGTTTTTTACAGCATTAAGGGAACGTAGACATTACAGAATGGAAAGTTGTCATTTTTAATAGCAATAGCACTTAAGACTTATATACCGCTTCATAGTGCTTTACAGCCCTCTCTAAGCGGTTTACAGAGTTCAGCATATTGCCCCCAACAATCTGGGTCCTCATTTTACCCACCTCAGAAGGATGGAAGGCTGAGTCAACCTTGAGCCTGGTGAGATTTGAACAGCTGAACTGCAGCTAGCAGTCAGCTGAAGTAGCCTGCAGTGCTGCACTCTAACCACTGCACCACCTCGGCTCTTTAAAAGATTTTAAAGGGAAGATTTTAAATTGGCCAATCTCGTGTTGGTTTAAACCAAGACAAATGGGGAGATGATACACCAAATAATCCAACTTTTGGTGGGCAACTCAATATATTTGAGCCCCCCCCCCCAATTCTTTATTAAGGGCACTTAATACGCATGTAAGACATTAACAGAATTGCAGTGATGCACATCTGGAAAGCTGCAAGTAATCAAGACTAAATCAGCCTATCATCCCCTGCTGGCAGGGGTGGGTTCCTCCTGGTTCACCCGAACCTGTAGTGACCCACTGGTGACGTCACGATGACGTCACCAACCCGGTTCAGTCGGTGCCGGTCCATGGGCGCCATCTTTTTTTTTTTTGAATTTTTTGTATTTATTTTTTCTTCTGAGCATGCACAGAAGCCAAGTTTCCGGCACTGTGCATGTGGTCGCCATCTTGTTTTCGGCTTTATTGGGAGGGGGTTTCAGATTTTTTGGCACTGCGCATGCCACCCACGTGGTGTGGGAGGAAGTGAACCGGTAGCGAGGTAACTTAGAACCCACCCCTGCCTGCTGGGTATATTTTCTTCATACAGGTTGCTTGCAAACTGCCAGTTGTTCTCCTTCTAGCTACACCCTTCCAAATATAGCTGAAAGATTCCAGCGGCCCCTGAAAATAATAATTTATTAAGACTTGCATGCCATCTCAATGAATTTGGCCAATGGTCGGAAATGCTCCAGAGCTCCAGATCTGTGCTAATAGTAAACAAAGCCTCGTTTTAGTCCAGTCTAGCAGATCTACCCGTAGTCAGCCATGTCCTTAAGCAATTCTCCTCATTGAGAAACTAAAATCCAGTTACCTCTTCTCCAGGATAGATTCCATGTCTTATCCCTGTTCTCCTGGCTTTGGCACTACATTTGCAAAGAGGCCCGTCGTTCATCTGTTTTAAAAGAAAAAAGGGTTAAAGTGATATTTTTAGGAATAGAGACTTTAGGAATACTTTAGGAATAGGAAAGAGGAATAAGAAAGGAGTATTTAAAGAGAGTGGGCAAATATCCAAGGATCATAGATCTTTTTAAGTACTGTAGTCTTCGACTTACAACCCGTCATTTAGCAATCACAGTTATGATGGATGTCTCCAAGAACTACTTACAACCTGGTTTTGAAGTTTCAATGGCTGCCCCTCACCCCACACTCACGTGATCGCATTTGGACACTTGGCAACTGGCCCACATTTATCGCCTTCTGCTGTCATGTGACTTTTGCTGTCATGTGACTTTTGCAGTCATGTGATTGTGCTTTATGATGGTTCTTACTGGTAAAAGGTGCTTAACAACCATAGCATTCATTAAATGACTGGGATGATTCAGTTAAAGACTACCACAAAAACGATTGTAAAATCAGGTATGGTCACACAGTGACCCTCTTAATGTCCAGTATGACTTACAACCATAATTCCAGACTCAATACATACTGTATGTATGTATATGGCATACTGATATGTGTGTTATGTATGTGTACACTTTTGAGAGAAGACAACTATTTCATTTTTATGTGTGCCAGAAAAATATGACAATAAAGGTTATCTTATCTTATCATCTTATCTTATCATCTTATCTTTATCTTATCACTACCTGAGATATTGATTCTATTATTAAACTTTTTTTTCTTTAACAGGGAAGCTTTTTCTAGAGAGCCTAAGCTTACTCACAACTTAATAAATCCATTTATTCTTGTCTTATTTTGTTTCCCACCAAAATCTGAATGAAATCCTGATGATGAAGTGGCTGTTGTTAGGGAAACTGCAACAAAGATCTTCAGATCAATACCAGGAGGTTGAAATGTGATCTATTTAAGGAGAAGTACCATATCTGGGTTGCAAAAGTGCAAACAACAACTAGGTGGCACCAGAAGGTAAGAATTTTCTGCCTCTTTTTGCTACCATCCAATGTCTATCTGGATTTCTGCTGCTCGGACAAGGCATTTAATTTAAAAACTTAAGGCAATATGCAAAGTAGAGCTGATGCATCTATTTAATTAAACACTGCTGAGGTAATAATTATTCATAAAACGAAATATTTAAAAAACGGATTATAGTACTTTCCAAACTGTGTTCACTTTAAGATTCATAAATGGAACTGGTCAGAATGAAACCCAATAATCTTTATTGGGGGGCATTGAATGCTTAGAATCCAATTCTAGCCTAGGTTTCTTGTCAACATAGTAGCCTTCTACCTGAAGTGAGGTTTGACATTAGAAAACACTCCTACATGAATTCTGAAGAGATTACATTATACAGGTTGTTCTCGACTTACGACCACAATTGAGCCTCAAATTTCTGTTGCTAAGCGAACCACTTTATGACTTTTCTTGCCAGGGTTGTTAAATGAATCACTGCGGTTGTGAAAATATTTACTGACCCCTCGCATCCTGGACATAAATTGTTTCAACTCCTACCCTCAAAACGACGCTATAGAGCACTGCACACCAAGACAACTAGACATGAGAACATTTTTTCCCCGAACGCCATCACTCTGCTAAACAAATAATTCCCTCACCACTGTCAAACTATTCACAAAGGCTGCATTACTATTACTATTAGTCTTCACATTGTTCCTATCACCCATCTCCTCCCACTTATAACTTGTTGCTTGTATCCTTATGATTTATATCAATATTGATTGTTTCCCGATTGCTTATTTATACCCTATGACAATCATTAAGTGTTGTACCTCATGATTCTTGACAAATGTATCTTTTCTTTTATGTACACTGAGAGCATATGCACCAAAGACAAATTCCTTGTGTGTCCAATCACACTTGGCCAATAAAGAATTCTATTCTATTCTATTCTATTCTATTCTATTCTATTCTATTCTATTCTATTCTATTCTATTCTATTCTATTCTATTCTATTCTATTCTATTCTATTCTATTCTCCTCTATATCAGTGGTTCCTACCCCCTGATTTGTGGACCAGCACCAAGCCGCAGCATGACAGAAACTGGGCAGCGCAAACAAGAGAAGCCCCATCCGCGGGATGCAGGCAGCATGCGAAACCACACACCCTCCACTCCTTGGAAAAACCTCTCTCTACAGAACCGGTCCCTGGTGCCCAGAAAGTTGGAGGCCATTGCTCTATATCACAATTGTCCAAAATTCAGTAGGCAACGTCCCACCTTTTTAAGGAAAGAAGAGGATGAAAATTATAAGCTAAACACTACATTTTTCCTTTTTTGGGGGGGGAGGGGGGACATAGTTTCTCCTCCAAAATCTATTTTGTCTACACAGAACTCCTTTCTTATTCAGAATTTAAAGAGCACTGTAGCACATTTGGAGTTCCTGCTAACAATAGCTTGATGGTCCACAAAGGAACACTATTATGGAAAGAAAAAGATAGCTCAAAAAGCATATGATTCTTATAAAAACATTGGTGGAAGCTAGTGTTTTTGGACACAGCTTAGTATTTGTTCTCTGGGCATATTTCAATTTCCGGTGCCTTCAACACTACAAGAACATAGGCAAAATTAGGAACAAAATATAGTGTTCAAAATTAAACTCTGTCCATTGAATTCCATCTTTCAAGTCCCATTCAAGGTATCACAGTGATTCAGAAGATGCTCTTAGAATGGAAGGGGGGGGGCGAGTGTATAAGATGCTCAAATTGCTGCTTTTACATCAGAAGAGTAAGTAAGCCTATGATTTCTCCTCAATATAAGTGGCTGATCTTTCTAAATTTACGTCTGCAGATCGTAGCCCTATTATTTCCAAAGCTGGGTTCAGGACACAAAAGCAATACACCGACAATTTTAAGTGCTTTCCATCCTACGATGTGTTTGTTTTAAATTAAATGAAAGCAATGCACAATACATGAGATGCCTTGAGACATGGATACAACCAAATGAAAAGGGATAGCTAACACAAAGTACTTCATTAGCTCTTGTTTGTTGACAACCATTGTGTTCTCTAGAATAGCGCAGCATTAGCCATCTTGGGATTTTAAGGTAAACAGACCTGTTCTACCTAATTTGCTTTTAGAGAAGCCAAGGCCATCAATTTCCATTCAAATTGAGAAGCTCCATTTAGATTTAATGACTAATTGGGGGACAAAAATGTAAAAAAACAAAAGTGGGAAAAAAAATTAACAGAAAGAGAAGGAATTCACTGCGGTCATACCTGTAAACCTGTAAACCATTGGACATCAGTTGTAAGTAAAAATTCAAATTGGCAAAAAGATGCTACATTTCAGTTTCAATTTTGTTCCTGTAAAGTAAGGGGTTTTAAATTTGGGGGTCCATGTTAAATTTTAGGGGTCTGTGAACTTGGATGGGAAAAATATAACAAGTTTATTTTCACTAGGTTTTAACTGAAGTTCAGCTTATAATTTAATAAAGAACATATGCAACCAAGTAATTTATGCCCACAGACTCAAAAAAAAACTTAACTTCAATCAACCTCACTAGAATAATTATTATACCCTAAAACAGGGATCGGCAACCTTAAACACTCAAAGAGACACAAAGGTCCTAACCAGAAGCCCCCCTTTCAATTCTGGAGCTAACCGGAAGTCCGGTACCCCACCATAGAGTCTCCTTCTAGCGCGGCGTCCCTTTTCCTCTACCAGTCCTAACCGAAAGCCCTATCAATTGTGGAGCTGACCGGGAAACCCGCTCCTTGCCATACAGTCTCCTCCTTAAACGCCCTGCTTCCCCCCTCCGCCAACTAGAAGCTCCTCTCAAAATTGTGGTGCCAACCGGCGACAGGGAGCCGCAACAGAGGGATGAAAGAGCCACATGTGGCTCCAGAGCTGCAGGTTGCTGACCCCTGCCCTAAAAAAATGAAATACAAATACATTTAGCATGTGAACTAAATTTTCCTCTGAAAGCAGGATCGATAATGGTGAACAGAGTTTGCATTTGAAAGGTTCTTTTGTAGCTAAATAACCATATAAGCAGTGGTGAAATCCAAAAATTTTCCCTATCGGTTCTGTGGTGAGTGGCTTGGTGGCGTGGCTTGGTCATGTGACTAAGTGGACGTAGCCAACTTGATTGGTCTCACCCTTAGGAAATTTCTCCTTAGTCCAATTCACAATAAAATAGCACAATAAAATAGCACTATTCCAATATTTAAAATAGAATAGAATAACAGAGTTGGAAAGGACCTTGGGGGTCTTCTAGTCCAATCTCCTGCTTAGGCAGGAAACCCTACACCACTTCAGACAAATGGTTATCCGATTTCTTTTTAAAAACTTCCAGTGTTGAAGCATTTAATTTATTTTATTTAATTTATTGTATTTCTATGCCACCCAACTCCCGAAGGACTTTACAACTTCTGGAGGCAAGTTGTTTCACTGATTAATTGTTCTGTCAGGAAATTTGAGGGGCTCCTACAAAAATGAGGAAGTCCATCTATTTTCCAAAGCACCAAAAGGCACAACAAGGAACAATGGATGGAAACTAACCAAAGAGAGAAGCAACCTAGGACTAAGGAGAAATTTCCTAAGGGTGAGACCAATCAACCAATGGAATAGCTTGCCATCACTAGAGGCTTTCAAAAAGAGTGAGGGAAGTACATCCCAAAAGGACAGTGCCAGGAACCATTAAAACAATGCAGAAAACTTAAAACAGCCATTCCCCCTTTTAAAAAAAGTCTACTCCAAAGCAAACGCAGCAGCTGAGAAGGAATCTAAGAGCAGCTGCTCAGGCTAATTGAAAGTCTGGGCATGCTGGCAAAAGCCATTAACCCTTCCAACTCTATTATTCTATGTTCTCTGTGTTCTAAATCGGGTGCTTCACAGCAGAAGCAATACAGCTGGCTGGACTACACATGCATTAAATTCACAGCCTGTATGATCAAGCTGCATCATTGTCCCCTCCTGTATGTTTTCCCCATGAAGAAACAATAATTAGGCAACATTGCAGCAGCTATAAAAGGTCTTGGGAAACTCCAGGGAGTATCAGCTGATCACAGAAGTGTTACTTAATACTCTTTATAATGAAAATGTTTGTAATCTTGTCCTTCCTGAAGGGAAGAGGTTAATCCCATCCCTAGATGGGTGATTGATGGGTTTCCCTGCCCTAATCCTGTCAGTTTCAGCTGCGAGGGAGGGAGGCAGAGGCAGAAGCAGAGAGGGAGGGAGGGAGGGAGAGGGAGGGAGAGAGAGGGGGGAGGGGGGGGAGGGAGGGAGGGAGGGAGGGAGGGAGGGAGGGAGGGAGAGAGAGAGAGAGAGAGAGAGAGAGAGAGAGAGAGAGAGAGAGAGAGAGAGAGAGAGAGAGAGAGAGAGAGAGAGAGAGAGAGAGCTCTCTTACACTTTATTCTTAACCGGTTCTCCGAACTGCTTAAACAATTTACTAATTTCGGGCGAACGGTGAGAACCGGCTGGATTTCACCTGTGCATACAAGCCATTAATATTTTAATAGCTGAATTTAAGCACGTGGTTTCCTTTGTGAAACAAGCTATATCTATGTGTTTTATTTTATGCATTTAAATATATATTTTATATGAAGCAGACCATGGCACAAATAGAACACCTGACATGTAGGTTGTGTTCTCTTCTGTTCACTTACAGATTCATTGAAATAGACAACTTGACAGGAGTGCCCAAATTTTTGCATGCAGCTATATAATATATGTGGGTAGGTGGGTAATGCATAATTTTGCATTATTTATTTATTTATTTATTTATTTATTTATTTATTTATTTATTTATTTATTTATTTATTTATTTATTTATTTATTATTTATTTATTTATTTAGTCAGTCAGTCAGCAGGTCAGTCAGTCAGTCAGTCAGTCAGTCAGTCAGTCAGTCAGTCAGTCATGTTTATGTAGTGTATATTGGAGGTAGTGACCCTTTGAAAGTTCTATGCAATGAAATTTCATTTTAATGTATGCCGATTAGTGTACATTCAAAGTGACAAAGTTATTAGAGCCGAGGTGGCGCAGTGGTTAAAGTGCAGCACTGCAGTTCAGCACTTCAGCTGTTCAAATCTCACCGGCTCAAGGTTGACTCAGCCTTCCATCCTTCTGAGGTCGGTAAAAATGAGGACCCAGATTGTTGGGGGCAATATGCTGAACTCTGTAAACCGCTTACAGAGGGCTGTAAAGCACTATGAAGCGGTATATAAGTCTAAGTGCTATTGCTATTGCTATTCTAAGTCTAAGCTATAGGTTAATCTCCCAACAAAATGAATGGAAAATGAGCATAAGGAAAAAGAGAACATAAGCCAAAATACTCCTGAAAACTACTGAATTGAACTCCTTTTGTTGTAAAAACTTTGTTGATCTCTTCATCTTTGACATTTGCCACACTCTTAGGCTTTCCATTAGCAATCATGTCTAATACTTGAACCTGTTGGGGTTCCTTGGGCTTAATTTCTAATCCTAGATCAGGGGTGTCAGACTCGATTTCATTGAGGGGCGCATGAGGGTTGTGTTTGACCTTGGGGGGCAAGGGGGCGTGGCCAGGGTGGGCATGGCCAGCTCGACATCACTCAAGGCTCCATTTTCGGGTGCGACGGCCTCCTGCAAACCTCTGCCAGTGAAAATGGAGCCTGGGAGGGCCACACTGGCAGAGGGTTGCACCCGAAAATGGAGCCTGAGAAGCCCACCCATGACCCTCCTGAGCTCCGTTTTCACTGGCAGAGGAACCGCGGGTCGGTCCTTCACTGTTTCCAGGGCGGGCCCGCAGGCCAGATCTAAGTACCCTGCGGGCCGGATCCAGCCCACGGGCCTTGAGTTTGACACCCTGTCCTAGATAGTCCTCAAGTTACAACCATGATTCAGTGACTGTTCAAAATTACAACAGTGCTGAATGAGGGTACTTACGACGGGACTTAAAGTTGTGGCAATTACAGGATCTCCATTATCACAATTCAGGCACTCAAAGGCCCGGTTCCCAACTACATCACAGCAAACAGCAATCGCATGATTCCCACAAGCAAAGAGAACGGGGAAGATGGCAAGGAACGTTGCAAATTTTCTCCGAAGGAGCCCCACTAAAGAGTACCAGTTCCCAGGAAGATATCTTTTGGAAGACTATTTGCTTTACTGAAAGGCAGATTATTTGCTTATTATTTACTGAAAGGAAAAAGGCGGGAAATTATTTAAATAAACAAACAAGCAAATAATCTGCCTTTCAGTAAAGCCAAGGCTGATTTTGTACCAGAGTGGTCAATTTATCAGGCCAGCAGGACCTGAAATATTTAATACTGCTCCAGTTTGATAAGTGAGACAATGCTCCTCCATACCACCCGTTAAGTACAGATAGTCCTCAACTTACGACCACAATGGAGCCTAACATTTCTGATGCTAAGTGAGACATTTGTGAAGTACGTTTTGCTCCATTTTATCGCTTTTCTTACCACAGTTGTTAAGTGAATCACCACAGGTGTTAGTAACATGGTTGTTAAGTGAATCTAGCTTCCCTGTTGCCTTTGCTTGTCAGAAGGTCGCTGTCATGCCCGTCGGATTCTGACTCTGCGGCGGAAGATGAGATGGAACAAAAACTGACAGCGAGTGAGAGGGCAGCTCCGTTGGCCTTCGAGGAAACTGGGGAAGGGCAGAGTCAGTCCAGGCAAAGCTGTTCGGAATTAGCAAGGCCTGCAGGCAGGGAGGAACAGAGCTCAGCCGAGGAGCATGAACCACCCCCGTCTGATGCAAGGGCTTGGAGAGTGCAGAGGAGGCGAGATCAGTTCAGATGGAGGAGACCACTTATGAGGAGAGTGCCCCGCCCAGCTTCACCAGGCAGACCTGGGGAATGAGACTTAAGGAGATGCTGTGGGGAGGGGTATTTGTCAGGAACAAACGCTGAGTTCCTGGAGTGTTGTGTGCCGACGTTTGCATTCCTGTGTGACGTTTTGGACTAATTATCTGTATCTCTTGCTCCCTGAACGCCTTGCTTTGTTCTTGTTTTGCTAGATAAAATTGGGATTTATTGCCGTGCAGCCTTGGTGTAGACAGCACTGGGCTGGACTAATTGTGCCCAGAGGCTGTTTGAGGTTTGTTTGGGGGAGATTTGGAGCACTAAAAGGGCCACTTTGAACTGCCAGCTGTTTGTGTTATCTTTGTGCCGTGCCCTGGATCATTACAGTCGCAAAAGAGAATTACATGACCTCAGGACACTGTAACTGTCATAAATATGAGTCAGTTGCCAAGTGTCTGAATTTCACGTGACCATGAGGATGCTGAAATAGTCGTAAGTGTGAAAAATGGTTGTACATTCTTTCCCCAGTGCCATTATAAGTTCAAACGGTCAGTAAATGAACTATTGTAAATTGAGGACTACCTGTACAGAGCCAGCTAAGCAAAAAAATAAGCTTGGAGAGGCTGAAACCAATGTAGCAAAATGAGTCACTACTAAAATAAATCTCACTCGTAATGGCCTGGGATACAGACTTTCGCTTCTTTCCTCAAGTGGAGTACCTGTCCAGGATCATTGTACCACAGCTCCTCGTGCAGACGATCAGGGTGGGCCTTCTTCCGCTTAATTTCAGCAATGACATCAAAAACCTCCGAGTCAGAACTGCTGGAACAGCTGTCATCTTCCGAGTCACACTCAGACTCACTGGAGCTCCCTGAAGTCATCAAGAGACAACAAAACAGGAGATGAAGAAAAATGGCTCCTCATTTATGTCCTTGGAAGTCTTACATGAGTCAGGGGTTGACCAATGGCCTTTCATTCCAGAAGTGGAGATACATTGAAGAGACAGTCAACAAGGGCTTTCTTCGAATCAACACAACTAACCCATTCACTGTTTATTTGTTATTAAATTTGAGTGCCCCTGACCGAGATGGCGCTGGGAAACTCACATCAAAAAAGAAAAAGAAAAAGAAAAAGAGAAAGGGAAAGGGAAAAAAGGGGGGGAGAAAAAAAAGAAAAAAGGGAAAAAAGAAAAAAAGAAAAAGGAAAAAGGAAAAAGGAAAAAAGGAAAAAAAAAGAAAAAGGGGAAAAAAGGAAAAAAGGGGAAAAAGGAAAAAAGGGGGGGGGAGGAAAAAAGAGGAAAAAAGGAAAAAGGGGGAAAAGGGGGGGAAGGGAAAAAAGGAAAAAAGGAAAAAAGAAGAAAAAAGGAAAAAAGGAAAAAAGGGGGGGAGGGGGAAAAGGAGGAAAAGAAAAAGGAAAAGGAAAAAGGAAAAAGGAAAAAAAAGAAAAAAAAAGGAAAAGGAAAAAAAAGCTCAAACAACACAGATGATAGAATTATGCAGAGGCCTTTCTAGCCATAGCTACCACCTGTTCTTCCAACAGGAGCTATGAATCTAAGAATTACACACCGTTTATCAAAAATAAAGTAGAATTAAACTATACTTTCTTTGTTTTTGGTAGCCTCTCTTAAAATTGAGAGATCATCATAAGATTCATTCACATTTGCTCCTGGTTCAGAATCAGTTATTTCTTGCATCCAGACTTTCATAAAACTGCTCTGACATGTAGAGAATGGGATAAATGGAATGGATGAAATAAAATAAAGAAGTTATAGTTGGAATGATAAACCAGAAAGTTAGTGTGGGATTAAAATTGGTTTTAATGACTCTGTTAAAAATAGTATGAATCATACAGTGACTTTTTAATCAATTTAACTAAGGAAAAAAATTCAGAAAGAACTGCTGCAATAACAAGAGATAATTATCCATCTAAATACTATTTTATAAATTCTATTAACTGGATTAGTAAGTGAGAAGTTGAATTTAATTGTTGTAGTTCTTATATTGAATTTTTCTGAAAAGCTAAAAGATTCACTATAAAAATGTTATCAAAATGTAAATGAAAAGTATTATTCTCTGATATAAATCTGTAGTAAAGAATATTTTTACTACTGTAACTAATAAGACTTTGGAGTAGGTTGCTCATGTCTTCAACTCCCAATGTTAAAAATGGGAATAGAAAACATGTTGCCTCACTTAAATGTGAGGAGACATGAAAAGAAAGGGGGAAAAAACATAATCCTGCCAAGTTGCAGTCTGTTCATTATTGGCTCTGATTCTGCCTATCATTGGCACTTGGGCCTCCAAAAATTATCGTATTTTTCGGAGTATAAGACACTCCGAAGTATAAGACACACCTAGCTTTTGGTGAGGAAAACAAGAAGAAAAAAATCTGCCTCTGCCTCCCAGCAATTTGCCTCCTTGCAGCAAACAGCAAATAGCCCAGATGATATACACTGTTTGCGGTATATTTCTGTGCATGTGTGCCTGACCCATTGGAGAAATGTACATTATGGCAGTATATTAATGCCAGAAAGTTTTCTTAAATGAAGAAAGACACTAACTCCTCTCAATTATTTAAACAGATCTACTCCAAACATGACTAAGTCAGGGTCTAACTCAGCTGCCTTATTTTAATACTACAACAGGACACTGTTACATTTCAGACTATACTTGTACAGATGCTGTTAAAATTGATATGGCTTTCTGGAAGTATACGTTATTCTCTGCTATTTAAAAGAAGATACAATAGCACTGGGCTTCTTCAGATATAGCATTTATTTTAAAAAGCTTCATTTTGTTAAGTTGTCTAGAACAATAATAAAGCAGTCTTTAAAAAAATAAGTCTAATAATTTGAACATTTTATAGGCATTTATAGTTATTGACTTACCTCCTTGCAGCAAACAGCAAACAGACAGTTTCAGTTTCAGCACAGCCTGATTAGCACAAGAAAATAAAAATCTGCCTCTGCCTCCCAGCAATTTGCCTCCTTGCAGCAAACAGCCCATTTCAGTTTCACTTTCAGTTTTAGTCAGCCTGATTAGTACAAGCAGCTAATAGTTTCAGGCTGCAGGGATTGCCATAGCCTATTCCTGCCTGCAGCCTGAAACAGCTGATGGTCGGGAGGCCGACAATCACTTGCTTGTGCTAATCAGGCTGTGCGCTGTTTGCTGCAAGGAGGCAAATTGCTGGGAGGCAGAGGCCAAAGGGTGGGGCTGCGTGGGTGGGGCTACATTCTGTGTATAAGACGCACCCAAATTTTCACCCTCTCTTGGGGGGGGGGGGAGAAGTGTGTCTTATACTCCAAAAAATCCGGTATTTCCAGAAAGTAAACCTTAATAGATTAAAAAGTCAAAGATCCATGACATTATCTTCAAAATATGACATCTCCCTGCATTCCAAAAATCTGCCACAACCTCCTGAAGACAGTGGCATAGGGTCTCCCATGGGAAAGAATAAAAATGAATAAATAAAGATGATGATGTAGTCTATGGAGATTCTCAATCATCCAGGTCACGATTGTCCCGAAGGTGCTTTTTTCAAGAGGCAACTGGACTTTCTGGTTTTTCTTTGAAGACGTTTTGCTTCTCATCCAAGAAGCTGAAGAAGCTTTTTGGATAAGAAGCGAAACGTCTTCAAAGATGATGATGATGATATGATAGGCTTTCTTATCTTATTCCAGCTTCCCACAACAGAAAAAAAGGTTGAAGAACTGAACACTTCATACAGGGTTTGAAGCCCTAAAGCAGGGGTCCTCAAACTTGGCAACTTTAAGACTTGTGGACTTCAATTCCCAGAATTCTCCAGCCAGCTATGCTGTCTGGAGAATTCTGGGAGTTGAAGTCCACAAGTCTTAAATTTGCCAAGTTTGAAGACCTCTGCCCTAAAGAAAGCTGAATTTGGTTACCCCTGCAAGAAAATAAAAAGTATCTTCCTGCAACATATAGGTCTTGCCCATAAGACACTCACCTACGTCTTCATCTAGTTTGGTTTTAGGTGGATCCCATGGAGGTCTGGCAGCTTTGGCCTTTGCTTGACGCTTTCCTAGCTCTTCTTCAAATTTTTCATACAAATCTCTGAGCCGGCTCGTTCCCACCACTGTGGAATCCCCCTTGCAAATGAAACCATGGGAAAACAGAAAAGTTACAGCTATTTTGCGAGGATAAGGATCTGCTAAAAGCAATCTAGCTATTTAAAAACAATCTCTCCTCATGGAAATAATGGTGCCATGTAAACATAGATATTCTACCACAGAGTAATACTTAACATCCACCCCAGCATTGATCACCAATGCAGAGTAATAAAAATGTGGGAAAATGTTCTACTCCATACAGATGGACATCAGAGATCATCTGCTCTCTGTGGTTTTGTGCCTCCCAGATAAACATGCGCAGCAGCAAAAGCATTTCCAAATTGTAAACAGCAAGCAATTCAAGTGTAAATTGTTCTTTTGTGAAATAATCATAAAATCCTATTTATAACAAGCTGCAACCAAACATAAGGCAATAACTGACGGGTAGGACTGCAGGATTTCCTTATCCAAAAATGCCTTTCATGACTGCATACAATACAGGAAACCCCCACTTACCAACAGCTTCTTTCAGAAACCATTCAAAGTTATAATGGTGCTATCCCTCAGTTACATGATCCCATAGCAATAGCAATATAGCAATAGCACTTAGACTTATATACCGCTTCATAGTGCTTTACAGCCCTCTCTAAGCGGTTTACAGAGTTCAGCATATTGCCCCCAACAATCTGGGTCCTCATTTTACCGACCTCAGAAGGATGGAAGGCTGAGTCAACCTTGAGCCTGGTGAGATTTGAACAGCTGAACTGCTGAACTAGCAGTTGCTGAAATAGATTGCAGTGCTGCATTTAACCACTGCGCCATCTCGGCTCATGTATTCACCATTACACTCAATATTCATTGCCCTGTTTTCTTCCCCTTTTTTCCTTTGTAGAGCAGAGAAATTGGAGAAAAAGGGATTACAAGAGAGTAACAAGGCACACAATGGGGAATACACCAGCTTCCAGCTGAGCGTGCTTAAGGCTGCCAGTGCCACCACATTGCTTTTGACATATGTTGCATGGGGGTTTTTTTTTGGTATAGGTTTTATTTGCAGTTTTCCTTTAACAGCAACAACAAAACAACAATTTTGTGGTCAGTGATGACCGGGTCAATACATTTTTACACAACTCTAACAATATTACAATTACAATCAGGGGTGAAATGCTCCCGGTTCGCTCATGCCTGTCGGTCGTCGGAGAACCGATCGCGAAGGCAGTGCGAGGTGCCGCCTACCTGCCTGGACGCCGCCATTTGGGTTCTTTTACCCTCTACGCATAAACAGAACGCTTTGCGCATGCGCAGAGGGTAAAAGAACCCAAATGGCGGCGTCCGGGCAGGTAGGCGGCGCCTCACACTGCCTTCGCGATCGGCTCTCCGATGACCGACAGGCACGAGCGAAACGGGAGCATTTCACCCCTGAATTACATATACATAGCTTTTGTCTTCTGACTTCTAACTTAATAAACTCATTATAGGTACAAAACATTTTTTAATATATCAATTTATATAGTACTATTTTCCCAATTTATACTCCCCCCCCTTACTGGAGTTCTTCCACATTCATTTCTTTATCTTTAAACAATAATATTCTATCTTAATGCTTCTTTACCGCTTTCTCCAAAGATATATTTAAGCATCAATTTCATGTCTTACAGTATGTTTATGGACCCCTATAAGATCACCAATATTTTAGCATTTTAAATATTACTCATATTTCACCAAATTTATATCTCAATTTTCTGTAATCACCAATAAAACCATTTATTAATAAAAAATCAATCTCAAAGTTATGTCTCTAAATCCCCTGAATTTGTAATCCTTAAAGCTATAAATTCCAATATGTTTTGCTTACTATTAATCATAATGATATATTTAAATATGCCTAATCACAATCTTCCTTTAATATCCTCCCAGTATTACAAAATATTGTATCTCTATCCATCATCTCTCAATCTTTTTTTAATTTTATTTATTGACTTTTTGTTAATTCTTTAAATTTCTCTCTTGGTATCCTATATTTTTATAGCATTTTTACATAATCTAAATGTTCCTTCCACCTTGCCCCTTATCTCCTTCAGCTGCATTATTTGGATGCCCCTCCATAATCTTTTCCTTGTTTTTGAGAGGGTTTCCTCCCCCCCCATACTATTGTAAACTCTTAAGGAGTTAACTATTGGATTCTTAGTCTTTATTTTTATTATCTTTTCGTTCTTCTAATTTTCCTATATCTCATTTTGGCTTATCTCCTCCACCACTCCTTCTGCTTTCTCGTCTATCTTCTGGATATTTTGTTCAACTTTTCCTACCATTTGTTGAGAATCTTCTACACTCACTTCTTCATCTTTGGACAATCCCATCATCTCCCTTTGAGAGTCTCCTACTTTCACTTTTTTGTCTTTAAATATTCCCACCAACTTGTCATTATTTCTGACATTTCCTCGTAAAACTTTGTTAACTCCTGATCAAACATTTTATAACAAATTATTATACCTCTGAAATCCCAATATCCCAATATCTAAAGATTTCAAATAGAAAATCAATTCTTAATAGAATTTGATCAGTCCCAATATTATTCTTCCAAGTCCTCTAATTTTCTGCTCTTTAGATGCTATAAGTTCGTATTTCTCAGTCTTTATATTTTCCAATCACCTTTTCAATTATCCAAATTTTAAAATCTTATTTATCTTCTCTTCTTGTTATTTTTCTTCTTTTGCTTCATAGAGTGATCTGTCACACATTAATATTAACAATATTAATAAACCAAATCCAACCCACCAAATTTCTTGAAATCTTTTACATCCGCTTTTCAATATGCAGTTTCAATAGAGTTTTAATGTTTAGTGTTTCTGCTTTGCTTTGTACATCTTCAAAAAGCTCAGTGGATATATCCCAGCATCCAAATCGCCTGTTAAGATAAAGTCAAGGTCAAGTAACTTCCAAGTGTTGCTCACTTTCTCTCCTTTGAATTCTGTGTGTTGCAGTAATCTTCTTCCTCCAGTAGATGGCTCCCCTGTTCTCTATTCCAGCATTCAAGAGTATAGTCAAAAACAGCTGATTGTCACCCATTCAGGGGAGCTAGAAATCGGGTTTAAAAATAACACTTTTCACAATGTTATTCAATTTTTCCAAGCTTTCTATATGTTAAATCATCCTTTAGGTTTTCTTTTGCTTCTCAGTCTGGTCTTTAATCTTCCTCTTTACTTTTAGCCTTTAATCTTTCTCCATAAATTCAATCGCCACCTTTTTAATATTTGGAGCTCATTTTTTTGAAGCTTTTAACTTGGGTTAAAGGTAGAAGTTGGTAATTTCTCACCCAGTTTCACTGCTCAGTCCACACACCGCTCCAGCACAAGATCTTAGTGTCCCGGTTGTCCCAGCTTGTGACTGACCAAAAATGGCCGTCATCCCTGCTGCTGTTCAGGAGAGCTTTCTTCGGATAAGCAAGGAAATTGTGAATTCCTCGCGATCAAAGAAGCGCCTCTCCTTTCTTCACCTCTCCTCCAGGGAACCCCGTAGGGCCTCCCAGCCGGCAGTTGCCGGCTGCATTTCACGGAGCCCAGTGGGGCTCCGCTCTTTTCCACCTATTCTCGCTGCGACGTCAACCGGAAATCCCATCCTCTACATGTGTTGCATGTTGTATGCTTGCTTACTCTCTTGTCATTCCCTCCTCTCTGCAAGGGGGAGAAGAAATAAGCAATTTCTGTAGACAGGTGTTTAACGCACCAGGGTAGAAGCCAGGAAACTATGAGTTCTAGTCCCACCTTAGGTATGAAAGTTGGCTGGGTGACTTATAAGCAGTCACTCTCTTTCAGCCCAATTCACCTCACAGAATAGGGGAAAACAGGAGGAAGACGCAGTATTGTAAATGTTCGCCACCACATTATTTATAGAAACAATGAAGGCAGGATTAAAATAAATAAAATAAATAAAATGAAATAATAAAATAATTTTAAAAAATGAAATAAAAGAAGTCTCCTGTGCCTCACCCTTTCCATCCTTGCTCACAGAGCAGAAGGAATGAGAGAAGATTATAAGATAGTAAGTAGGCACACAATGGGGAATACACTGGGCTGTGTATTTTTATTTTATGCATATCCCTAGTTTATATGTCCGCAAACCTAAAAAAAAACAACCCACCATGAAATGTTTAAAGTGATGTCCCAAATTCTTCCTAAAAGTGATGTTCAAAGCAGTTCACAAAAACGGTATACAGATCAAGTGTAAAACTATAATTAAAAGGTTAACATTAAATTAATTTTACAAAAAAAATCAATGTGGATAGTTAAACCTCTGATGAGGTGTTTTTTTAAAAAAAAATACATCTGATTTTTAATTGTAACCTCAAGCTTTAAAAACTGCATTTTGATAAATAATATTGATCTTTCACAGAGATAAATTAAAGTCTGCTTTCAGAGTTGCTTATCAGCATACTATTGAATACCAGAGTCATTATATATTACTGAAGATCAAACAGTTTTAGTTAAACCTTTTCTCCAACCACCTCCTTGCTATGGGGGGAAAAAAAGCTCTTCTAATAACTGACATTGGAATCCAATATATGATACAGCTGCGTTTTTTATTATTCTAGATGCCTCTGGGCTCAAAACTACAATTCTGTAGCCATGCACCTGCCCTATCTTATTTACTTGGTATGCATACAAATACCAGAGTTCCTTAATTACTTCCATTAGCTAATATAAACTCTAATTTAAGATATGTAACATTCACAATCACAAGTAGTCCTCATTTAGCAACTGCCTCACTAAGGAACTATTTTCTCCAACCAGTGCATGCATGCATGCCAAAAGTTCTGCACCTGACAACACCACATGCCAGAGTAAGACTGGCATTGTTGCATGGGAGAACTTTAGCTAAATAACATGGCAACAGCCAGAAATTTTCACAACTCTCTCTCTCTCTCTTCAGATAGCAATCATGTCACTTAGTGACTATTTTGGTGGAATCAATTGAGGTTGTTAAATGAGGACTACCAGTAGAGAATCTGGATTATGCATGTACATACCATAAATAGCTGGTCCCATTTGTTTGCAAAGAAATTACTTTTTTTTACAGCATTAATATTAAGGGAACATATACATTACAGAACGGAAAGTTGTAACTTTTAAGAAAGATTTTAAAGAGAAGGTTTTTAGTTGGCCAATCTCATGTTGGTTTAAACCAGGACAAATGGGGAGATGACACTCAGAATAATCCAGCTTTTCTTGGGCAGTTCAATATATTTGAGCCCCCAAATTCTTTATTAAGGGCACTGAAGAATATTTCTACTTTCTCTGGCAGTATATCATTTGCTTGTCTTATATTCCAATCCATACTATTTTCTTGGTGAGAGTTCAAAGATCACAGTAGACTAAATGGTCATTCCATGAAAAATCGTATAATATTTTCTTCAGCAGTTCAGAAGGAAGGAAGGAAAGATCTATAGCAATAGCACTTAGACTTATATACCGCTTCATAGTGCTTTACAGCCCTCTATAAGCGGTTTACAGAGTTCAGCATATTGCCCCCAACAATCTGGGTCCTCATTTTACCGACCTCAGAAGGATGGAAGGCTGAGTCAACCTTGAGCCGGTGAGATTTGAACAGCTGAACTGCAGCTAGCAGTCAGCTGAAGTAGCCTGTAGTGCTGCACTCTAACCACTGCGCCATCTCGGCTCTTATAATAAAGCGCGAACGCAGTCCCCCACTACCACAAATTATGCAGTCGAGTTTCCCGCATTTGGGGAAATCGCAGGGGTCAGCACACCCAAAGTGCAATGGATGAGCCTCACCCTGGGAAAACCTCCTTCATGATCAAGGTATCTCCCCTGCCAGGTAAGTATCTATATGGACTTGGATCCTAAAATTAACTAAAATTAGTTATGGGAAGTAAACTTCATATTTTTTCTCTCCCTTTCTGCAGCCCATGGGAGATTGGTAGATTCTTCCTGAAACATAGCAAAATAGCGTATAGAGAGAAAGTGGAAGAGAATAAGACATTGCCCAAAAATCAGGCACATGTCCCATCACCACAATTTTGAGTAATGTTCTAAAGGTCACAGCCCAACACTGGCCAAACAATGCTGGTTGGCGGGCCCTAGGGGGAGGGCCTTCTCTGTGGGGGGCCCCGCGCTCTGGAACCAACTTCCCCCAGAGACCCGAACCATCCCCACCCTGCTGGCCTTCCGAAAAGCCGTCAAGACATGGCTCTTCCTGCAGGCAGGGGGGAACGAATAAATCCATCTGAATTCCCCCCTCGGTATGGCTGATTGTGAACATTTTTTAATTTTTCGTATATTTTATTGTTGTTTTTAAATTACTGCTTATTATTAATGTTCTCCTAAAACTGATGTACGCCGCCCTGAGTCCCTCGGGAGTAGGGCGGCTTAGAAGAACAAATAATAAATAAAATAATAAATAAATAAATAAACACTCCAGAGAAACCTTATGGTGAGTTGAGAGAGCTGTTTTATGGGGACTTCAGAGAATTGCAGAAGGCCTGGGGAAACAAATTATTACCTCAGCTTCCTTAGTTAGTTTTATTTATAATCCAAGGAATTGGTTGCCAGAATTCCTCAAAATACATACCACTTGATCCATGGGATCATTTGAATAGTAGCTTTCTGAATGGGTACAACGAACCCAAACTGGCTTCAGTAGATCCTCATCTTCTTCTTCGTTCTTTTCACCTGTAGCCTCTTCTGGCTCTTTGTCCTTGATGGAGGTGTAACTTTTCTCTCGGTTGGCATTTTCTGACCAACGGTCCCTGTCTTCTTCCCAACGGGGCCTCTTTCGGTCCTGGCTGGGAGATCGACTGTGCAAGAAGGGAAGGAAGTAAAAAAAAGTCCACATTTAATAGCAAAACGGACTCCAGTTCACATGTAAATGCATCAGTGCCTCATAAAAAGATAGCCATACTGTGGGGACAAACTGGGTTTCAAGTAAGGGGGTGCTGACAGAATGTCATACAGTCCTCCCATAGGTATGAAAGCTAGCTGAGGGACTTTGAGCCAGTCATTTTCTCTCAGCCCAACCCACTTCACACGATTGTTATTGTGGGGAGGGGGTGGTGGAGGTGGCAGCATTATGTACACCAGGGGTGTCAAACTTCTGTCGTCACATTGTTGTCACGTGACGCATCGTGACATTTTTTCCCCTTTGCTAAACCGGGGGTGAGGGTGGCCAGCATGTGACTCATCCGGCCCGCGAGTTTGACACCACTGATGTACATTGTCTCGAAGTGTAGAAAATAAAAACAGAAGATAATTTTAATTAATAACAGTGCCATTCCACTTCAAAATGCCTTATCATAACCTCCGAAGTATATCATATTTAAGAGTTAGGGAGAGTATAAAGCCAGGGCAATCATAAGAGTTTTCTTTTGACATATACCACTTCTCCTAGTATAAGGCAAAACTAATGTTACTTTGTCTAACTTAACTATTAAGGTATGGTGGCTTCATATCCATTATGCTTAACCAAGATGGATGAGCAAATTGGAAGATGCTAGCTGAAGTCCAACACTGCACACCAAGACAACTAGACACAAGAACAGTTTTTTCCCGAACGCCATCACTCTGCCAAACAAATAATTCCCTCACCACTGTCAAACTATTCACTAAGGCTGCATTACTATTACTATTAGTCTTCTCATTGTTCCTATTACCCATCTCCTCCCACTTATGACTGTATGACTGTAACTTGTTGCTTGTATCCTTACGATTTATATTAATATTGTTTCCTGATTGCTTATTTGAACCCTATGACAATCATTAAGTGTTGTACCTCATGATTCTTGACAAATGTATCTTTTATTTTATGTACACTGAGAGCATATGCACCAATGACAAATTCCTTGTGTGTCCATTCACACTTGGCCAATAAAGAATTCTATTCTATTCTATTCTTGGTCACATGAGATGGTCTTGGGAAAATAAAGAAAGAAACAAACAAAACCAACAGTCCACTCACTTTAACCCTTTGAACTTACACAGACCCCCCCAATGATCCTCACAGAAGACCCTCAATTTACAACTATTCACTTAGCGACTGTTCAAAGTTACAGCAGCCCTGAGAAAAGAGTGATATACAACCAGTCCTCGCACTTACAACCATCACAGCATTCCCATGGTCATGTGATCAAAATTCAGGTGTTTGGGGACTGGCACGTATTTGTGATGGTTACAACAACCTGGGATCATGCGAGTGCCCTTTGCGACCAACAAGCAAAGTCAATTGGGGGAGATTCACTTAACAGCTGCGGTCATTCACTTAACAATGTCAAAAAGACTGTGAAGCCAGGTGCAACGGAAATTCTGGCCCCAATTATAAGCCAAGGCCTACACACACAGTACCTACAACATGTTCTTAAAGTTTTGACTTCCACCCCCGCTCCCACACAGTCACATGATCGCATTTCAGGTGCTTTTGACAACCAGCTCTCATTTACAACTAGTTGCAGTGCTCTATGATCCTGTGACCATGATTTGTGGTGGTTTTTGCCAGTTCCCAAATTCTGGCCAAAAAAAAAAAACCCCATTCAGAAGAACAGATTTGCTTAACAGCCATCCGGTTCATTTAACAATCATGTAATTTGCTTAACAACCGCAATGGGTCAATTTATGACCGTCATAAAAACAGTCAGAAGATCAAATCAGATCATGCAGTGAGTCACTTAACCGTGACAACTTACGACCAAAATTCCGGCCTCAGTTGGGGTTGTTAAATGTGAACTGGCTATAGCTCTTAAGAGTCAAACAGCTTACCTTCCTGTTCTTTTGTGGTCTTTCTTATAGGACTTTTCTGTAGATGGCGACCGTCGACTATCCCGGTGCCTGTGCCTTTCCCTTTGATGTTCCCTTTAAGAATGTTAAAAAATAAATACAATTCTCAGTGTGTAGAAACATTCAGGTCCCAAAATACATGGTGAGAACCAGAAGTGAATAGTTTATCAACCTAAAAGCTCCATAGTGCAAGGCATACCATCGCTTTTCCCCATGGTGTGACATCTGCTAGAAACCTTGCTTTTCTTCCTTAACCTCACCTACTTCACACTCATAGGTTTCCAACCAGGATTTGAACAAAAGACCCAGACTATAGTGAGCGCAGTGGTTAGAATGCAGTCATACAGGCTAACTCACTGCCAGGAGTTCGAATCTCACTGGCTCAAGGTTGACTCAGCCTTCCAAGGTTGGTAAAATGAGGACCCAGATTGTTGGGAGAAATATGCTGACTCTGTAAACCGCTTAGAGAGGGCTGTAAAGCACCATGAAGCAGTATATAAGTCCAAGGGCTATTGCTATCACTACAGACACTATAAAAGATAGCACTGGGGTGACCAGTGGAGGAGGAGGAGCCACGGCTGAGATGGCGGCGAAAAGATCGCACTCCGCAGGAGAACTGAGCTTTTTCAGTTGCCGCACCTGAAGGAGACCACCCCCTGGAGTTTTTCTCTCCCTGGGTGAGACTGAACTTCAGCAGGCACCTGAAGACGGTGGCGGAGACATCTACCACCTGCAGATACCACCGCAAATTTCTCCTATTGATTTCCATCAGCGGAGACGGCCGTCCATCTTGGAGCTCATTTTGGAGCAGTAAGACGCGGTGAGGGCCGCACTATTTCTGCGAGGCCTAAATACGAAAAACTTTTAAACGGAAAATCACGGACACTGAGTATTACTCAGAAGGCTTTTTCGGCGGTTTCGGAGGATCATTTGAGACTGAGGTGAGGGATTTAATATTGCTGAGGAGAGACGGCGAGCTCGGTCAGCCTGCCCAGTCATCGGCAGCGGAGAGCTTTCGCCGTTTAGTATTCCTCTGGGAGAGACCAGCTGGGAGGTAGATTTAAACCTTCGCTCACTAACCGCTAATTTACCAACTGCCACCAAGAAGATCGTGGGTGAAGCGGCGTGGAGTCCCTCTCTGGAGTGGACAGATCAGGACTGTTTGGGGTGCGCTTTGTGGCCATCTGGCGGCTTAGAGACTTTGAACCCTGAGACTCCCGCCGCCATTACGAGGAGAGGGAGGACACGCTTCCAGGCACCAGTGCCATTCGGAGAAGCCCGAAGAAACAGAAAAGATCAGGAGTGGCCCTTTATTACCATCTGTTTGGTGAGCCTGTGAAAGAACTTTGGAACTGGTACCCATTGAGGACAACCAGCGCCAAAACTGCCCCTGAGGGCTTCAACCCCCTCCCCCCCCCTTGTTGCTCCTAGCTTATATCCAGAGACTTTTTTTACATCTATGGAGTTTTTTCTTTCCTGGACGCTGTGCTTAATTTTACCCCTATTCCCACGGATGTCCCTGCTTATTTTAAAGATCATTGCATGCAGGGAGAAGATGCTGAATCCCCCCTCGGATAGAAATCGATCACATACTGAGGGGGGTAGGACTATATACTCCCAATGTCATCAGAGTAAGGGAGGCTCTCCGTCATCCTGGGACTATAGATCAATAGGGAGGCTAAGCAGAACCAGGGAACCTGCCTCCCCAGCACACCATTACCTGGACGAACTTGCCTTCATTTTAAAATCTTTTAACTTATCCTCCCCTTCTGAGACGTGGTATGGGTGTGATTGATTATGGGGATGAGTGAGTTGAGTGTCTGATTGTTAATGAATGTATGTACGAAAAAGAAATGGAAAAGCCGGGGGCTGCGATCCTGACCCCCCTCGCTGAGTGTGGAAACAGAAGCGGGGGGGCGGGAGCGCAGTGACCCCAGCCTGTGAGAATGGTATGTATGACCTGCAGGAAATGAGGAGGACCAGCGGGGAGGGGGAGGGGATCTCTGGTGGGGATGAGAGCCGGACCATCTCGGTCATAATGGGAAGAGGCAGATATGGCGGGAGCAGAGGGGAGGGCCGCTCTCGGGGAATAAGACCTCGCTGTTTACAAGCGATCCCTTGTTCCGGCCCCTCTGATCTGGTTCCATCTTGCTCAACCCGGATACCTGGCAACCAGGGTTTTCAGGGCCCTGGGCTCAGGATGCTGCTGCTTAACGCCAGGTCAATAATCAATAAAGCCCCCCTGATACGTGATTTAATCACAGAGGAGGGGGCAGACCTGGTATGTGTTACCGAGACCTGGCTAGGGCAGGAGGGGGGAGTAGCCCTCTCCGAGATATGCCAAGCCGGTTTCTCGGTGCAGCACCATTCTCGACCCCAGGGAAGGGGGGGAGGAGTGGCAATTATAACGCGTGGAAATCTGCATCCTCGTAGGATCCCTGCCCCGGAGATTGTTGGGTGTGAGACGCTCCTTCTGAAGTTGGACTTAGGGGTTCAGGTGGGCCTTTTCTTAACGTACCTGCCTCCCAGCTGCGTAAGTAAGGCCCTGCCTGAGTTGCTCGAGGCAGTAGCCGACTTGGCGGTTGAGTTCCCTAGGCTTATAGTACTGGGGGACTTCAACTTGCCATCTGCTGGCGAAACCTCTGGGGTAGCTCAGGAATTCATAGATTCCACGACAACCATGGACCTGACCCAAGTAATTCACGGTCGGACTCATGAGGGTGGTCACACGCTTGACCTAGTGTTTCTTTCGGGGCAGTGGAGAGATGATCTGAAGATAAGGGATATAGTCATCACCCCACTGTCATGGTCAGATCATTTCCTACTGAGGCTGGATTTCACAACCCCACTCCTCCCCCGCAGGGAGGCGGGACCGACTAGGTGGTTCCGCCCCAGGCACCTAATGGAGCCGGAAGGATTCCAGAGGGAACTTGGGGAGATACCTGAAACCCTGGTACACAATTCGGCTGACTCCCTGGTGGCTGCTTGGAACACCGCAGCATCAGGGGCTCTAGACCGAATTGCGCCTAAGCGACCTCTCCGTGGCAGTGGATCCCGGAAAGCTCCCTGGTTCACCGAGGAGCTCCGGGAGATGAAACGCCAAAAGAGACGTCTGGAGCACCGCTGGAGGACCAAGAGGGCCGAATCTGACCGAACACTATTAAGAATTTACATCAGATCTTATTTAGTGGCGATAAGGGCGGCAAGACGATCCTATCTTTCCGCTCTTATTGCGTCCGCAGATTCTCGTCCAGCCGCCTTGTTTAGGGTGACTCGCTCCCTCCTTGGAAAAGGGGGGAGCGAGGAACACTTACAAGGCAGAGCTGAGGAATTTGCTGAGTTTCTGTCGGATAAAGTCGCTCAGATTCGGTCAAACTTGGACTCTGGCAGGGCAGAGTCCATAGAGGTGACAGGGGCAAGTCCTAGTCCATCATTGTGGGAGGAGTTTGGGCCTGTTTCTCCCGATGATGTGGACAGGGCTATGGGAGCGATGGGTACCTCCACCTGTTTATTGGACCCATGCCCCTCCTGGCTGGTCTCGGCCAGCAGGTCGGTGGCACGCGGCTGGATCCAGGCGGTGATCACCGCTTCTTTGAGGGAGGGATCCGTACCGCAGTCGTTAAAAGCTGCGGTGGTGCGACCCCTCCTGAAGAAGCCTTCCCTGGATCCAGCTGATTTGAAGAACTATCGTCCAGTCTCCAACTTACCTTTCTTAGGGAAAGTTGTGGAGAAGGTGGTGGTGACTCAGCTTCTGCAGCTCCTGGATGAAACAGACCATCTAGATCCTTACCAGTCGGGCTTCAGGCGCGGCTACAGTACAGAAACAGCCTTGGTTGCCCTGATGGATGATCTCTGGCGAGCCCGGGATGGAGGAAATTCCTCCATCCTGGTGCTACTTGACCTCTCAGCGGCTTTCGATACCATCGACCATGGTATCCTTCTGCATCGGCTCGGCGAGTTGGGAGTGGGAGGCACCGTTTTGCGGTGGTTCTCCTCTTATCTCGCCGATCGGATGCAGTCGGTGTTGGCAGGTGGGCAGAGATCGTCCCCTAGGCCCCTATCATGTGGGGTGCCTCAGGGGTCGGTTCTCTCGCCCATCCTGTTTAATATCTACATGAAACCGTTGGGTGAGATCATTCGCAGACATGGGGTGTGTTTCCATCAGTACGCTGACGACACCCAGCTGTACATCACCACCCCGTCTGACTTCAGGGAGGCAGTTGATGTAATGTGCCGCTGCCTGAACGACGTTAAGATCTGGATGGGGAGGAACAGACTCAGACTCAATCCCGACAAGACTGAGTGGCTGTGGATATTGCCTCCTAAGGACCATGACAACTATCCCTCCTTGGTCTTTTGAGGGTGCGAAACTGACTCCCTCAGACCAGGTCCGCAACTTGGGGGTCCTCCTAGATCCACAGCTAAAATTGGATCACCATCTTTCTGCTGTGGCTAGGGGGGCCTTTGCACAGGTTCACCTGGTGCACCAGTTGCGGCCATACTTGGAGAAGGAGGCTCTACTCACGGTCACTCATGCCCTTGTCACCTCGCGTTTGGACTACTGCAATGCGCTCTACATGGGGCTACCCTTGAAGAGTATCCGGAGACTTCAGCTGGTACAAAATGCGGCTGCGCGTGCTGTGGTGGGTGTGCCAAGGTACACCCACGTGACACCAATACTCCGCCAGCTGCATTGGTTGCCCATCGGTCTCCGGGTCCAATTCAAGGTGTTGATCACCATCTTTAAAGCCCTTCATGGCTTAGGACCAGGATATCTTCGGGACCGCATTCTGCCTCATACTTCCCTCCGACCGGTTAGGGCCCACAGAGTTGGCCTCCTCCAGGTCCCGTCGGCCAAACAATGCCGGCTGGCGGGCCCTAGGGGAAGAGCCTTCTCTGTGGCTGGCCCCGTGCTCTGGAACCAACTTCCCCCAGAGACCCGAACCATCCCCACTCTGCTGGCCTTCCGAAAAGCCGTTAAAACATGGCTTTTCCTGCAGGTGGGGGGGATAGCTTAATCCACCTGAGATCACCCCCCAAGTATGTATGATATCGAATGAATGTTGCTGTTTTAATATTGTTTTTAATAATTTGTATTTGTTTTTTAATCACTTGTATTTTGATTATTCTTGTATTTTTTCCTGTTGTACGCCGCCCTGAGTCCTTCGGGAGTTGGGCGGCATATAAGAATAACAAAAAAAAAAAAAAAAATCTGAAGGAAGCAGTGCGAGACAGAGGGGCATGGAGAGGTCAGATCCATAGAATGGCTAAGGGTCAGACGTTATTGAATGGCTGATAACAACGATGACTTATGAGGCCTCAGAAGAAGTAAGAATTGTTGCTTTATGGTGGCACGGTGGTTAGAGTGCAGTACTGCAGGCTACTTCTGCTGCCTGCTGGCTGCCTGCAATTTGGCAGTTCAAATCTCACCAGGC
Source organism: Diadophis punctatus similis (assembly GCA_023053685.1). NCBI lineage: Eukaryota > Metazoa > Chordata > Lepidosauria > Squamata > Dipsadidae > Diadophis > Diadophis punctatus. The sequence continues at coordinate 128,305,763 of JALIGW010000003.1, forward strand.
TCAAGGTTGAATCAGCCATCTTTCTGAGGTGGGTAAAATGAGGACCTAAATTGTTGGGGGCAATATGCTGACTCTGTAAACCACTTAGAAAGGGCTGTAAAAGCACTGTAAAGCATTATATAAGTCTAAGTCAGTGGTTCTCAACCTTCCTAATGCCGCGACCCGCGACCCACCCCCACCCCGCAACCCCCACCCCGCCGCTGCCATTTGGGTTCTTTTACCCTCCGCGCATGCGCAAAGCATTCTGTGCATGCGCAGAGGATAAAAGAACGCAAATGGCGACACGGGCGAAGTCTCCCGACCCCTGTGAAAGGGTCATTCGACCCCCAAAGTTGTCGCGACCCCCAGGTTGAGAACCGCTGGTCTAAGTGCTATTGCTATTTATTCTCAGCTCTGTTTAATACAACAGAAAGATCAACAGCAGTCTTTTCAAGGAACTGGTCCCATTATGTGATCTTGCATGAGGGTATAGGTGCCCACCAATAAATATCTCCCCAAACGTTACAAAATGATTACATTTCAACAGATGGTGAAGATTTTATGTGCGGACACCTAAAGTTCATGAGATTCGGGTACTTGGTAAAATTTCTTACATTTTCTAAAATCAATCGCAATTTAGAATGGGCATGGATATCATTAAGAGCACCAAAGAGGGCAAATGGGAGAAAGATAATGCAGATACTTATCCAGGAGAAAGCAAGCCACCCAAATTACCAACAGGTTCTACTCACCTATTTCTATACATCTGCTGATTCTACCCTGGTCTTTTAATTTTAGCAATGTGACACTGAAGAACCATCTGAGCAGGAACTACCGTATTTTTCGGAGTATAAGACGCACCTTAGTTTTGGGGGGAGGAAAATAGGGGAAAAAATCTACCTACCAGGTATTCATATGGCTAGTGTCCTTAATCTGGTCAGCTTCAGCACATTATTTTATCCCCTGGTTAGGGCTGAAAAAAACCTTTTTTGGAGGGAATAGCAATGAAAACAAGCCTGCAAAGACTTAGGGCTGGAAAAAAACTTCTTCGGAGGGTGTAGCAATGAAATAATCCTGCAAGCTGGGAAGATAGTCAGCACCTCATTAGGGCTGGGGAAAAAAAGCTTTGAAAAAGCTACATTTGAAGTATAAGATGCACCCAAATTTTCAGCCTCTTTTAGGGGGGGGAAGGTGCATCTTATACTTCGAAAAATACGGTAGTCATCACTTTTCTTTCCAGAAAACAGCACAACAAAGGGCGAGCAAGAGAAACGAGCACTTCAAAAGCCTTTGTTTACTATGATAGAAGGAAAGCTAGACTTGATGAACAAAATGAATCTTAAAACTTCTGAGAATCTGGAACTAAAAATGAAACAGGAAGACAAGACGACATGGTGACACGAACTATCTCCTCTGGACTGAACGTTCCCAGCATCATTTATGAGGAGAAGCAAAGAAAAGCTCTCTTCTCTTTACTCCTTACTCCTCAGTTAGCTCTGAATTTCTGGGATATTCTGCCTTTCAACAGTAGGAATCACAAAGGAAACAAAATCAAGAAAAATAGCTGTTGAAGATGCAACAGTGAAAGAGTTGCATCTGAATTTAAAGAGAAGATGCTTACTTAAGAATATTTTGACGACTGCAAAAGTGTTAGCGATGTTGGTAATAGTTTAGACAATCAAAAAAATGGGCATGCTTCCTTTTTTTCCCTCTTTTTTTATAGAAATAAGTTTTTTAATTGTTGTCTTGAAGAATTCCCCAAAGCATCTGAAGGCAGGGCAAGAAGCAATGGATGGAAATTAATCAAGCAGAGAACCAACCTAAAACTAAGGAGAAATTTCCCGACAGAACAATTAAGCAGTGGAACGACTTGCCTCCAGAGGTTGTGGGTGCTCCAACACTGGAGGTTTTTAAGAAGAGATTGGACAATGATTTGCCTGAAATGGTACAAGGTTTCCTGCCTGAGCAGTGTTGGACTAGAAGACCTCCAAGGTCCCTTCCAACTGTTACTCTGTTTTCCGTATTTTTCGGAGTATAAGACGCACCTTTTTACTCTCCAAAAAGAGGGTGAAAAATTGGGTGCGTCTTATACACCGAATGTAGCCCCACCCAGCCACCCCCACCCTTTGGCCTCTACCTCCCAACAATTTACCTCTTTGCAGCAAACAGGGCAGAGGTTAGCTTGTGCTGATTAGCACAAGGAAGTGATTATCTGCCTGCCGACTCTCAGCTGAGAGGCTGGAGCCATGTAGTAAAATGAAACTAACTACGTGGCTGCAAGGAAAACTAACTATGGTGGCTGCATGGATACAAATTGCTGGGAGATTGACTGCTGGCAATGTTAGACTGCTGAAACTGAAAGTATGTAAGTTAATAACTATAAATGTTCGTAGAGTGTTCAAATTATTAGACTTATTTTTTAAAGACTGCTTTATTATTGTTCTAGACAACTTAACAAAATGAAGAAGCTTTTTTAAATAAATGCTTGCTCTGAAGAGGCCCAGTGCTTTTGTACCTTCTTTTAAATAGCAGAGAATATATACTTCCAGAAAGCCACATCAAATTTAAAGATCTGTAAAAGTATAATCTGAAATATAAGTGTCCTGTTTAGTATTAAGATAAGGCAGCTGAATTAAACCCTGACTTAGTCATGTTTGGAGTAGATCTATTTAAATAATTGGGAGGAGTTAAGTGTGATTACATTTAAGAAAACTTTCTGGCATTGTGTACATTTCTCCAATTCTTTGCTATTTCTATGGGTCAGGCACACATGCACAGAAATACACAGCAAACAGTGTATATCATATGTACTGTTTGCTGGGAGGCAAATTGCCGGGAGCCAGAGGCCTTTTTTCCTTATTTTCCTCCCCCAAAACTAAGGCGTGTCTTATACTCCGGTGCGTCTTATACTCCGAAAAATACGGTACTTCCACTGATCATTCAAGTTAGTATTATATTTAGAAGTCTGTCAATATTGTCAAACAAGTGTTACCCACCAACAAATGCAAACTTGTATGTACCCAGATATCTGTGAGGTTCAAAAAAAAGCACCAAATAGGTAGTCATTCTTCTGTAAACTATGAAGTCTGAACTACAGGTAGTCCTCAACTTACAACCACAGTTGAGCTCAAAATTTTTGTTGCTAAACATGACATTTGTTAAATGATTTTGCCCCATTTTACAACCTTCCTTGTCACAGTTGTTAAGTGAATCACTGCAGTTTTTAAGTTACTAAAGTGGTTGTTAAGTGAAACTGGCTTCCCCATTGACTTTGCTTGGCAGGGGGACGCCAAAGGTGATCACGTGACCCCAGAACACTGCAACCGTCATAAATATGAGTCACTTGCCAAGTGTCTGAATTTTGATAACGTGCCCATGGGGATCCTGCAAGAGTCGTAAGTGTGAAAAATGGTCACAAGTCACTATTTTCAGTACTGCCGTAACTTTGACCTGTCACTAAATGAACCGTTGTAAGTCGAAGGCTACCTGTGGTTTCCCACAACTAGCAGAACTATCTCGTGTGTCCTCAGTCCCAATAAAAAACAAGACAGAAGAGAAGCACCACAGATAATCCAGATTACCTGTGCCATTCATAACTCCGATGGCGAGGTGGGGTTCTTCCTCTGACATACTCCGATCTATGACGACTACTTTCTGCCCGTCGGCGATCTGGGCTCCTCCCACGATCCCGCCGGTCCCCATGGTTAGTGGAACGATGCCGATCGCCATGTCCGTGGCAGTGATCCCGATGGCGATGTTCGTCATAATATTTACTTCTCTCTGGAGACCTCCGGTCAGCCTGAGGTTTTTCTACCAGGTATTCACTTGGATGCCGGAAGTTACTGCTGGTGCTACCACCGCTATTAGCGCTACCACTGTTGCTTTGATAAGAGTTTGCACTGTGTTGGTAATTACTAAAGTTAGGAGGCGAGAAGGTCTGCTGGGAGTACCCTGGAGAATACGCGGGCTGGTAATTTACCTGTTGAGGCATTACCGGTGGAGGCACGGGATGTGGTATGGATGGAGGTGGCATCATGTAAGGGAAGGTGTTTTGTCCAGTTGCATTGGCTAGAACGGAAGGGTTACCAGGATTTGGGGCAGGGGGAGGAGCTGGGGGAAAACAAGGAGGAGGGGGGAAGGTCTGCCTCATTTGAGGGCCTGAAAAAGGAGGCCGGGGCGGACATTGGGTGATTGAACTTTGAGGCGAAGGGGGGATTGGTGGGGGATATGGGACAAAATCTGGCCTAGGAGGGACATAGTTTGGAGTTGGGGGGTTCGCATAGACGGAGGTGGTTGCAGGTTGCTGATCATACTGATACTGCATTGACGACTGCTGAGGATGTAGCTGTCTCAAGTTTTGGGGGCGAAAGGTTTGTGACGAAGCTCGAACAGTAGCTCCTCCTCGGCCTCGGGGGCACCCACGCCCGGAATGAAAAGACATTACCCAGCTAGAAAGAGAAGAGGAGGAGGCAGGAGAAAATGATTTTGTCACATTTCTTTGAGTTAGGATAAGGAAGAGCTAGGTATCTTAGCAGCAGGCCGTGAAAAGGAGCCCAATACTGCAGTATTTTAATAGCGCTCATTGATTTCACTATACAGTACATTTGTTTGCTTAGTGTGAAGGTCACCACTCGATGTTTTGGAGAAAAATTAAACTAAAAAAATCTCTGTCTCTGAGAACTTAAAAATATTTAGATAACATCATCTAAATTATTGAGCTGTGATGGCACAGTGGCTAGAATGCAGCATTACAGGCTAATTCTGCGGACTGCAAGCAATTCGAACCTGGCCAACTCAAGGTTGACTCAGCCTTCCATCCTTCCGAGGTCAGTAAAATGAGGACCCAGGTTGTTGGGGGCAATTTGCTGACTCTCTAAACCCCTTAGAAAGTGCTTAAAGCACTATGAAGCGGTATAAAAATCTCAGTGCTAGTGCTATTGATATGATATCAATTATTATCAATTATGTAAGTTTATTTTGAAATGTGCAGATGATTATTCTGAACATAAGCACCATTATTCATACTTGTATTCACTGCATGTTTGCATCTGCGTATCTGCTACTCACCTATGAGCTTTGGTGCTTTTATCCTTGGTCTACAAATCTACATATAATCTTTCAAATGGAATGTCTAGCATTTGCAATAATACCTTCCTGCAGGTTCTTAAGCAAAGGCTCAACCACTATCAAATGCAAATATTAATTCATAAGGGACTCTTTTAGATTTTGCAACCCTTAAAAATATTAACTAGGAAATAAACCCTGCTTATCTTTTTGGAATTTGTTTCAGACTGAGCATGCTTAAGTCTGCACTCTATATTGTATTACACTTATTAGTTTTAATTAAGAAAATATCTTGTTTCACCAATTGTATAATCTCCTTGGACGTTAAAGCTAAGAACTGTACTATCCTAGAGTTACCAAAAGGCAAGAAAAGATATGCATAAACTAAACAATTGGTGAACAAGATATTGATTGCTCTGCCTTACACAGGGTTTGCTCTTTAAAGACCTCCATCTTTTTCAAAAGAAGAACAAAACGCTTGCTTATTAGACTCCTTGTTAACTTCGTGAGATTCCGCTTTTTTTAAATCGGGGAGGGGAATAAGATAAAGCAAGTGGCAAACTGAAAATTCCAAGTGCTAAATATCAGCGAAACTATTTCTCGCGCTATACATTTCCAGCATTGTGCAGAGCTTTTAAATAAGAAAAGGACAAAATAACTCCATTCTCAAACGTGAGACATCACCTCTTCGACAGAAAACAATCTAAATCCCACTTAGCGTCGTAGACTCATCACCTCCCTTATCAAGAGTCCCGCGCAACTTTCATTTTACCTGGAAATACTCCTTTTAACATTCCGCAACGCAGAACGTAGGTACCGGCAAAGGCAGAGAAACTGCGCGTGTAAAATCCTTACACCGGAAGAAAACACTTGGAAGGAGGAGCATGCATGATAGCCAAACGGAAGCTGAGGAGGGAATTGTTTCTTTTTTTCCTAGCACAGGAGAAAAGGGCCAGGGAAGCTTATGATTAATGAGTTAGTGATTAATGACACTACAATATTTTGGAGATTCCTGGCAGCCAAAATTCCTTGTCCTAAAAATGTAATAATCATTGCTCATCCTCCCCCTCGTTTCCTTTCCCAACCTGCCTTATGTGTGTCACGTCTAGACTCGTCCCCCCCCCTTCTCTTTGGAACGCGATCAGGGTTAGAATTCCGGTCTTAGAACGTAGCGTTTGCCAGCGTTCGATGCCCCCCCGCCGCGCGGAAGATCTCGGCGTTCTATTTTAGAATCTTCGATGTCCTGAGCATTCCGCGACCTATAAGCTGATCAAAATGGGTAGCAGCGGCGGCGGGGAAGAGCAGAGCGTTGGACACGAGAGCAGCGGGGGCAGTTCCCTCCGCACGTACCCGAAGTTGCCAGTTTGGGTGGTGGAAGATCATCACGATGTAAGTCAAATGCCGGTCAGCAAAACAGGTTTCGTCGCACTTCGCTAATTCGCGGCGTTGTGAAATTGGGGGGGCAGCTCCAAAGTATTCGTGGGACCGCTTGATGTTGAGTATAGGCCAGGGGTTAGCAACCCTAAACACTCAAAAAGAGCCCTTTGGACCTGTTTCCCACAGAAAAGAAAACACCGGGAGCTACAAAACCCTTTTGACATCTAAAATGAAGATAACACTGCATATATCGGGTTTTTTTTACCTTTATGCTATGTATAAAAAAAACTATAGTGTGTTGCATTTATGAAATCAATGACCTGCTACAGAGAAAACACATTTTTATTTCTGCATGCAACAAAAACATTTTGAACTCCGGGGGGAAAAAAAGATGGGTCGAAAAGCTCAATAAATCACATGCCGGCGAGTGTCGCACATTGGCGGTTGTGACTCATATTTTGAGCGACAGGGAGCGCAGCAGAGGGATGAAAGAGCCACATGAGGCTCCAGAGCCCCGGGTTGCAGACCCCTGGTATAGGCAGTTGAAGTTGAAAACGTAAAGACTTTGTGATCACTTGCACTTTGCCATACACAAAGATGCTTTGATCACAAGTCTTAGCCCCCCACAAGGTTGCCCTTATCTGGTCCCCAGCCCGAAAATGAAAAGTACCAATTTTAAAATAGTCTTTTTCTCCTTACACTGAATTGTCCTTACACTGAAATTATTCCGTCATGGCTTCAAAACCATCGCACTTTGTTAACTAGTCTTGGAAACCAAGTCAGCTGACCTGTTATGGATATAAACAGGTGTGTTAGGGAAATCTATCATCACTTTCCTCTCTAAAAATATTTATAAAGCAATCAGGCTTTCACTAGGATAGTCTGGTTTCCCCCCTGTATAAGTTCACTTTTAGCAATAATATGGAATATTGAGATTTTCTTTTAACCTAGTTCCAGTTGAAGAGGAATGTCCTTGCATTTTTCTGCTTTAACATTGTTCTGAAACACAGTTTTAACTTTACAGGTGGCTGCCCCGTTTTTCTTCACTGTGGTGTCTCATGACTATAAGCAATTTTTAGGCCATCTTTATTTCACGAATAGCAGTTGAACTCGATAAGAGCCTGAGTATCTTTTAGTCAATTCAGGATACTTGGTACTTAGGACTGTAGTATTACTTAAAAGCGAGTTTTGTTGATATTAAGTTATATAATAGGGCATAAGAACTTTGTTACTAAGATGATTGGGAAAAAGCCAATTATTTCCAGGCAACCCTATCCTTCTTTCTGATGACATTCCTTGAAAACCTGATGAATCATAAAGTTTATCCATAGTTTTTTTAAAAATTAGAGCCTGGTTGGGAGAAATATTACAGAAAGCAATTGCCCTAAAGCCTGAAATGTTTCTATTGGGGATACTGCACACAAGATATACAAAAGTGGAAAGATACCTAATTTTACATATAACTGCATCAGCTAGATTAACTTATGCTCAGAATTGGAAATCAGAACACATACCTACCTCCTCGATGGTGCTTAGAAAAATACTTGAGTGCGCAGAAATGTGCAAACTGACGATGGAGATTCGTGGAAAAGATGACACGGAATTTTATGAAATATGGAATAAGTTATACAATTGGATTAAACAAAACCCAAAATTAAAAATTTGGCTATAAGGATGAAGATGTATTGAGAAACATCCATAAATGTTCATAACCCTTTTTTATAAGTTGAAAACAAATTATGGATGATATTCACCGACAATTAGGATAAGGAGAATTTTAAATGTACATATAGTTATAGATATGAAACAAAAAATCTTGATAACGCTGTAAAAGTATTGGATTATTTCTTGTTGTTGTTTGTAAATATTTGTGTTTGTGTTAGTTGTGTGTGTGTGTGTCTCTTGTTTGTGGTTTTTTTTAAATGTAAAAAATTACTAGAAGATTATTTTTTAAAAAAAGTTTATCCATACCGGTAGTTTTTTGTGCACTAAAACATTTGCAATGGTGTCATTCCAGGTTCTTCCCTTCATTTACCGAGCTATTGGCTCAAAGCACCTTCCTGTTAGCAACATCAGCTTTGTTCATTTGGACTCCCATCCAGATCTCCTTATTCCACTGGACATGCCTGCGGATACTGTGTTCGACAAAGAAGCTCTGTTTAGGTACTGATGGTGCAGTTGTGTAGACTGGGTAGAATTTTAGCTTACGTGAGCATAGAAATGTTATTTGTTGGAGAAGTGTTTTCTATGCTTTGTTCTTGGAGTATGCTGAAATTGCTTAGACACGTGACAAAAAACTATTCAGCTCACATTACATAAGCAAAGTAATTTGGGGGCGAAACGTTTACATTCTTTAAGCCAGAGGTCTTCAAACTTGGCAACTTTAAGACTTGTGGACTTCAACTCCCAGAATTCTCCAGCCAGCTGGCTGGAGAATTCTGGGAGTCGAAGTCCACAAGTCTTAAAGTTGCCAAGTTTGTGGACCCCCCTGCTTTAAGCTTTATGATTTTGTGTATGTCTTATACCTAAATGGCCTGACGGGGGCGCCTGATGTTCATACTAACAATTCTACTTACCTAAGACTTAGTATAGAACTAGCCATCCTCCCCTTTATTTCTGAGAAGGCAGTTCTGTTGCTTTATGTAGAACAGCATGATGAATTCCCAAAGGGGCTTTTTTCAAGAGGCAACTGGACTTTCTTGTTTTTCTTTGAACAGGTTTCGCTTCTCATCCAAAGAAGCTCCTTCACCTCGGAAGAAGCATCTTGGATGAGAAGCGAAACGTCTTCAAAGAAAAACATGAAAGTCCAGTTGCCTCTTGAAAAAAGCCCCTTTGGGACAACCAGGACCTGGATGACTGAGGATCTCCATAAACATGATGACGTTTGTACATCATTTAAGAAGGAAGCCCCAAAATTAAATGAGGGTGGTCCCCAGAATGCCGATTGATAAGGTAATAAATAGAAAGGAATGCCTTGGAACCTAACAACTGAAGAATAGACAGGAGCACTGAACACTGCAATATTTTTGCTGCAGCGCCTGTAATTTTATATGCTAAGTATATCAGAATGCTCAAAGAACTGTGAGGTTTCCAGAATTATAAAAATGTTTTATAGAAAGACTGCTACAGGGAGCTGAATAGCAAACTCTTTGCATATAGTATTTAGCATACACTGCGTACGATATATCTATACTATTTGGGTGTCCTCCTAGATCCACAGCTTATATTGGATCAACATCTTACAGCTGTGGCTAGGGTGACCTTTGCACAGGTTCGCCTGGTGCACCAATTGCGGCCCTACTTGGAGAGGGAGGCTCTACTCACGGTCACTCATGCCCTCGTCACCTCCCGGCTGGATTACTGTAACACGCTCTACAGGGGGCTACACTTGAAGAGTATCCGGAGACTGCAATTGGTGCAAAACGCAGCTGCGCGAGCCTTGGTGGGTGCACCAAGATACACCCACGTGACACCTCTTTTCTGCCAGCTGCATTGGTTGCCCATTAGTCTCCGGTTGCAATTTGAGGTGTTGGTTATGACCTTTAAAGCCCTACGTGGCTCAGGACCAGGCTACTTGCGGGACCGCATCCTATCACATACCTCCCTAAGACCGGTTAGGTCCCACAGAGTTGGTCTCCTCCAGGTCCCGTCAACCAAGCAATGCCAGTTGACGGGACCGCAGGGGAGAGCTTTCTCTGTGGGAGCTCCCTCTCTTTGGAACCAACTACCGCCAGAGATCCAAACTATCCCCACCCTGCTGGCCTTCCGCAAAGCCGTGAAAACATGGCTTTTCAAGCAGGCGGGCTAAAATAAGACCAATGGGAACATCTGTGGTCTGCCCACGTGTAAACAATGATAATGTTTTTTTAATTTTTTAATTGTTTTTAATTAATGTTATTATACTTCTTTTTATTGACTGTTCCTCTTACATGTTGTACGCTGCCCTGAGTCCCTCGGGAGTTGGGCGGCTTATAAGAAGGAATAAATACATACATACATATACAGAATGATGAATAGGAACATTCAGATTGCAACATTTTTAGTAGGATCCTGTTGCTATATACAGGTAGTCCTCGACTTACCACAGTTCATTTAGTGACCGTTCAAAGTTACAACAGCGCTGAAAAAAATGACCATGTTTCACAGTTACAACCTTTGCAGCAGCCTCATGGTCACGTGATCAAAATTCCAATGCTTGGCAACTGGTTCATATTTATGACGGTTGCGGTGTCCCAGGGTCATGTGATCACCTTTTGCGACCTGACAAGCAAAGTCAATGAGAAAACCAGATTCACTGGTTCAAGTTCTCTGTACATGTTTCATTATTTATTTATCTATTAGAGGAAAAACCCAATAAAGTTAGCAATTTATTGGACGAACCAAATGGTTTCTGCACACCAAGGCTATAAATAAAAATTTTGTTACTGCCTTTTTCCTGTTTGTTTATTTATGTTGTGGCCCACAAGCAGCCTGTGCAGCTGATAGCGGATCCCCTTCGAGAGGAGATCGACTTGGTGATGTGCCAGCAGCCTGTGCAGCTGGCACCCAAGTCGGACAGTGAGGAGGCTGGTGAGGACTCGGTGCCAGAGGCAGAGGTTCAGCCAGGGCCTTCGGAACCTCCACCACCTCATAGCAATGATGAGGGAGAAGAGGCTTCTCCTCTTCTTAATGCACGGGCACACAGAGCTGCGAAAAGGCAGGAATGGTTACTCCAGAGGAAGTCTCCTCGGGAGTAAGACTTGGGGCTAATTGGCCACTCCCCTAGTCTACTTAAGGTGCAGAGGCAGCTGAATCACTGCAGGAAACAATGTTTGAAATACGTTTGTTCGTGGTGTGCCTCGTGTCTGGAAAATCTCTGCTCTGCTTATCTGCTTCAGCTTCTAACCCTAATTGCTATTATATGATTTAAGACTTTCTGAACTTATGCCAGCTGTTAATGATGACTAATTAACAGTTGGGCTTTTGCAAGAAAAGACTGCTTTTAGGTTTGTGCGTGTGTGACCTCTACTAAGACAGTTATTAATAGTCGGTTATTGATTAAAATAAGTTCGAGCAAACTGTGTGTTTGCTACGTTCTTAGCTGGGGCAGAACAATATATATATTCTTGTATATATACCTATACTTATACCTATACCTATACCTATATATATAGGTGTGTGTGTGTGTGTGTGTGTGTATATATATATATATATATATATATATATATATATATATATATATATATATATATATATATATATATATATATATATATATATATATAATATATATATATGTATATATATATATGTAGGATTTTTTGCTGATAAATGAAAATAAAGGGAGACTATTATAGATCTATTTCGAGCTTATTTTGCTCTCGTCAGATAGCCATACCCCTTACTGGCATTTGAACCCGGGCCGGCTGCCTTGCAGGGCAGCAACTTAACCAGTAGGCCATAGGCTCTGTTCCCAATCAGCTCTTTCACCAAGAAAGGGTTATATATGTTTTTCTGTCGTGTTATATATATAAAATTATATATAATTTTATATATATAAACTTTATATATATAAAGTTATATATATAAAATTATATATAACACGACAGAAAATTATAATTATATATATATTATTATATATATATATAATTCTGTCGTGTTATATATATATATATATATAATGCATCATTGATCAATTTGGCCATTGCGCGCGTGATAGGCCCACCCCCCTCCTCCCACCTATAATTAGTTCTTTTGTTTTTACTTCAGACATGCTAATCGATGGAGGCTTAGCTCCTGTTGCTTCCTTCCCTATCATGCACCGCTTGGGCTGCCCCTCCCCAGGGAGTAACGCCAAGCTGTCAGATATTGCTTTGAAGGCATTCTCCCTCCCACACACCATTGCATCATTGCCTCCCACCTTTTGTGTAGTAAGTCATGCTGATCATTAAGCAACATTAGTGCTAGGGTTAAAACTTCAAGTCGTAAGTACTTTTGAGGGTCTGTTATAACTTTGAATAGTCGCCAAATGATCTTTCATAAGTCAAGGACTATCTATATGTATGCTGTTTCTTAGTTTTTTAAAAAAGAATTGAACACTACTGATTTGTTTGATTTTGTATCTAACAGAACCATTCTAATATTTCTTAGGAGGGTTTATTTTCATAAGGGCAGGTATGTTGCCAATACTGTTTATTTTTTTTTTAATTATGTCATTTCTACCCAGGTTTTTTCGAACATTTCAGCCCATATTTATCCTTTGTTCTTTTACAGTGAACTAAGCATTGAAAACTGGATTATGCCTGCTGTTTATGCTGGCCATTTTTCACAAGTAATATGGTTACATCCAGCTTGGGCTCAGCAAATAGAGGAAGGAACTCATCATTTTTTGGTGGGCAAAGACGCCTCTACTACTACAATAAGGTAACTTAGGGAATGTGTTTTCTTGCAGCATTCCAAGAATTTGTTTTAGAATGTGTTTGTGTATATGTTTGCTTGCACGTGTATCTGAGTTAGTGTAGGTTATTTTATTTATTAAATTTATCTGCCACCCATCTCCTTCACATAGGAGTCCCAAATAAACTTCAGAATGTATGTATGGGTTATTCAGTGTCCTATTCAGTATCCTAATAACCATTAATAAGACCCAAACTCAGGATTAGAGCAATTGCAATCCAAAACATTCTTCATCCATCCACAATTTATTATATTTTGCTATCCTGGAAGGATAGGCTCCCATTACGGTCATAAATCAAGGATTATCTGTATAGCATACATAGGAAGGCTTTTTAAAAATGCAACCTCTTGAGAGCCATGGGCGTATAGTAACAATACACTAATTGTGAGTAGGGCCAAACTTTCCTCCTTGTTTTGATGGTGATGGTTGTTTTATTTTAAAAGGAAAATGTTATGTGGCAATCTTGCAGAGACTTAGCTCATCAATTTTCTTTGTGTTTTGAAGGGGGGGGAACCATACAATAATTTTGCTTGCGGGAGGAGCAGATGGTTACGGAGTCCTATCCGGCCGTGAGTTGCCCGTCCCTTTTTTTTTATATTGGTAGAAATAAGATAACAATAACCATAAACATTTATTATTCCCAGGGTTACAAGCACAGATGCTTACTTCCTTTCAGATGGTCTCTTTGTCCCCGCTGATCAGCTGGAGAACAAAAAATCTTTACATCTGGATGTGTGCCTTGTGAATCCCTCCGAAGCTGCTGGTGACTGGGAAGGCAGCCAAGCTCCACGTTCTGCTAAGAAGTGCAAATTAAGTGTGGATGACACAGGTGATGCCTCTTCATCAAAAGACTCTGCTGACCCGACCCACAGTTGCACAGGTGGACTGTCTGATGGCTTTGGAAAGAGTATCTCTGGGCATGAGAAGCCGAGCGATTCTGCATCTGGTTCCACAGGAGAACACCGGTATCAAACGTCAGAACTTGTCGGAGACATTCTGCAAGTGCTGAAGAAGGGTACTGCTTTTGTTTTAGATATTGACTTGGACTTCTTTTCAGTTAAGAATCCTTTCAAAGAAATATACACACAGGTAACTATCCAGGTACAACACCAATCTTGCCCATCGTTTCTTTTTAAAGAAGACCTATTTCAGTAGATATTTCCCTCTCCCTTCTTAGTGTGACATTTAGTTCACAATCTTTGCCTTTCCTACTCACAGTATTTGCCCCAAACAGTTTACAGTGCAGTGTTAAAGCACAACAGCAAAACAAGAAGCAAGGAAAGAACGGAAACAAACAATATACCGTATTTTTCAAAGTATAAGATGCACCTTTTTACCCTCAAAAAGAGGGTGAAAATTTGGGTGCGTCTTATACACCAAATGTAGCTCCACCCAGCCACCCCCACCCTTTGGCCTCTGCCTGCCAGCAATTTACCTCTTTGCAGCAAACAGCAGCAGAGCCTGATTTGCACAAGAAACTAATTAGCAGCCTCCCGACCTACAGCTGACTGAGGCTTGCAAGCCACGTGGTAAAATGAAACTAACTACGGTGGCTGTAATGAGACAAATTGCTGGGAGATAAACTGCGGGCAATGTTAGACTGCTGAAATTGCAAGGAGGTAAGTTGTAACTGGTGTGGCCTAGAGGTAGAACTCTTGCCTCACAATCAGGAGGTTGTGAGTTCTATCCTAGGTAGAGGCAGATTCTGTTAATGATGTTATTTTGTTAAATGTTTGTAGAGTGTTCAAATTATTAGACTTGTTTTTTAAAGACTGCTTTATTATTGTTCTAGACAACTTAACAAAATGAAGCTTTTTAAAATAAATGCTTGCTCTGCAGAGGCCCAGTGCTATTGTATCTTCTTTTAAATAATAGAGAATAATGTATACTTCCAGAAATTTTAATTAGTTTTAACAGCTCTGTACAAGTATAATCTGAAATGTAACAGTGTCCTGTTTAGTATTAGAGTTTAGTTACCTTGGAGTAGATCTATTTAAATAATAGGGAGGAGTTAGTGTGACTACATTTAAGAAAACTTTCTGGCATAATGTACATTTCTCCAATTCTTTGCTATTTCGATGGGTCAGGCACACATGCACAGAAGTACACAGCAAACAGTGTATATCATCTTTGCTGTTTGCTGTTTGGCAAATTGCTTGGAGGCAGAGGCCTTTTTTCCTTGTTTTCCTCCCCCATAACTAAGGTGCGTCTTATACTTCGGTACGTCTTATACTCCGGTATAAGTATAAGTACGGTAATAAAAAACTAGTTAAAACAGCAGAATGGGAAACAATGTAGCATTTAAGATCTAAATGCTAATCATTCTAATCTAGAATGTATTCTTTCGAATACATTCCCAACAGCCCAGGCATTTTCCTCTATGGTGAGTTTACTGACATGTTAAAATTCAAACCAGGAATGTTCTAAATTTGATATGTTTTTTCAATCAAGTGTTTTTTTTAATAAATTGCATGACTGTCTTTATACCTTAGGATTGAAAATTGCCACAAGACTGTTGCAGTATGGAAGCTCTTAGGATACCAGATTCCTAGGCTTATTTCATTCCATACCACTACTCCCAAAAGCCAGTGTGTATCCACCAACTATCCTTGGCCCTTTTACGGCTGCTTCTAGCTATTCCTTTTTACTTTGAAGGGATTCCCCCCTTTTTGCTGCTGTTGTCTTTCGATAAATCCTGAGGTCGACTCAAGCCTCTCGAGATCTCTGACGATTATATAGTAATAATCAACTCAGCACTCATTTGAAGACTTCAGCTTCTTACTTGCAGTTAGTGTATAAACAACCCTACAGTCTGGATCGCTAACATAGCCCCTTTGACTATTGGGAGTATGTGAAATTCTCGGTCTTCAAAATCCAGTGTGCAGAGCTGCTGATTCTGAACTGCTTTCCAGAATTTTGAGTATAGAAGAAAACCTGCTGTTCTTGGCTCAGAAGGAAACATTGTTATAAACTTTATTTCCTGAATTTCTGAATCTTAGACATTCGATTGCCTCTAGGTGTAGTAGGCTGAACGTCCATCAGACCACTAGCAGCAGCAACCAGGACCATGGTTCCAGCATGGGTTCTCCTTATGGAACGGTATAGAAGTCTTAAGTGCTATTGCTATGGCTATGATCAGGCTCAAGAGCGGCAATCTCCTTTTGAGCCGTCATGTTTGATGGATTGTCAGAAGGAAAAGAGGCACAGATTTGGGCTCAGCCAAAAGCCTAGATTGTTCCAGATTATTGCTGCTATCTGAGTAGGAATGTGTTTTTCAGGGCACATTACATAGTGCTGTTCATTTGAATGTCTGTCTGGTCCTTATACTGAATTGCCTGGGAGTTAGTCACTACTGCTTCCCACTCTACCCTCTGCCTCCTCCCTTAATGCGCAGCAGTAATGATTTCTCACCCAATAGTTTGATCATGATAGCTGGCAGGTGGCTAGAAACCTTGAATTCAGTTGCCTCTGCCTGGGTCACTGATGTACATATAAGGCTATATGAACTGGGACATGCAACACTGGCATTGGAAATGGATTAATAGCAGTGGCACTTAGACTTGCATACCGCTTCATAGTGCTTTACAGCCCTCTCAGCGGTTTACTGAGTCAGCATATTGCCCCCAACAATCCTGGTCCTCATTTTACCAACCTTGGAAGGGTGAATCAACCTTGATCCGGACTATCTCCACCCTGCTGGCCTTCCGTAAAGCCATAAAAACTTGGTTCTTCCGGCAGGCGGGGTGAATAGGAAGATCAGATTCCCCCCATGAATGTTGTTTTTATAATGTTTTAACTATGCTTTTTAATTTTAAACTATGACAATTGTTTTTATTGTACATTTCTTATCCTGTTGTACGCCGCCCTGAGTCCCACGGGATTGGGCGGCCTATAAGAACGTTTATTAAATTAAATTAAATTATTAAATTGAGCCGGTCAGGATCGAACTGCTGGCAGTCGGCAGAGTTAACCTGCAATACTGCATTCCAACCACTGCATTACCACAACTCATTGAATCAGCTTTATAGGGAGGAGTTTGCTTCTGTGGCTTATGATTTCAGTAGAGTCTCTAACAAAGATACTCCCCGTAACTAGGTTAGCAGTCTTCCCATTAAATATGAGGTAACTGTGGTATAATTCAAGGTGCTGGTTATCATGGCTTCGGACCTGATTAGGGAACAACTAACCATCTTCTTGTCCAAGATACTTGTAGGGAGTTCTTGCTACCCATAAGGATAGGATATTCAGAGGCAAGCATTTCTAAGAGAACCTCTCCTCCCATCAGATATAAGGATGGTGGATAGGTTTTTCTATAGTTACTGCTATTTTCCTGTTGTGTGATTTTAGCGGCACTTGTCAAAGATACTGCTAAATGCTGCTTAGAGTCATATGACTGAAGCAGCTTAAAAGCATTCAAAATAATAATAAAATCTGCTGGATAAAGCAAATTTTAAAATGTAACAATGGAATTCTGCGTGGAACTTTGTCGGTTTCTGTATATGGAAAAATTCGGAATAACTGACCTTATGCAGTTTGGTTTTAACATAGACAATAGAGAAAACGTGTAAAAAAAACCCAAACTATACATTTGTTGATGCATTTTTCTTTTTGGGGGAGAGTATGGGGCAATTTCCTATAAACCGAGTTTAGGATTATAAATGGTGTTCTGATTAATCAATAATGGCATATTGCCGTGTGCTATGAATAACCTTTTTCGTTTGTTGATTTATTTATACAGGAAGAATACAAACTCTTACAAGAACTGTACAGTTTTAAGAAGCCTAAAAGCAATTTATCAGAGGTAGGATGTTTGTGATTCTCAGTAGAGAATGGCGGAGGTGGTGTGTCAAAATTGCTTATCTCAAGAAGAATGTAAGATGTTTGGAAGAGAAGTGATTGGAATGGGGGTAATGGACAAAGAAGGGATGCCTTCTTGGTAGCGCTTTCATATGATTCTCAGAATGTGCTCTGGAGCATGACTAGAACCTATCTCCCATTTCCTTAAAGCAGCCAATAACCCCAGGACATCACTGTTTTAAAGAATGGACACTAGTACTATATTCGCCTCAAAGGAGATTTGGGGGAGTTGATTCAGAAGGATTTTAGAGCGGAGCGGTGGCCTAGAGGGGAAAACACTTAGAAGGTTGAGAATTCAATCCTACGCAGCAGCAGATGTTTCTCTATCAGGGCACAAAGAGAAAATGTGTGCTGTGAACTCCACGTAGGCATCGGGAAAGGCATCCGGCCAGTAAATGCTCAGTTCCACTCAGTTGCCCTGACTCCACCTTGAAACAAAGGGATTAAAGAGTTGGAGAAAGAAAGAAAAAATTCCGAAGGATTATGCAGTGCCTGTATCTCCAACAACAAAAATATAACCGCATTTCTCAGCTGCATAGCTAGCCTTCTGGCTTCATATAATTAGTGCTTTCTGCTTTTATGTTTGAAGGACGAGTTGGTTGACTGCGTAGAGAACCGCACACACCAGCTGGAAGATCTAGAAGCAGCTTTTGCTGATTTATGTGATGATGACACTGAAGAAAACCTGAAAAGATGGGCTGCAAATCCTGGGTATTGTAATTGAACTTTGTTCCTGACACCAAGTCTATTATGAACTAGACTTTAAGGAGATGATGCTGGGAGCTATACAGACACTGAAAGGCATAACCTTTCTGGGAACTCAGTTATTTTTGGAGGGGAGAACAACTTCACACTTGATGAACTTTTGCTAGAATTTTTTATAACTCCATACAAGGCATATTTTTTTCATGTCAAGTCTACCATCATGCATCAAACTTTGTTTATACCACAATGAATCTTTCAAAATATTGATTATTTCCATATTTAATCTCTGCTCCTCCTTTGAGCCAGGCTTACTGCCATGTAAGTTTCCACAATAGTTCTCACAATAACAAGGTATAAATAACGAAAGAGAGAAATTAAGTATACACAGATAAGTCTGCCAGTGTTACAGCCTGTTCAAAGAATCTGTGTGGCAGAAAATATTTACCTCAGTTTTTAAAAGCCACTGAATACCAAGACAGTTTAAAGCACAAAGCATGTTTTTATGTAGAAATAGGACAGATATCACCACCAACACCAAAATCCCACACGTCCTCAAAAAAATCATTTCTTTTTTTAGTAGAAAATATATTTAAATATTGATGTTAGGCTGTACAATTTGTCCATATTTATGAATAAATCAGACCTAGCTATAATTTCCCAGGAACTTAAGTTGTTATTATAGGTATATGATATCTTAAAAGAGAATGGTGCTTCACCCTGATGTCAAGATCTATTTTGTTTTTTCTGGAAGAATTTTGCAGTTGTCATTTTAATGTAGTAAAACTTTAAAAATAGAAAGGCATACAATTTGTAGAATGAAGGGTATTGTATATCCTAGTTTCTCCAGCTTTCTTAGAGTTTATGCCTAGAACATTTCCTCTTTATATTAATTACACAATTTATATTTTAATTCGATGTAGAATGAAACCTCTGGTTCAACTGGTGCGTAATTTGAAAGAACGAATGGGAACTCCAGATTATGAGATGGTAAGCCTATTCATTTTTTAAATTATTTCCAGACCATGATACTGTCATGTAGATATTGACCCACAGATATTGGTTGCATTATAACCTACACTTGCCACAACAAGATTAACTTCTCTCTTCCCTTGCATTCATTCAACTGTAAGATTAGAAGTGGAAATTAAGTCAACCATAATTTAGATTTACTCTTCAAATCTGCAATGTTGACACAATTATGATTTGTTTGAAAGAACTCCAGTTCATAAACCAAGGTCTAAAGTTGGCTTAATTTTGGCAAATATTTATTTCTCAAGCAAACCATTTTTAAAGCAAGCACAGTAAGAATTTGTTCAGGAGTGCTTTTGGTTTGGTTTGGTTTGGTTTGGTTTGGTTTGGTTTGGTTTGGTTTGGTTTGGTTTTCTTTGCTTGTTTTAGATAGATAGATGATAGATAGATTGATAGATAGATGATTAGATAGATAGATAGATAGATAGATAGATAGATAGATAGATAGATAGATAGATAGATAGATAGATAGATAGATAGATAGATAGATAGATAGATAGATAGA
The DNA here is from genome assembly GCA_023053685.1 of Diadophis punctatus similis. Classification (NCBI taxonomy): domain Eukaryota; kingdom Metazoa; phylum Chordata; class Lepidosauria; order Squamata; family Dipsadidae; genus Diadophis; species Diadophis punctatus. Next base: position 128,325,715 of record JALIGW010000003.1, read on the forward strand.
AAGAATTCTTTATTGGCCAAGTGTGAGTGGACAGACAAGGAATTTGTCCTGGTGCATATGCTCTCAGTATACATAAAAGAAAAGATACATTTGTCAAGAATCATAAGGTACAACACTTAATGATAGTCATAGGGTACAAATAAGCAATCAAATCACATTAGGAAACAGTCAATATAAATCATAAGGATACAAGCAACAAAGTTACAGTCATGCAATCATAAGTGGGAGGAGATGGGTGATGGGAACGATGAGAAGATTAATAGTAGTGCAGACTTTGTAAATAGTTTGACAGTGTTAAGGGAATTAGTTGTTAAGCAGAGTGATGGCATTAGGGAAAAAACTGTTCTTGTGTCTAGTTGTCTTGGTGTGCAGTGCTCTATAGCATCGTTTTGAGGGTAGGAGATGAAACAGTTTATGTCCAGGATGTGAGGGATCCGTAAATATTTTCACAGCCCTCTTTTTGACTTGTGCAGCATACAGGTCCTCAATGGAAGGCAGATTGGTAGTAATTTTTTTTCTGCAGTCCTGATTATCCTCTGAAGTCTCTGTCAGAGGTGGGTTCCTGCCAGAGCTGCCCAGTGCGCAGCTCCGGTAGGGAGCGGTGGATTGCGCAACCACTCCGGAGCCCTCTCTGCCGGTCCATTGCGCGCATCGCCATTTTTTCCTGTGAATTTTTGGGCGATTTTGCTTCTGCGCATGCAAAATTGCGCCAAAATCTCGTGCGGGGACGCGCGCGAGAAAGAGATTTTGGTGAGATTTTGCTTCTGCGCATGCGCGGAAGCAAAATCGTGCCAAAATCTCACGCATGCGTGCATCCCCTCATGAGATTTTGGTGCAATTTTGCTTCTGTGCATGCGCAAAGCAAAATTGCATGAGGGGGCACGCACGCGTAGCGAGCGAGCGTGTTCCCAAAGCGTGGAGATGCACGCGCAGTGCACTGGCACCAGTAAGGCAGCAACCCGCTACTGATCTGTGTCTGTCTTGTTGGGTTGCAGAACCGAACCAGACAGTTATAGAGGTGCAGATGACAGACTCAATAATTCCTCTGTGGAACTGTATCAGTAGCTCCTTGGGCAGTTTGAGCTTCCTGAGTTGGCACAGAAAGCACATTCTTTTGTTTTTTTTTTATGACGTTTTTGATATTAGGTGTCCATTTTAGATCTTGAGATATGGTAGAACTAAGAAGTTTTATCTTTCTATGTCTGTTTTATTATCTACCTTTTTTATTATTGCAGGTAGAACTCGACTTACAACCACAATTGAGCCAACATTTCTGTTAAGTGAATCTGGCTTTCACATTGTCAGAAGGTTGCAAAAGTTGATCACATGACCCTGGGAAACTGCAACCGTCATAAATACAAGTCAGTTATCAAGTGTCTGAATTTTGATCACATGACCATGACGATGCTACAATGGCCATAAGTGTGAAAAATAGTCACAAGTCATTTTTTTTCACTGCCATTGTAACTTCGCATGGTCGCTAAATGATCTGTTGTAAGTCGAGGACTACCTGTATTGCTGTGTTTTGTCAGAACACAAGACCTCTAAACTTTGTGTGCTTCGTTTGATTGAAACCAAATAATCTTGGTACATTCCAATATATCATTCGAAGCAGAACTATTTGTTCCGAGAGCTGATGTCAGAATTTTTCCTTGAGTCTGAAAGGAGGAATGTAAGGGGGAAAGGGCCAACTTCTTTTCCATCGAGATACAATATAAACATGGATTATAACATTAAATATATCTACCGTATTTTTCGGTGTATAAGACGCATCTTTTTCCCCCTAAAAGGCTGAAAATTTGGGTGTGTCTTATACTCCGAATGTAGCTTTTTCGAACCTTTTTTTCCAGCCCTAACAAGGTGCTAACGATCTTCCCGGCTCTTCCCAGCTTGTTTTCATTGGTACTCCGTCTGAAAAAGTTTTTTTTCAGCTTGCAGGATTTTTTCATTCCTACTCCTCCGAAGTTTTCTTCCAGCCCTAAGTCTTTGCAAGCTTGTTTTGATTGCTATTCCCTCCGAAAAAGGTTTTTTCAACCCTAATGAGGTGCTAATGATCTTCCCAGCTTGCAGGATTTTTTCATTCCTACTCCCTCCCAAGAAGTTTTTTCCCAGCCCTAAGTCTTTGCAGGCTTGTTTTCATTGCTATTCCCTCCGAAAAAGGTTTTTTTCAGCCCTAACCAGGGGATAAAATAATGTGCTGAAGCTGACCAGACTAAGGACGCTAGCTAGATGAAAACCTGGTAGGTAGATTTTTTCCCCTATTTTCCTCCCCAAAAACTAAGATGCGTCTTATACTCCGAAAAATACAGTAATTTACATGATTTTAGGCCTTATATTGCAATATGCCAAGCATTCTTGCCCAAATTAGCATTCTCTCGTTGTGTCCAAATTGGCATTCTGCAGATGCAACATCAACATTTCTAATCATCCTGGCTGGAGATCCTTGGCAGATCAGGTCTTAAACCCTAGAGAAAGACAGGGAGGGGGAAAATGAATCTAATATCATCACCTGACAATGTAATCAGAAAAGTGTTTTAACATCTTTTAAGGATTTTCTCTCATCACCTATACCAGGGGTCGGCAACCTTAAACACTCAAAGAGCCACAAAGGTCCTAATCAGAAGCCCCCTGTTCAATTCTGGAGCCGACCGAAAGTCCGGTTCCCCCACCATAGAGTCTCCTCCTAGCGCGGCATTCTTTTTCCTCTACCTGTCCTAACCGAAAGCCCTATCAATTGGGGAGCTGACCGGAAAACCCGCCCCTTGCCATAGAGTCTCCTCCTGGCACGCCCTGCTCCCCCCTGCCCTAACCAGAAGCTATCTCAAAATTGTGGTGCCTACCGGCAACAGGGAGCCACAGCAGAGGGATTAAAGAGCTACATGCGGCTCCAGAGCCGCGGGTTGCTGACCCCTGACCTATACTGACTTTGCTTTTTAATTTGCTTGGAGAGGGAGTTCTTGAGCAATGCACTAACAAACAAATGTGTGTCATTCATTTCTCAGGTTCATCAGGCTGGCCTTACATGTGATTACTCAGAAATACCTCATCATGTTAGCACCGAAGAGGAGATAGAGAGTTTCGTACAGTCAATACAATATCTCTTGGGAAGCTTACCGAAACCAACCCTTGTGACCATAGCCCGGTAAGTTTAATGTTTTTAAATATAATTTTTATTAAAACCTTTTAGAAAAGGAGGTTAAAAACCAATACAAACTAATATAAAGAAGAAAAAAGAAAAAGAAAGAAAGCATAGAAAAAAATAAAGTGCAAGAAAAGAAATTTCTTGAAAATTTAAAGAAAAGAATGAAAATAGTTCCAAGCAGTGTGTTCTCATAGCAGTTAGAAATACCAAACACATTTTAACCCCCACCCTCTTTCTCTTTCTCCATAGTGGGTGGAACTATCATCCAGGATGGGTTGACCTCGTCCAATCAGATGAGGACTGAGTCTGTAGATTTTAATATTGGGGCTCCGCCTTGCCTGGTATCCCCAGTTATGACTCAGTCCTCAGACTGGACGGACGTTCTCTCAAGTTGCATCACAATACTCTTTTTTTTCTATGATAAATCACGTTCATGATTTTATACAAAACGTCCATAGGAGGTTTCTAGTCACCAATAAATATAGATAGTATTTTTTTATCCAGTTAACAAAGTTAATTTATTCGTCTCAGTCAATTTGACCAACCATTCTTCCATAGTGGGTAGTATCAAAATCTTTCCATCTCTCTGCATATAATAATCTCACCACAGTAATCGTATATTGAAGTATTCTTCCATGGCTTTTTTCTAACTTCTGGTAAGTTTAATGCAGCTTGATAGGCTGAACATGCCTCACCAAAAATGCTTCTCCAGGCTTAGTAACCTAGTACATATTTTATGCTAAGCCTTAATTAGCTTTGCTTTGGCTTTGAGTGATGCTTACAGTTGTATGCTGTAGTTGCCACTATAGTTAATTCAATATTCTGATTTAGTGCACCGTGGTTTAATCCTGATTTAATGTATTATGAACTTAGTGGTTCAAAAGGTGTAGATGTTGCAGATGCAAAGGAAGGAGAGAAAATAACATTTCCGTTACTTTTAAATAAAACTAGTCAGAAATCAAGCACGACTTTTAATGAGAGATGGTATCTGTAGGTCCCATAATATTTTTTTTTCATAGAGAAAAGGGAAATACATTTTTAAATAGAGAAAAGGGAGAGGTATTTATAGAACGGGGGGGGGGGGAATTGCATCTAAATGCATTGTGCTAGTTGTTCTTGACCTCTTGGAATTTTGCAGGTGTGTTTCTTAAGGTTAACTGATGATTCCAGGTACCATTTCAAACAATTAGCAAATGGAGACGAATGACATGTTCAGGTTAGAAATGAGCACTAATGAGAGATGCTCAAATACGCATGTAGGAGATGCTGTCAAAGGATTTCATTTGAATGCTAGCTTTCCTCCTTGCAGTTTTTTTGCCCAGCTACTGATTGCTCAGCTATGCTACCCAAATTGTCTGATTGTTAATGCTTCCGTTTTTCAATTCTTGAGTAAATGTCTGGCTGAGAAACACTTGAATAGTCTCCAGCGATGTGGAAACGAAGCATAGTATAGCCAGACAAACTGACTGAATAAGCAATGAGCCTATCGTTTAAAATGCTATGAAAGAAGATGATAGCAATTTTTTGAAGTATTTTATTATTTTTCCCCGTCCGCCCTCCCCCTATTTCTAGTAAGCTGCTAAAATGTCACTTCCACCCCAGTAGCTGCCTGGCTGAAATCTCTGGAGCTCCAGCTAATCAGTTATATGTTTCAGGAAACAGAAGGAGCTAGCATTTCCATTTTAGTGCAGGGCACCCTGGCATTCTTTGGAAACTTGTCTGAGCTTCCCCATTGAGAAGATCAATGGGACAGAGGGTGGTGTGTGTGTGTGTGTGTGTTTTGTTTACATTGCAAGCTAAGCTTTGTGGGGAAATAAGGAACATTTGCATGAAAGCTGGTACTGCAAAATGAAGGGGGAGAGAGAAATAAGGATGAAACTGTACCTTTGAAGATCAGCAGGAAACATTGTTCTTTTGAAATAAACTTAAAAGTGTGAAATGTTGGTGTTCCCAGATCCAGCTTGGATGACTACTGTCCTGCAGAGCAAGTTGAGTTCATACAAGAGAAAGTCTTGAACGTACTGCATTTGGTATATGGCACCCTGGATATTCACTTGGAATACTTGGAAAACGCAGGTCCTACTGAAACAGAGCGTTCATCTACAGCATAATCAACCTGGCTGTAGTCTATGGATGTTTAAAAAGAGAGAGAGAGAAACTTTGATACTACAAAAGTATCTTGCTTTGCTTTCTATGAAGTGGTATTCTTAAAGAAGTATTTTAGGAAGCTCAGTTGGGTATGTAGCACTTAGTGATGATACTTGTGATCCCAACCCATTTCTCTGTTTTTTTTTAAAATTGAATTGTTTTTCTGCTATTGCTATATAGATTATTTTTTTCCCATATTACTTTGCTTAAGAAGGTGACACAGAAATTTGGATATGGAAGAGCTAGCAGAGAAAATTAATTTTCCTTCTGTTTGTATCTGGTTGCCATAAAAACCTAAAAAAAAAATCTGTCGGATACTAAACCTGTATGTTTTAGGAGTGTTAAAAAAAACATTCAAATTCAAACCATTTCAAATTGAAAGTATCCATCCTGAGGGTGAAGCAAGCTTGTCCCAAATGCGAAGCAAGATTGCCTCAAGCACTTTGAAGGCATTTTGTCTCAAAACAGGATATTTTGCCCTTGAAATACAATGGTTCTAAGATTTTGGAATGCCTGACACTGGAAATGGTTGCTTTGCACCTGAAATTGGCATTACAAACTTGAAATGGAGCATTTTCAAATACTGTATGTACTTCTTTAAATTTCTGGAATATGCTACATTGGATGGCGGTGGCAGTCCTAGTATTATTACCCATTGTCTTACAAATCTTAGGTGAATGATTCTCAAAATTGTTGTATTAAAAAGAGAGAACTTAAATATCAAGATTACTAATGATAATTTATTAAATTTATATGCTGCCCGACTCCTGTGACTGTCGTGTGTGACTTCTGAATGAAATGGTGCAGAATTTAAAGCATGCCATGACTTAGTTGTGCATGTGGTAAGCCAGGAGCCTTATCTACAGTACCTCCTTAGAAACAGGTACGAGAGGCTCAGGGAATAGTGGGTGGCCAGAAGACTAAATAGCATATTCAACCAGAACTTTCAAAGTACAAGTGAAACAAAGGCAGAATATACATCCTAGTGTTGTGATTTAATTTTCCTCTGGCTTTTTCTTCTTTTGCGCTTTCAAAATCTGCTCTATAAGATGTCTCATCTTCTAGAGCAAGTGTGAGGAGATCAGGGGTCAGGAGGTATTGTTTTGGGGAATTCAAGAGCAGTGGATCTAATTAGGCATGTAGTTAAAAGCATTTCTGTCCTTGGCTGAGACCATGAAGACCTCTTGTTTAGTCCCACAGAAGTGCTCTGCTAATGTCTATAGCAGGGGTGTCAAAGTCAAGGCCCTCAGGCCAGATCCAGCCCATGGGATGCTTAGATCTTATTAAAGTTTGTTGCAAAATCAAAACCAGAAGCACACACAGATGACTGATTCAGCTGGATCCATGCCTAGTCTTAAGCTTAAGTTCCGATTCTCTGCACATACTCAGAAGTGGTTAGCTCCCATTGGCTGACTTAGTTGCTATACCTATTCATTGGTTGACCTTGTTACCATTGGCTCTCCCAGTTCATGAATATTCTAACAGATCTGGCCCGTGGGGCCACCCTGGAAACAGCGAAGGACCTGGCCAGCAGTGCCTCTGCCAGCAAAAACTGAGCTCGGGAGGGCCACGTGCAGCCCTCACGAGTTCGGTTTTTTCTGGCAGGGGGTTGCAGGAGACAATTGTAGCCGGAAACGGAGCTCACGTGGGACGCATGTGGCCCTCGCAAGCTTCATTTTCCCTGGCAGAAGGTTGTGGAAGGCCGTTGCAGCCGGAAACTGAGCTTGGCAGCCCGTTTTCGCTGGCAGAGCGCTCAGCCACCACAGGTGCCCCCCCACATGACAGTTCATATATTGATGTTCAAAGTAGATCTATCTCTAGTTCTCTCCTCTACTAAAAGTGGGAAACTGATGTTCCTTGGTCTGATTCAGAACAACCACTGAGAATTTAGCATAGGCTATTGACAGAAACGATCTCTCTTATCCTCTGCTTACTTGCTGGTACGGAACAAATTATAGCCTTTGTCTACTACAACTTTGATCCTATTAGATATGCAACTGTCAGTCCTCCCAGGTAAACCAGACCGGAAACAGGATTAGATGAACTAATTCTACTTTATTGTGACACTACATTAACAGAATCTTGCAAGTCTGAAGGCACAAACTTCCCTCAGGCCATTTTTAACTGCTTGGTTCATTAGGGCAGGTCCTTTCTAAGTTTATTTATCTTAGTGTTAGGCCACTGGGAGTTCCTGTCTCACTTGTCTGATTGTTTCTTAAGCACTATCTCCACTCCTCTTTCCCCAAAGTCATTCACACATTCGATAATACCAACCACCAGCAGATTGTGGCCTTTCCCTGATAAAAGGTCTCCTAGATTTGTTGTAGCCGGAGGCTGCTTCCTCTATGAGCTTAAATTGTAGGATCGAGACTAACATTTATAGAAGAATTAAAACAAATCCAATTCAGTTTTGTGGAATGGTTAACAGCAATTCTTTTATCCTTTCAGTAGATGGTGTAGTTTACACAGAATTCATTGATTTCCTCGTTTCTTAGGAAATAAATAAGTTTCTTTGTGCGTGAGGGAATCTTTTACAAATGCTTTACTATTTAAAATTAATACATTAGAGTCTATATTAAAAATGAGAAGGGTTTATACTTACGGCATTTTCACATTCTGCGCAAACACCATTTATTTTCTATTATTATCGATCAAATGTATATCGTTTTGGTCCCACCATGGCAAGTGCAAGTCATCACTCTTATATTGCAGCCTTCTCAGTAAACCTATTAGCTTTCTTGCCTTCTGGGAAGGTGTAAAATAAGATTTGTTTGGGACCTGACCAGCGGTATATGTTGATTAACTCAGAAGTCCGAGACTGAAATTAGATGACAAAAACCTGTAACGGGAAGCTGGAGAAAAAAAGTGAGTGTGGATAGTGAGAGACGATAATTTGAAAATGGCCACCATCCTGAGCCAATTTTCTAACCTTCAACACTGAATCTAATATAGCAATATAAATCTCCTTTGATTTTTTTTTTTTTTTGGTAATACTTCGAAAACAACTCATATTGAGAAATAACAAAGTGAAACAGCTTTGCAGCATTTTATGTATTTATTTTGTAAAATCAGATTTACTGAGCTGCCTAACTCAATCAACTCTGGGTGGCTTATGATAAAAATGATCAGTCAAGACTCCAGAATAAGATGGCCTGATAAAAAAACAGAAAAGGACAAGGCCCGATAGTATATGTTTATCTAATGAAAACTACTCAGGTCTTGGAAAAATAATCCAGTCTTCGAGACTCTTTTAATGATCCACAGAGTCAGAGCAATGCAAACCTTGCCGGAGAGACTGTTCCAGAGGTCACAATGGAGAAGGCAAGACCTTTCTCCACCCATTAGAGGACATTGTTTCAAGGGTGGGATCTGGAGCTTGGATAGCCAGAACAAAGTCATGGAGTATCCCACTGCTTCTCTCTTTCTATGTAGACATAAACCCATTAAGGACCTCAGGTGGGTATTGCAGGTCAAAAAATTGTAAATCTCTTTGGAATTGGAACCATCCAATATTAATTGTTCCTTTTTATCAAAAGGGAGCCTATGGTCAACTTAATCAAATGCCTTATTGAAGACTAAATACACTCATCCACAGCGTTCTCTTGGCTTACTAATCTTTTTTTGTATGTATGTGTGCCTTCAAGTCGGTATTGACTTCTGGTGACTACCTAGACCCTGTAGTTTTCCTGGCAAATTTTTTCAGAAACAGTTTGCCATTGTCTCCTTCTTAGGATTGGGAGAGAATGGCAAGGCCAAGATCACCCAGCTGATTTCATGCCTAAAGTGGGACTAGAACTCAGATTCTTCCAGTCTCTAGCTCTACGCCTTATTCTCTACCTATCTAGTGATTACATTTACCAAATTTTTAATGATTTTCTGAATGTTACTAGGGTGGGAGGTGCGCACATTTCTGGGAGAGAATCGTTTCAGAAAGCAGGAGCCACAACAGAGAATGCACACTTCCTGTTCCAGCAAGGGGGCATGGTTAAATCAATAGGACCTAAACCAGATGCATCCCACCTGACCTCAGCAGGCAGGAAGAAGTAACTGGAGCCAGGTGGTCCAATAGATAGTCAAGGAAGGCCAGGAAGGGTTTATAGATGATGACCAGCACCTTGAATTGCATTCAGAAACCAACTAGTAATTAGTGCAGTGAGGACGTGGGCCCACCATTTTGCCAAAAGAAAATGGCAAGATTTGTCTAGCACAATCTGATTTGATGACACCAAGCTGGCGGGAGTAGCAAATACCCCAGAGGACAGACTCAAAATCCAGAAGGACCTCGACAGACTCGAACACTGGGCCCAAACCAATAAAATGAAATTTAACACGGAGAAAAGTAAAATTCTGCACCTAGGTAAGAAGAATCAAAAATACACATACAAACTGGGCGAAACCACACTCAATAGCAGCGATTGCGAGAGGGATCTCAGAGTCCTGGTAGACATCCAACTAAATATGAGCCAGCAGTGTGCAGCAGCCGCCAAAAAGGCCAACGCAGTCCTGAGCTGCATAAATAGAGGGATACAATCAAGGACCAATGAGGTACTACTACCACTCTATAAAGTCTTGGTCAGACCACACCTAGAGTACTGCATCCAGTTTTGGTCACCACACTGCAAAAAAGACATTGAAACCCTAGAGAAAGTGCAGAAGAGAGCAACCAGGATGATAAAGGGTCTGGGAAATAAAACATACAAAGAGTAGTTGCAGGAACTGAGCTTGGACAGTCTGACAAAGAGAAGGACCAGGGGTGACATGATAGCAACATTCCAATACTTGAGGGGATGCCAGTATTGATCCTGCAGTTTGATCCTGACCAGTCATCCTTCCAGCCTTCCGAAGTTGGCAAAATGAGGACCCAGATTGTCGGGGGCAATATAATGACTCTCTGTAATATAGAGAGCGCTGTAAACCACTGTGAAGTGGTATATAGGTCCTAAGTCCTATTGCTATCTCATTCTTTTCTACATGTTTGCCAACTCACTGCTTGAGTACATTTCTAGGTACAGATTGGTCTGCAATTTATTTATTTTTAAAGGGAAATCTTTTAACTTGTATGCCAATTCATTTAAATAAATATTAATAATAAGTTCTCTTCCAGTCTTCTGGCACTTTCCTTATGACGAAATCAGACTGGTCCCAAAGACTTGGATTCAATTGATGCAATCTGTCCAATTCCTTTCCTAGATAGATTCATTTGACAAGAAATCTGCATTCAGCATAGATAGCAGCTGTTCATTGTCACAACAGGGAATGAAAAACACAGAAAGGCACCTGCAACAAAATACAAAAGCTTTTTGTATGCAATTAAATGGATTGCCCTGATTTTTATTTTTGACGAGAGAATTTAAGAAGATTATTATGGGTTATACCGTAATCTGAGAGAAATGAGATGAGGGATTTGCTTTTGCCTGGGAAACCAAAGCAACCTCAAGGTTGATGGTGGCCTGCAGTATTAAGTGGGGGTGAAATTGAAAGTTACACGTGGTCAATTTAATCAGATCGTATCTATGCCTTGGTATCAACCGGGAGAGATAAGTGGCAGAGTGGTATGCAGCCTGCAGTGTAAGAATAAAAGCAAAGCAGAGTCGTACTAGTGATTTAGTTTCTGCTCAATACCTATGCAATAGCTGATTTCAGCACTGCCAAACAATTTGCATAGTGGGGTATTATATAAAAATCAATAATAAAGAAAGCATTTTTTTTTCCTTTTGAATGTCTGATGGGGAAATGGAAAGTACATTTCTGATCGTATTTTCTGACCTGATTTCCATGAGTTGCTCCAGTTCTCATCCTTGGGGCGATATATAAAATGGCATCACGGTGTACTCATTTTTATTGTTGCAAGTTGTAATCTTTAATGTCATCACTATTTAAAAAAAAGACATTTCCAGATTCAACTTCTGCAACACTGGAAGCAGACTGAGTATTCTCTGTATATCCTCGATGTACGTTTAACAGAGTGTAACGGTTGATACAACTCTTGTAGTCCTGCCTTTACCTTGTTTCTGTTATATAAATCAAGACATTTTAAATGCATGATGGATTTTTAGACAATGGATCTAAGCTTCGAATCTGATCTAATCAGATTCTGCAGATTTTCAAAATGATGTAAAATGCGGTATTTTTAAACTCTGAAGGTGACATCTAATGATTCCCACATAAAATGTAGTGCTAACCAGCTAAAGTTGTGAAAAGGAGCATGTGCCCCATGGTCTCTGAAGCATTCTCACATTCAGATGGAGAAGGAAAAATTAACATTCTATGCCAGAGGTCTTCAAACTTGGCAACTTTAAGACTTGTGGACTTCAACTCACAGAATTCCCCAGCCAGCATAGCTAAATAAACTAACTTTGTGCTGCTGCCTGCCTGCCTGCCTGCCTGCCCACCCTGGCTCTGCTGAGAATAAAGATTGCCCCAAATCATTTGGGCTAAAAAAAAACCCACCCACCCCATCCCTTTATCCAAAGGAGTTGTCCTCCTGCTTTCCAGGGTTGCTTCTCTGATTCCTCCTGTTGTTTCCCCCCCCCCCCCTCTTCAGTAAAGTTTTGCTTTGCACAGGCACAAATAACTCACATGGGGAGGAGCTGTTGGGTTCTCTTTTGAAATTCAACAGTGCTGCTACAAAACTGGGAGGTTTTCTCATACTGATTCGGTGTATTTCTCTCGCCAGTCCCTTCCCTTCCTTTCCTGTTAGGAAAGCCTCCTGCAAAATGGGCCAATCATTCTGATTTTTCAATGGTTTTTTTGTAGTGCAGGAATCAAGGAAGCAACCGGGGAAAGCAAAAGGACAACTCCTGTGGATAAAGGGATGGGGTGGGGGTGTTTTCCAGCCCAAATCAGGGGTGGGTTCCAACTTACCTCGCTGCTGGTTCGCTCTCTCCCTCCTACACCGCATTGGCGCACCTCGTGCACAGTAATGCACAGTAATGAAAAATCAGGAAAAAAAATTAAAGAAACAAAAAACAAAGCCAAAAAAAGATGGCGACCACATGCTCAATGCCGGAACTCAGCTTCGCACATGCTCAGAAGGAAAAAAAAAATCAAAAAAATTCCCAAAAATATTCAAAAATATTCAAAAAAAAGATGGCAGTGCCCACGGACCGGCACCGACCGATCCGGTTCGGTGACATCATCATGACATCACCAGCGGGTCACTACCAGTTCTTGCAAACCTGTCCGAACCCGGAGGAACCCACCCCTGGTGACATTACTATAGAGCAGTGTCCATGGCCATTTCAACTGCCAGAATACAGGTAGGCCTCGACTTACCACAGTTCATTTAGAGATCATTCAAAGTCACAAGGGCACTGAAAACCTATGACCGTTTTTTCACAGTTACCCCTTGGCAGCATCCCAATGATGACGTGATCAAAATTCAGATGCTTGGCAGCTGGCCCATGTTTATGACCGTTGCTGTGTCCCAAGTTCATGTAAGATCACCTTTTGCGACCTTCCAAGAAGCAAAGTCAATGAGAAAGCCAGATTCATTTAAGAACCCGATTACTAATTTATCAACTGCAGTGATTCCTTTAACAACTGAGGCAAGAAAGGTCACAAAATTGGGCAAAACTCACTTAACAAATGTCTCACTTAACAACAGAAATTTTGGGCTCAGTTGTGGTCATAAGCTGAGGACTACCTGTACTTATCAATGGCCATGCTGATGGTGGAATTCTGGAAGTTGAAAGTCCACACATCTGGAAATGGTCAAGGTTGGGAAGCACTGCTATAAGAGCAGGGGTGGGTTCTGGCTTACCTCGCTGCCAGTTCGCTTCTTGATGTGCTGCGCCAGTGCGGGTGCACACACGCAGTGCTAAAAAACAGCTGCGCATGCGCAGAAGCAAAAAACAAGATGGCGGCGCCATAGGCACCGCCGAGAGAGCCGGTTCGGGGGCATAGCAGGCCTGGGTCGCTGCCACTTCAGCGAGCGGGGGGAAATTCCTGCTACTGGTTCTATAGAACTGGTCCGAACCAGCAGGAACCCACCTCTGTATAAGAGGATATGGATTCTACAGGCAACATCTCTTCAATATATCTTCATCTGTGGGCAAAGATTACTCCCTGAGCTTGCTGCTCTTAGATTTCTGGATGGGTTCCTTCCACTTCATGCAAAGCAGAATGCGTTTAATCTCAGTCTGTAAAGATGGCTTGGTTTGAAGAGCTCATTTGTGCTGCAGAAACATTTATGTTCTCATTGAGGAGAAGGTGTGATTCAAGAGGTGATTTGTATCATTTTAAGTCCTTCTCCAACACTTGCAGTAGCAGGAAGAGGAGCTGAAACAGATGGAAGATTTTTTTGGTTCTTGTGCAGCATGTTGGAAGAATTATCTTCTTGGTTCCTAGAACTGTCAGAGCAAAGTAACACAGTTCATCTCTTCACTTTAGAAGCAGGAAATTGTATTTCACTATAGAACAGCTCTGAGAAAGTACTTCACACAAATCTTCATCTAAGCAAAACACACATTTGAAGCTTCCCATAGCCCTAATGGACTCCCCTTCACTTCCCCTCCTATATTCATTAAACATATTCCTGGTCTGACTGGTTTCTTAGCATTGTAATGTCTCTAACATATTTGACTTTGACTGAAGATTTCAAGGCACTTCATCCATTTCCATCATGGTTTGAAAAACTTTGCAACATTTTTTTCTCTGAAAAAGCAAGAATGAAAGGATTGGCTGTATAGAACATACTGACCTATATTTAGACTTTTTTTTTAACCCTGATACTTATCTCTGCTCTTTTTTATATTGCCTCCCTTCCTCCTCCATGTATAAATACAGATTTTTTAAAAAAAAAATCTTGGAAATGCACAATTTTTTAAAATTATGTTAGTTAGGGAAAAAGAGACTAAGCACAGTATATAAGTCAGTGACAGCAAAGCAACGACATGAATATCAAAGGTTTCTTTATTCATGTCAGAAGCATAATTAAAATAAGGCATACTATATGACATAAAAATACAAATTTAAAATATGTACAGATTAAATAGATCTTGCCCAGAAACTAGCAACATTAATTGCATTCTGCTGCATTGCCATGAGGTATCAAATGTGACATGGCATGACATTTTGGATGACACAAAAACATTCGCCAATTCCTTACAATTAGTCTCAAAAGTGCACCCCTTTCTCAGCAATTTTCAGAGACATTGAAGGCCGCTCAAGTGGGGTGTGCTAGAACATGGCCTCTGGACCAGGGATGAGTTCCAATTTTTTTTACTATCACTCTGGGCGTGACTTAATTTTGTGACCGTGGCTTAATTTTATGGGAGTGGCTTGGCGGTCATGTGACTGGGTGGGAATGGCTTTGCGGTCATGTGACTGGGTGGGAGTGGTTTGGCAGTCATGTGACTGGGTGGGAGTGGCTTTGCGGTCATGTGACTGGGTGGCCAAGTCGCCATCACTGATATATCAGTGATTATCAGCTGGATTCTTGGTTGCACGCAGGTGAATGGTTCTATGTAAAAAGATTCCTTGCAGCATTAGATGTATTTTAAGATTGTTGCTGGCATATGATGGACTGCTTTTTATCAAAAGTGCAGTAGAAGAGAGGTCATGATTTATTAATGGGATACAGTGAAACATGTTGTAAGAAAGCATTGATTAGATGGCAATCTGAAAAAAAACATAAATCTGGAATCTCTAATGGAGGAATAAATGTCTGATAAATAATACATTTCAGATATATGATATATATGATACAATTCAGTGATTTTTCCCCTCTCACATGCACACACACTCATACATCACTTGTCTACCTTGTTTCATTTTTAGTCTACCTGATCTAATCCCTCCCAATACAACAATAATACTTTTGTTGCATCATCATATATTTGCTTGCCAATCTTATTTGCACTGTTATAATGGTGGAGTGCCTACCTCTCATCTCAAAATCATACCCAGTGGAGTGCCTACCTCTCATCAACAAAAATCATACCCAGCAATCAGCATGACTCCCAGATGTAATTCCTGCATCATCCTGCACTTCATTAACCTTTCTTAAAAGAACAGTCACCACCTACCTTTATGATACTTAAAGTTTCTGCCATGTGAATGTTCCCCTTAGAGAATTAATCCCTACTTTGCATGGTCTGTGCCTGGACTAATCTGAAATATGCCACTAATAACTGGCTACCTCCACATGTACCTATTACACCAGGGGTATCCAACTCAAGGCTCGCGGGCCGGATCCATGTGAGGCCCCCCATGCCCCAAGGGCCCCCCCACATCCCATTTTGGCCAGCAAAGTGCTGCAGGAGGCCACCCAGGCTGAAAATGGGGCATGGGGGGACCTCATGCAGCCTCCCCATGCCCCGTTTTGGCTGGCAGGGTGCTGCAGGAGGCATCCATCCCGCCTCCCACCCTCCCACCCCAGCCGGCCCATGGATGAAAATTCCAATGCTGATCCGGCCCTCAAAGAAATCCAGTTTCACACTCCTGATTATTCCCAGATATGGCTCTTTGGAGGGGAGAGTTATATTTTTCTCCCTCTGCATCAATTTATACTGGAGCAAAACTGGACATGTTCATTTTCTGCTGATCCCAGTTCCTGCCACAAGCAAATTCTTGCTTAGTGTTCACTGCAACCTAACCTGATCAGCTAGAAAAAGTTTCTTTATTTATTCATGTCAGAAGCATCATTATTAAAATGGTATGCATAGGTCTAAGTACAAACATAAGGAACATAAAATTTAAAATGTATAAAAGGCTAATTTAGGACGTGTTTGTCCAGAAGTATGCAACTTTCCATTGCATTCTGTTGTGCGGTCATAAAGTCCTCGAGAATACATTGGGCAGGGCACAAGGAGCAAGTGTACATGTTTGTGGTAGTCTGCAGGTCTCCACATTCACAATAGGCAGAAGTCACCAGATATCATATCACCATTTATTCAAGGGATCTCTTGAGCTTGCTGTATCTGTGCACAGTCTATTTAGCAATTTCCAAACTTGCCAACTGTCCCTCCTTGGTTCTCGAGGGAGCGAAACTGACTCCCTCGGATCAGGTCCGCAACTTGGGGGTCCTCCTAGATCCACAGCTAAAATTGGAACATCATCTTACTGCTGTGGCTAGGGGGGCCTTTGCACAGGTTCGCCTGGTGCACCAGTTGCGGCCATACTTGGAGAAGGAGGCTCTACTCACGGTCACTAATGCCCTTGTCACCTCCCGCTTGGACTACTGCAATGCGCTCTACATGGGGCTACCCTTGAAGAGTATCCGGAGACTCCAGTTGGTGCAAAATGCGGCTGCGCGTGCTGTGGTGGGTGTGCCAAGGTACACCCACGTGACACCTATACTCCGCCAGCTGCACTGGTTGCCCATCAGTCTCCGGGTCCAATTCAAGGTGTTGATCATCATCTTTAAAGCCCTTCATGGCTTAGGACCAGGCTATCTCCGGGACCGCATTCTGCCTCATACTTTGCTCCGACCGGTTAGGGCCCACAGAGTTGGCCTCCTCCAGCTCCCGTCAGCCAAGCAATGCCGGCTGGCGGGCCCTAGGGGGAGGGCCTTCTCTGTGGCGGGCCCCGCGCTCTGGAACCAACTTCCTCCAGAGACCCGAACCATCCCCACCCTGCTGGCCTTCCGAAAAGCCGTTAAGACATGGCTTTTCCTGCAGGCAGGGGGTAGACCTTAATTCCATCTGAACTCTCCCCCGAGTATGTCTGGTTGTTGGATGGTTTTTAATATTGTAATTTTTTAATTTTTATATTTTGATTTTAATCTTATTGTTTATTGGTTGTTCTTGTATTTTTTCTGTGCTGTACGCCGCCCTGAGTCCCTCGGGAGTTGGGCGGCATATAAGAAAACCAAATAAATAAATAAATAAATGGCCAGGTGCCAGTTCTTCTGCAGGTTCCATCCAGTGTTGATCTTTTGTAGTTTGTCAGGAAAAAAAACACCTGATCAGTGAACCAGATGTTCACCTTTCAAATCATCTCTCTCTCTCTCTCTCTCTCTCTCTCTCTCTCTCTCTCTCTCTCTCTCTCTCTCTCTCTCTCTCTCTCTCTCTCTCTCTCTCTCTCTCTCTCTCTCTCTCTGTCACGCAGTGATTTTTTATTGCCTGTTATATGTATATGCAGGGAGAAGCATCCCTATCTAATATAATGGTTTATTCCTGAGCACGTGATTGATACGTTCTTGTACGCATGTGTACATTCCTTTCTCCTATCTCTCCTTCTGTTCCTGGCTTCCATTGAAGCAAGACCTATTTTTATATCCGAGATGTAGAATAATGAGGATTTATTGTTTTGTACTGAAATAAATATTTTTACTTAGACTTTTAAACTGCGGTTTCTTTTCTAATGTCTGATGTCCGGGAAAAGATCTATTTCTCCTTTGTGAGATTAATTATCACCTCTGACACACACACTCTCTCTCTCTCCCTCTCTCCCTCCCTCCCTCCCCCTCCCTCCCCCCCTCTCTCTCTCCCTCCCTCTCTCTCTCTCTCTCTTTCTCTCTCTGTCTCTCTCTCCCCCTCCCTCCCTCCCCTTGCTTTGATTTCCACCCTGCTCATATGACACACAACTAATTCTCACCTCATCACATACATTATTAAAAGGAAGATGAAATACATTATGTAAAACGAATAAAAGCAAGCAAGAACTAGAGAAAGAACAGCTTCCTCTTGCATTGCTTTATCAAGCCTTAAGAACTGAGCATTGGAAATTCCTGGCATGTTCAAGCATTGATTGTTAGACCTTCTCTGAGTTATATGCTATTAATATAGTCTAGAAATGCAAAGGAAGGAGTGATTTTTGAACTGAATGGGGTTTTTTTCCAGGCAAGGACTGCATTTTAAATTCCACAACCAGGTGATTATAAAATAAATTGTAACTCATTTCTATGCTATTGAAAAGGAGGGTGCACAGTATTTCTGAAGTAATACTAAAAGTTGCATGAACTCCCCACCTCCGTTTTAATAAATTATCATTTTGCACATCTAGTATCAGCTGGGAACCCAACAATTTAGCCAATCAAGCCTGTCCCAGCTTAATGGTATCTAGTGATGAAAGCTTCGTCTCTTAAATGGCCTAGCCTGCTATTTCAGACAGCAGAATGCTACTTTGTTAAACAGGGCAATCCTGAATAAAATGTTTCTTTGACTCCGCTAATCGAGAAATACATTCTCCTTTTCAAATGTATCCGGAAACTTCCAGGAGGTGACAAAATCATTCTTTTAAAATGGTCCAACTCAACCATTATTCTCTTAATGGAATACTTTTTTGGGGGAGGAGGTCTGTTGTAAGGAGTATCCTTCTGGGTTCGGTTCCAAGTGTGGAAAAAGACACTGGATTCATGGAAGTTGCTTGGAAAGAAGGTTTAATGGTGGACAGGAGCACGTGGCTTGAGCTCCTGAACAGAAAAGGTGGATCACATGCTTCCAGATGTTGGGTGAAGAGAAAAAGGGCAGATATGCTGAGAGTGCCCTAGTTTATACCCTCTGTTGGGCCCCACCTTGAGAGTTTCCTGTTCCTGTGTAAGAAATGTATCCCATTGGCTGCCAGACTCGTGGGGGGTGGGGGGCAACTCTGTAGGGTGTCTTGAGTCCAAGTTTGCTTGACCCTTGCTGGCTGATGCAATCTTCCCAGGTGCTATGTGGTGAGATGGGTGGAGGGCTAATCCTATCATGTCCTAAGGGTGAAGGTTTTAATCCCATCACCCTGGAGCTGAAGGGGGAGGCAGGAAGCTGCTTTGTCTTTAGAACATCTCCTTTCTCCTTTCTCCTTTCCTCATCCAGGGAAACATATTCTTCCTTTTCAATATTTCCTAGGCTATTTCATTTTTCTAGGAGAGGGGTGGGTGCTAACTTCCTACAGGTCATCGAGTCCTTAACTGCCATGGCCGAATAGTCTTGTTAGTCTTACTGCATAGTATTATATTTAGGGTCATTCCTCCTAAAAGAAAAACATCATTGGTAACCAACTATAGGTTGTCCTTGATTTACTATCACTCTCATATCTGGGAACAGAATTTCTGTTGCTAAGCAAGGCAGGTTGTTAAGTGAGTTGCACTTACTTTTACAACCTTTAGTACCACGGTTGTTAAATGAAACACAGTAGTGAAATGATTTCCCCCACTGATTTTGCTTGTCAGTAGCCAACAGGGAAAGTAAGTAGCCAATGGTGATCACAGGACACTGTGAAGTGTCAACTATCATTAATAAATGCTGGATGCCATGTGTAAGTGCCTGAATTTTGATCATGGGACGATGGAGATGCTGCAATAGTTGTAAGTGTGAGAACCGGTCCTAAGTTACTTTTTTCACTGCCAGTATAACTTTGAATGGTCATGAAATAAATTGTTGTAACTTGAGACTACTTATAGCTCTACTTCCTCCTTTCTTCAGAGAAAATATAAGTTTAAAGTTTTTTTGGATAATTCTGATTATGATGTGGACATTAATTCTTACCATCCTCAGACTCACTATCAAGAAATTTTCCATAGTCCTTTTGAACCAAAACAGTGGCCATGTAGTAGCTAGCACTCACAAAGACCTCCCTTACTGGTCACTGGTTTTCCGCCCCCACCTGACATTTTTAAATCCTTGAGGTAGCAAGCATTTGATAAGATAGCCCTTCTAGTCAATATATCCCAGAGAACAGCATTTTATACAGAATGCAGAATGCAGCTGCGCGAGCTGTGGTGGGTGTGCCGAGATACACCCACATAACACCTATTCTCTGCCAGCTGCATTGGTTGCTTATTAGTCTCCGGTCACATCCTACCACACACCTCCCTACGACCAGTTAGGTCCCACAAAGTGGGCCTCCTCCGGGTCCCATCAGCCAAACAATGTCGGTTGGTGGGGCCGCGAGGGAGAGCCTTCTCTGTGGGAGCCCCGTCCCTCTGGAACCATCTCCCACCAGAGATCCGGACTATCCCCACTCTACTGGCCTTCTGTAAAGCCGTAAAAACATGGCTCTTCCGGCAGGCGGGGAAAAAAGAAGATCAAATCCCCCCTTGAATGAATGTTTTTTTTTTAAATAATGTTCTGCTTTTTAAAAATGTTATTATTGTTTTTATTGTACTGTTCTTATCTATGTTGTACGCCGCCCTGAGTCCTACGGGATTGGGCGTCTTATAAGAACTTTTATTAAGTTAAATTAAATTATAGCCAACCATAGTTTGATAGTCCACCTCTTTTTTACTTTTATAGAAGAAACTTTGTTAAGTCAACAAACTTAGTTTTATTTCTGCTAATAGCATTTTTTAAAAAGCCTCTTGTGATCTAATCATCCTATTTATTATATAAGCAAGGAAATTCTTACTTGAGTCCTGGGGAAAGCTACATGAAAAAGCAAAGCAGGAGTAGCAGCTGGGTGCTGTTAGAAGAACATTGCTGCTTTATAATAATTACTTCAGATGACTTTGATTTCCTAGGCTCCTAACTATTCGCCCAATTCAACCAATTTAATTGCAAGATGGACTTGGGTAAGTTGAAACAAAGTATAATTTAAATTAAGACTAGGTACAGATAACAAGGCAAAGCAAACCTTAACGTACCCTACTCAGAAAATCCAATCAACATATCCATCAGGAAACTTTTTTTTAAATTACCAGTTGAATTATCATGCAAAGAAAACTTAGACTAGTAATTCAGTATCCAAAGCATAGCTTAATAGCTCTGATGAAGATTCCACCCTACAGAAACTAGATCAGATCTCATCTGCTTCAGAATCAAACAGCAACATATTAAATCGATTTTTATTATTGTCATAGACCAGCAGAATGTCAACAAAGCCCATCACTGTATAGTCCAAGGTCTTTTTTTCCCCTTCTCTTTCAATATAATTATTTTTAGCGTGACAAATGCTTTGAAACAGTTCCTTGAATTTCTGAAGCTTTCGTGAAACCATACCATCAAAGCAGAGCCATGAACTCAAGAGTTAACCTGCGTCCAAGGTCTTTTCGAAGTGGCAAAGCTAACATTGGTGTAGGCATTATTCATTTTCTTACTTCTCAACATCTTTAGTGTGGCCAGTCACAAGCCTTCATTTTGTGTTCTCTTTTTACATTTCTATACTGATTTTATGAATACAATTCATAGCTCAATTCACTGGGAACACGATCTCGAAGCTGACCAGTCTAGTATATGCTGTTGAATCAAATCTTTTCTGCAAAATTGAGATTAAATCATCTCTCAGCATAGAATGAATGGATGCTAGATAATGGCACAGATGTTTACTTCTAAGGAGTGTTAAGGGTTTGAATCTTGTTTATACTGAGCCAGCTTCTTTCACTGTGGGATTTTATTTCACTGGGCTGACTTGCTTCTGCTAAATAACTAAAAGAAGACTATTGCCAGCAAACAACAAACCTAACATAACTTAGTTCTGCCAGTGACAAAAGTACCCCTTCTGTGATAGCACCAATTGCTAACTAGCTATGCAAACTCTCCTGTTAATCTATTAGACCAAATGAACAGAGGCAGGAGACTCCATGCGCCGTGGTGGCGCAGTGGTTAGAATGCAGTATTGCAGGCTGCTGACTGCTGACTGCAAGCAGTTCGATTCTCACCAGCTCAAGGTTGACTCAGCCTTCCCATCCTTCCAAGGTCGGTAAAATGAGGACCCAGATTGTTGGGGGCAATATGCTAACTTTGTAAACCACTTAGAGAGGGCTGTAAAGCACTGTGAAGCGATATATAATTCTAAGTCCTATCTCCCAAAAGCGGTACTTCTGAGTCCTAAGTAGAGGGGACTGAATTTAATGGACCCTGAACGAGCTTAGTAGATCACTGAAACCAGTGATAAAGGTACTTTGGGGATGTTTAATCCTGACAATCAGCTGATCCACCCTTTGGGAACCCCAGAAAACCCAGTGATAACAGGCAACAAAGCTTTGAAAACAACAAAGCCGTGAAGACAAGTCAATAGTTTTTTTCAGGGTTACGGCCGGCACACCAGAATAACAAGATAAGAGCTTGCTTCTTTAATATTTTGAAAGATATTATTTTATGTTACCTATTGCTTTAAATCAATATTAACAATCTAATATTCGGCATGATATGAAAGCTACTAGCTGTCCTTCATCCATGATTTCTGATTTATTTCAGGGGCAATATTTTTTTATTGAAATGAAATACTTGTAGCTATTCAGTTGACATTTATCAGGATTGGTATCGAACAAAAGGTTATCACCTATGCTATTTTTTTTAAAAAAAAATCCTATTGCATAAAAGATAAGGTTTGCAAGCATTGTATTGCATCCCCATTATTAATTCATGGACAATTTTTTAAAAGATCAAATCTTGAATTTCTAAACAGTCTGAATAATTACTTTTGCATCACAAACTCAAGTTGAATCAATACCTTTCATAAATTATGAACCATGATGGTATCAACGTAATGATGCGTGCTAGGACATGATCATAGAAATGATGCAGCTGAATCATTTATATCATTTGTGATATCTGATACAAGTATGTAAGAATATTTTCCACAAGAATATCTGGAACTCAGAGCCGCTGGAGCCGCTCAGAGTCCCTGCGGAGTTGAGCGGCATATAAATACAAGTAATAATAAATAATAAATAAATAAACTCTGTATTATTGATATATGTTATAATAACAGATTCTTAAAAGCACAACAGCATTTATTTTTCCAGAGTTAAGGCAAAGCTAGTATGAATTATTTTCTCATGTTTCCTTGCTGTCTTCAAATTATTCTATGTCCAATTGCTGCTGCAAAATTTATCCAAGGTCATCTGCATAGTTCTCCATGCAAACAGTCCTCAACTTATGGACACAATTGGGACCACAACTTCCATTGTTAAGCGATGCGGTCATTAAGTGAGTCAGCCTTGATTTACAACCTTTTTGCCACAGCCATTAAGCAAATCATAGTGGCTAAGGGAATTACGTGGTTATTAAACAAATCTGACTTTCCCGTTGATTTTGCTTGTTGGAAGCCCCTGGCAAATGGCCATCACATAACTAGAGGTCCCTGCAAGCAGGGGTGAAATTCAGTGGGTTCTGACAGGTTCTGGAGAACTGGTAGCGGAAATTTTGAGTAGTCCAGAGCAGTGGCGGGTTGCTGTCTTACCAGTGCCGGTGTGCTGCGCGCGCATCTCCAAGTTTCGGGGGCGGGCAAAATCGCAGCAAAATTTCACGAGGGGACACACACTCGAGAGATTTTTGCACGATTTTGTTTCTGCGCATGCACAAAAGGCAAAATCTCGCCGAAATCTCGCACGCACGCGCATCCCCTCGTGAGATTTTGGCGCGATTTTGCTTCAGCGCATGTGCAGAAGCAAAATCGACCCAAAATCACCAGGGAAAAATGGCAATGCGTGCGATGGACCAGCAGAGAGGGCTCTGGAGTGGTTGCGCAATCCGCCGCTACCTACCGGAGCTGCGCACCGGGCAGCTCCGGCAGGAACCCACCTCTGGTCCAGAGAACCAGTAGTGAAAATTTTGAGTAGTTCGGAGAACCGGCAAATACCACCTCTGGCTGGCCCTAAAGTGGGGTGGGAATGGAGATTTGCAATATCCTTCCCCCAAGAGTGGGAAGGGAATGAGGATTTTGCAGTATCCTTCCCCTGGAGTGGGGTGGGAATGGAGATTTTGCAGTATCCTTCCCCTGCCACTCCTACCAAGCCACTCCCACCAAGCCACGCCCACAGAACCGGTAGTAAAAAAAATTGGATTTCACCACTGCCTGTAAGGGTTATAAATACAGTACAAGCCAGTTGTCAAGTGCCTGAATTCTTTTTTTTTAATTCTTTTTATTAATTTCCTATTAATTACATTCCTTAGTGCTTAATAAACATCCTGTTGTCTGGGTATTTAATTTGCTTAACAATACAAATGCCATTCTTACTCTCCACCCCTTTTTCCCAACCACTGGTAAAATAAATTCCAAGTTTGATAATATTCCGTATCTTCTTTCTGTTTGATTTTCAATATAAGTCTGTCCATTTCTGCACAATCTAATATCTTCTTAATTATCTCTTCAACTTGAGGTGTTTCTTCATCTTTCCAATATTATGCGAATATAATCCTCTCTACTGTTAAAACGTGTAATACTAAATGCATACTTCTTTTATCATTTTTTTCTGATATCATCCCTAATAAAAACAGTTCAGGTTTAAAGGCTACATGTTTCTCTGTTATCTTTTCTAGCCATCTATGTATTTTTGCCCATTTTCTTTTAGCACAAGTCCACCACATATGATAAAATGTGCCCGTCTTGTGTTTACATTTCCAACATTTGCTAGACATATTTTTAAACATTTTAGCTAACCTCGGAGGTGGTAAATGCCATTTATAAAACATTTTATATGTTTTCTTTATAAGAAGTTGCCATTGTTAATCTATAGTTCTTTTCCCATAAATTTTGCCATTTCTCTACTTCTATGTTATAACCAAAGTTTTTCCCACATTGTACCATTGTGTCTTTTATTTGTTCATTCTCCATTTTTAAATTTAGCAAAAAGTTATATACCTTCTTAATTAATTTTTCATCAGAGTTCAACAGTGTCTTATCAAATGGTGTTTGTCCTTTATAAAAGCCATATTCAAGTGCATGAATTCTGATCACCTGACCACAGGGATGCTAAGATGGTTGTAAGTGTGAGGACTAGTCGTAAGTCACTTTTTCCAGTGCTTTCATAACTTCGAACAGTTGTTAAATAAATGGCCGTAAGTCAAAGGCTACCTACACTATCTTCTATCATTTGTGTAACCATGTCATGGTACTTGAATCTTTAGTTCAAATCTAATCAAACTGGTTTGTAAATGCCTGGTAATTTCTGTGGAACAGCAGCATAAAATAAGTCCTGCTTTCTGTCTTATGATTGAAAACAAGTGAAAAACAGGATTGGCGTACAGTCTTTCCTAAGGATAGCGTGTAATCACCCATACCTGTTCACATGACAACCATATTTATTTCTGTACAGCATCCTTCTGACAAAAACAATGCCCTTGGTAATTGGTAACTTCAGTTGCTATACATGTAGCGGGGACTGCAGCTTGAGGCTGCTATAATCAATTGCTGACTTAGAAATAAAGAAAAGATGATATAAGTTATTTCAGTTGTGTAATATTGAGAAAGAAAAAAGAAAACAATTGCTAAACACCTATTAGAGTTCTGATAGTTATTAGGTTAGATGTAGCATCTGTGTATTTATATTTATATAAATGTAAAAATTTTAGATAGGTAGAAAGTTAAACACAAAAATATATAAGGAAAAGTTAGAAAAAGATAAAAGACAAAGTGAAGAAAGCAATAGAGTTTTTAAAAAATAATAATTAAGGAAGCAACTTCCGGTCTTCTTTGCAGGAATTGCAGATAAAGTTATTATTCCTCCTCCCTTCTGTCCTGTATTCGACTCCTTTTTCAGTCAACAAATCCACAAATTACCGTATTTTTCGGAGTATAAGATGCATCTTTTTACTCCCCAAAAGAGGGTGAAAACTTGGGTGCGTCTTATACACCGAATGTAGCCCCACCCACCCAGCCACCCCACCCTTTGGCCTCTGTCTTCCAGCAATTTACCTGTTTGCAGCAAAGAGGGAAGAGCCTGTAAAGCCAAGCAAGTCACTAGCACTTCCCGATCTACAGCTGATTTGCCACGTGGGAAAATGAAAGTGAAACTGAAACTGCAAAGAAGCAAATAGCTGGGAGAGACGCAGATTTTTATTTTTTGCTGAACTGGATGGAAGGGGGTAAGTGAATAACTATAAATGTCTGTATAATGTTCAAATTATTAGACTTATTTTTTAAAGGCTGCTTTATTATTGTTCTAGAGCCAGGGGTCTCCAACCTTGGCAACTTTAAGACTTGTGGACTTCAACTCCCAGAATTCCACAGCCAGCTTTGTTAGTTTTGCTGGCTGTGGAATTCTGGGAGTTTGAAGTCCAGAAGTCTTAAAGTTTCCAAGGTTGGAGGCCCCTGTAAATCTAGACAACTTAACAAAATAAAGAAGCTTTTTAAAATAAATGCTTGCTCTGAAGAGGCCCAGTGCTATTGTATCTTCTTTTAAATAATAGAGAATAATGTATACTTCCAGAAATTTTAATTAATTTTAACAGCTCTGTACAAGTATAGTCTGAAATGTAACAGTGTCCTGTTTAGTATTAGAGTTAAATCCTGACTTACCTTGGAGTAGATCTATTTAAATAATTGGGAGGAGTTAGTGTGACTACACTTAAGAAAACTTTCTGGCATAATGTACATTTCTCCAATTCTTTGCTATTTCTATGGGTCAAGCACACATGCACAGAAATACACAGCAAACAGTGTATATCATCTGTGCTGTTTGCTGTTTGCTGTTTGGCAAATTGCTGGGAGGCAGAGGCCTTTTTCCCTTGTTTTCCTCCCCCAAAACTAAGGTGCGTCTTCTACTTTGGTGGATCTTATACTCCGAAAAATACGGTACTATTACTATTTCCCCCCCTGTTCAGCAAGTAATCTATAAAAGGTTTCCAGTCTTTTATAAAAGTAATTATTGTTTTATCCCTTTTGAAACAGGTCAGTTTCTACTGAATCAGTCATCTTTACAATCCATTTTTCCATTGTGTTTCAGTACAATATTTCTTGTGCACATAACCTTGCTGCACTGCAGCTATTACTTGTTCAACAGTAATATTACATTTATATTCATTGTGTATATGTATATGTATATACTTGTTTTTTCCTACTATGCCTTAAAATGCAGTGCAAGCATTTTAGTCTATGAATGGAGTGAGAAAATTTTCAGGAAGTCATAAAGTGTCAAACCATGGAACTAGAGAGAAATAGAATCAGCTGAAAAGGGACAGAAAGGATGCATCATACCAAGAAAGAGCTAACAAAAATGTGGAGATCTCAAGAATCATTTTTATTTTTAAAAAAATAGTTACCAAAGATTAATGATATAAGCAGCAGCAGTTGGAGAAATGCCAAAGATAACAAAATTGATCAAGACAATTTTTTGAAATTAAGGTGATGAATGAATGAAACTCTGACCTCTGAAGAAATGCACCATACTTTGGGAAAAAAAACATCTCTTTTGCTGCATGGAATAATAAAGTGTGAGTAGTAACTGGAATGGAGATTCATAAAGCTGAGTTGAGCTACTGTAATCATTCTGGCTCAGTCTGTAGAGATTCTCGATCATCCAGGTCATGGTTGTCCCAAAGGTGCTTTTTCAGGAGGCAACTGGACTTTCTTGTTTTTTCTTTTGAAGACGTTTCGCTTCTCATCCAAGAAACTTCTTCGGCTCTGACAGAATAGTGACGAATGGAAGGATTTATATTCCTTGAAGACAGTTGGTCGTTTGCATCCTTTTAGAGGGTCATTGAAGCACTTGGAGGTTTATCTCTGTCCTTAGGGTGCTCCTGAGTACCTCTGTACTACTCAGGTACTACCTCTGTACTACTCACCTGTAATACTCAGGTGACCCTGAGGACAGAGATAAACCTCGAAGTGATTCAACAACCCTCTAAAAGGATACAAATTTACCAACTGTCTGCAAGGAATATAAATCCTTCCATTCCCCACTATCCTGTCAGAGCTGAAGAAGCATCTTGGATGAGAAGCGAAACGTCTTCAAAAGAAAAAACAAGACAGTCCTGAAAAAGTCCTGGGGAAAAAAATTTGGGGACATTCTGGCTCAGTGTTAATTGTATGTGGGGATGACTTTGAGGCAGAGGAGGAAGAGCCACAACCTAGACAATCATCATGCAAAAGATAACACAGAAATAGATGAGGTATGGGAAGTGTTTCAGCAGCGACCCAACTTCGTTTTCTGAAATGTAGAAGTAAAGAGGGAGAAATACTTTCAGACTTGCAAGATTGCTAATGTAATTCTGACAATAAAGAGTTAGTACTCATAGTTGTGCTTCTTGTCTGGACTACTGAACCTTGAGAGGCTAACATTCATATACAATGGAGCAAGGAAGGTAATCTCTCTAAACAGAAATGCCTTAACATTCTAAATAAACATTTTTCATGCAGCAAAAGATTGCATTATAATAATACTTTAAGTATTTTCTATGCCCAAATTCTATGTTATTTCTGAAGAAGTCCATCTGGAAATGTGATGATTACTATGTATTAAAAAAAAAGGATGAGTATTAAATTAAAATGGTTATCAACCATCTGTTCAGTAGAACAAATAGGGATTTTATCTATTTTGATGTCTTCTCCTGGCTTTCAGTTAAGAGTAAAGATCAGTTGACTCCCTCAAATGGAATCAATCATAAACCAATTCATTACCCTCCACCTAGAAACTAACAACCAAACAAACAATTCGGTTTCAGGAAAAAATTATCCTGCAATCTACAACTACTACACTGCAAAAACATATAGACCTCAAAACTTGACCAGGGCAAAACAATAGACGCAGTTTACGTAGACTTCTGTAAAGCCTTCGACTCAGTGGTTCACGATAAACTACTTCTGAAACTGAAATCCTACGGCATCTCTGGACCCCTACATGTCTGGATAACTGCGTTCCTGTCAAACAGACAACAAGTGGTCAAAATAGAGAGTGCCCTATCAAATCCCATTCCTGTTAACAGCGGTGTACCCCAAGGCAGCGTAATAGGACCTATACTCTTTATACTCTATATAAATGACCTTTGCGATCACATTACAAGCGACTGCGTTCTCTTTGCCGATGATGTAAAACTCTTCAACACCACCGACAACACTGCTATCCTCCAAAAAGACCTTGATTTTGTGTCAGAATGGTCAAACATCTGGCAACTCCAAATCTCAACCAACAAATGCTCTGTCCTACACATTGGCAAAATAAATCAGAACACTAAATACAAGCTGAATAGACAAGACCTTGCAGATGACCCTCACTCTGTCAAAGACCTTGGAATACTCATATCAAATGACCTAAGTACCAAAGCCCACTGCAACAACATCGCCCAAAAGGCTTCAAGAGTTGTTAACCTAATCTTACGTAGCTTCTTCTCCGGTAATATCACACTACTAACCAGAGCATACAAAACATTCACCAGACCAATCCTCGAATACAGCTCATCTGTCTGGAAACCACACTGCATATCAGACATAAATACATTAGAAAGTGTCCAGAGATACTTTACGAGAAGAGTCCTCCACTACTAGAAACAGAATACCTTACACAACCAGATTCAAAATCCTGGGCTTAGAAAGCTTAGAACTACGTCGCTTTCGGCACGCCCTAAGCATAGCTCATAAAATTATCTGCTACAACGTCCTTCCTGTCAACGACTACTTCAGCTTCAACCACAACAATGCACAAGCACACAACAGATACAAACTCAAAGTGAACCGCTCCAAACTCGACTGTAGAAAATATGACTTTAGCAACAGAGTGGTAAATGCCTGGAACTCACTACCTGACTCAGTGGTTTTGTCACCAAACCCCCAAAACTTTACCCTAAGACTGTCCACTGTTGACCTCACCTGATTCCTAAGAGGTCAGTAAGGGGCGTGCATAAGGATACCAGCGTGCCTACCGTCCCTGTCCTAATGTTCCCTCTTATCAGTACCCATCTTATGTATATAAACAATGTTATATCTATGTATATTACTAACACGTACTTCACAAAAATAAATAAATAAATAAAAATAAAATAAAATAAATGATTAAAGTGTGTAGTTTTCTTTACAATGTTATGCAAATGTTTAGCTTTTTTGGCAATCAACCAGAGTCAAGAGCTGCCACCTGCTGTGAAATCTTTCAGTTCAAATCCTTAATTAGCTACAGGATGTCATGCTGTAGTTCTATTTGTTTAATGACCTGGTTAAATTTCTTATAAAAGAAATCTGAGGTGCTTCTCTATTTGAAATTGTAATCCATTTACTGAAGAACAAGCAAGCAGAAAATTATGTATTGAATCAAATTAAAAGAACAGTTGGTAGAATCTTCCAACCATAATGCAGGGAAAATTTTAAATATAGCATTAATATCTTTTATTTTCACAATTTAAGAGAAGATGGTCAAGAAAGTAAGCAAGTAGAAGGAAAATATGTTTTTTTTATTTTTCAAAATTCAAGAGAAGGTTGGCAAGAAATGGAAGAAGCAAGTGGAAGAAAAAATTTATCAGTTTTAAAAACAGAATATTTGTTCATATGGTAAAAATGTTTCTTAAAAAACTTTAACTTTTAAAAAATGTTTTCTAAGAAAAACGTGCAAGAATTGTGTCATCAATGTTTAACTGGCACATGCTTTGCATACAGTGTATATAATTATAATTGATGGATTCTCCCCAACCCTCAGAATATACAATGGTACACTAGCAATTATTTTTCAGATCTCATGGACATCTGTTGAAAACAAGTTTCTTTTAATAAGCGCATGTGGGATTTAACCAACAGTTCTTGAAATGTATTAATTAATTTAGAGATTTGGGTAAATTACAGGTGTGGGGGGAGGCAATGAAGCAGATTGAGAAATGATGCAATTGCCTAACTTCAGGAGTTATTTATGTATGTTACTTGCTGTTGAGAAGATCTGCCTTTCACACTGAGATAAAGCGAGAACATTTATTTAATCAATTAGATGTTTACTTAATTCACACTCGTGACTCCAGGAAGCTAGCGTAGGATTAAAAAAGCACAAAGGCCTTCCTGGCGAAGCTGCCACTTGCTCATCAAAGGATTGCAAGTCGAAGAATACCCCCAAAATGTGCACCACCTTAATAGGAAAGTGCAACCCAATCGACTGTTGAAGATAGAATATTCCCAGATCCTGGTGGCTGCTACAGCCACAGCTCTTGGTAGGACTGAATTGGAGATAGTCTCTCCCCACCACCCAGTCATCCCTTCCATGTAAACCAGACAGTAAGTGCAACTAGATGTACTGCTACTTTATTGTAAGCTAAGGTGACCAGACGTCCCGCTTTTGGCAGGACAGTCCCGCTTTTTAATAATTTGTCTCGCATCCTGCGGCGTTTCAAAAAACTCCCGCTTTTTTAATTTGAATTTGCGCAAAGCGCCTCGCTTCCCTCGAGCGGATCTTGAGGGAAACAGCCATGCCCGCACGCTAAGATCTTGCCAGCTCCGGGCCGGGCAGGGAAAAACCCCCACCATGCTCTGACGTGCCCGAGGGCCCAGTTCAGCGCCTCGCACGCTCCGCCCCGCTTGACGGCAACAGCCAGGAAATGCGCTTCCGGAGGAATAGAGGGAGCAGCGGCTTTGGCAGGTCTGGTTGTGTCCTTTCCCGGGTCTGCCACACGTGGGGGAGGAGCGGAGGAGTGAGGCACCCGCTGGACGCCGCCCTGGAGAGAAGACCAGGCCCGGCTGGCAAGGGCCAGGAAGGATTTTTCCCACACCGCCAGCCAGCTTGCTCTTCCTCCACTGGCCTGGCACACCAAACTTTGTGTGGCAGCGGGAAGCAGCCCAAGAGCTGGAGCGGGCACCCCACATGCTCAGCAGCCGAGCCGAGCCCTGCACACCCCTCTGCCTCCTGCCTCGCCTGCCTCCTCCTGCCAGGTGGGGAGGGAGGGCAGTGAGAGGGGCAGCAGCCCCTGCCAAGAGTAGCGCACAGAGGTGGCGGGCAAGGCGTCTCCAGCACACCTGTTAATCCAGCCGGCCACGGTGACTACAAGTGCGACGCGGAAGCCGCTGGTGGGCGGGTGGGCGGCAGCCCCCCGGGCAGGTATAGGGCCAGTCGTGTGCTTGGAAGGGACTGCTGCTCTCGCTGCTCTCACTCCCTGCCTGGCTGCAGATGTCCGCCTGCCCTCCCGAAGCAGTGCTGCCGCAGTTCACATTTGTTTCGCGGCGGGAGAAGGAAGAAAGTGGGCAGCGAGAGCGACAGCCTCTTCCAAGCACAGGCCTGGCCGTCTCCCCACATGGAGGGCTGCTGCCTGGCTGGCTGGTGGCAGCTTCTGCAACAGAGGCAGCACGCAGCTGTGAAGAACCCTCACCACCCACCCTCCCAGAGCACCACAGCCGCGGTTTGCTTTCTTCCTTCTCCTGCCGCTGTCCCTCTCCAGGCCAGATGCAGCAGAGGCGAGCCCCGGCCATGGCAGCGGTAAGGGCTGCGATGAAGAGGGGGTGTTTGGGGGGGGGTGCACAAAGCTGAAGGATAAGAGAGACGGACCACTCCCATCTTGCTCCCCTAGAACCCACCCCCCATCAATGGTGTCCCGCTTTACAAATATTAAAATCTGGTCACCTTATTGTAAGCCTACTGTATATTAACAGAATCTTGCAAGTCCGAAAGTACAGACTTACCAGTCACTTTTAACTTGATACTTAGGTCCTAATTTTTTTCTTTGACCATTAAGCCATTGGGGGGGATCTCCTGCCTCTCTTGTCTGACTATTTCCTAGGAAGCATCTTTTCTCCTCATTTACAAAGGTCATCCATACATTCCATTACACTTCCATTCAAAGCCATACAGCTTTTACTTGATAAGCATCGAACGAACACCAAACAATAGTCTAAATACAAATTGTACTGAAGGTCCATAATACTGCTCCCTCAAATAGATAAAGTACATAAAATGGGTTCATTTAACATCTTGGCTCCATGCTGTGAGGAATATCCAGGTTTTTAAAATCAGGATCATACCATTATTGGTATATTATGCTGTTGCAGATAGTGGGGGTCATGATGGAAAAGGCGCACATATTGAATCCTACCAGATGGTTATTTTTAATAGTCAGCACCTGGATTATGTCCACTGAGACGGGACGAGACAACCATATCAAATATATCCATATCTGAAAAATGTTGGCCTGCTCATTGTTTATACACAAGAGATTGCTTTGTGCATTGTTTATGCACGAGAACCTGCCTTCATTTCAAATGGCTTTCACTGGGTCCTGTGACAGGTTTTACCCTGAAATCCAACACTGACAATGTTTTAGCAAGCTGCTAAAGCAAGCTGTAGTAGAGATGGTGATTACCAAAAGGAATTCCTTCCCGTTCTAGTAATAATTATTTCATCAAATATTCTAGAATTATTAGAACATTTGATAAAACAATTCAAATTGTGCTCATCTATAGAAGTACAGAAAATTTATTCCTGTGTGTTATAATACAAAATCTACAGAAGCAAGTTCTACTTTATAACTTTGGGAGGATTGTGTTACAAGGGTCATAATTATATCAGCAACCACCTGAATATTAACTATTAATAATTTGTGCACAGCCCTACTTTCAATGAGACGTGGCTTTCAGGCAGACATTGTTTATTCAATTTTTTAACAGTCTGCTTCTTTATGAATGGTTCCTTGGAAGCTGTGTTGTTTTGTCACATTTGCAGTAAACAGATATGACATATGAGGGTGATATTTTGGAAAAGTACTCAAAAATTGTTGAATGGAACACAATACGAAGTGTTCTGTTTTCTTGCTAAAACTAAAAGCAACAAGAATACAAAAAGAACAGGGCTAAGAGTTATTCAAATATGTACTTTAATTCAGAGAATTCTTAAAACAAGTGTAAAATTAAAACCTGAGGTTATTCTTTTAGATTTGATGGATAAACAATTGAAGAGAAAACATGGGTTTTAGTTTTTATATATAACTGCGGTGAGATTTTTATATGCAGAAGACTTACACATTGTCAAGGTCATCTCCTACACCACAGGTGTCAAACTCAATCGCGTCATGTGACGCATCACGACTGTTTTGCCTTTGTGGAGCTGGGGTGGGCGTGGACTGCGCATGACGCATCCAGCCCGCAAGCTGCCAGTTTGACACCCCTGTCCCACACAGATTCCACAATTGAAGAATGGATGGTGAAGTTTATGGAACCGGCTAACATGGCGAAAACAATCTTCTTGATTAAAGAAAAGACTTCGTATAGCTTTGTTTTTACATGGACACTACTTTTGGACTTTTTGCTAGAAGCTGAAAGAAATTCTACATTAATTTTGAGATTTGATGATTAGAAATATTTGTGATACTAGAAATACTGTGAATTGAGTGAGATCAAAGGATTAATATATTTTATATTTATAACTGTAGAAGAAAGTTGGACGCTATCTTTTTCTATTTCTTTTCCTTTTTTTCCTATTCCTTTGCACCTTCCTCTCCCTTATTATTTTTCTTCCTTAATTCATTATTTTTATTTTTATTTTTCTTTTGTGAAAATTTAATAAAGCATTTTTTTAAAGCATAATCTCAAGTGCTAGCCAGTTAGCACTACTTTTCTGTAGTATAAGAGCAGATTGATAACAAATTTTGGAAGTAACAGCAAATTATTAAACCATTTAATATATTTTCACTGTATCATCATCATCTATTCATTCTATGAATATTTCAATCTTTGGGACAGATATTTTCTGATGATGTAGTTCTAATCAAGAGCCTTAGAAATCATGGAGGTGTTTGGAAGTTTCAAGCAACTTTTTTTTTTGCAAAGGGAATGGTATAAAATCCAGTAGATTTAAAATTTCCAATATTTGGTGAATCCCTTTGGTTGGTAGGGCTCTAATTATGGTTGGTTATTATAGTTGACACTTTCTTTCACAATATTTGGTGAATCCCTTTGGTAGGGCTCTAATTATGGTTGGTTATTATAGTTGACACTTTCTTTCACCCTCAATTTGTAAATTGTTATTTTTTCTATTTGGATTTTTTCTATTATCTTTTGTTACTGCTACCTCTATGACCTACAATTTTTCAGCAAAGGTAATGTCTGACCGGGTTACATTTCAAATATCTGTTGGTTTGTTTTTAAAAGCGCATACATAAAATATCTTGATCTCCTCATTCTCCTGTTCAAATGTGCAGTTCCAGCAATTTTTATTAATGATAAAGGCAAATATTTTACATACATTCCAATATACATTTCTGCAACTATAATGTAACGTTGCTTATACTTATTTAAAAAAATTAACAGCTCTAATGAGGTCATCTACAATTCCAGATTCATCTTACACAAATGGTATTTAAGATCAGTTTTGGCTATAATGATGTTAGATTGCATAGTCTATTCCTTTTCTGTCATGGTTGCTCCTTTAGTTTCTTAAGAATTCTAATTCTCACCCATTGCCAACTTATATTTTTATCTGATATTTCTTCAAAATGATGTCTATGATGCCTATGAAGAGGTTTAACTTCAGCTTTCAGTTGCTTCCTTTTTTCAATCTTCTTTTCATTTTGCAATTTTCAGTAGCTTTTCTTTACAAACATCCATCCAAAATAACTCCTTAGTGTGCCTGATCTCATCATTCCGGCTGTGTTTCACTTTATCCACTGTTTGCTTTACTTGGAGTAATTCTCTCTCTCTTTTATATCTGGGAAAATAGAGCCGTCTATATCTCGCTTGGTGGAAAGCATGATTCACAGTCATTAATGTTCTTGTTTTCCTATCACATCTAATTCAGCTTGGGTCCAAAGAATTGCACCTCCAGTCTAGAAAATAATTGGGACAGCCCAAGTGTTTATGGCTTTAATTATGTTCCCTGCATTTCATTTTGTTGTCAAATTTCTGGATTTATATATTTAGAGCTAGTATTCTATTCACTCATGTAATGAATGAGAATCTTGTATCTATCCTCATTATTTTGTTCTTCTGATGCCAATTGGCTTAGGCTCTTCCCATTCATTAGCTGTAATCCATCTTCAACAATTATGTCTCTTTTAATTGCCAAAATTGCACATTTGTCTAGAGCAAATTGCATTTTTGTATCCCTTGCTGTATCTATAGATTGTGTTCAGCAGAGACTTGAATTCTGCTTTGGATTTTGTGAATAATTGCAGGTTATCCATGCATAGCAAATGGGTTATTTGGGGGCTTTGTTTGTGAATTGATAGGCACATTCTGCTTTGTTTAAATTATTTGTAAATGATATTTCTAAAATAAATAGTGAAAATGATTCGCCTTGGGATGTTAGAAGATAAGTATTCCATGGTGAATTGTTGTCTTTCATGCATTTATGGATGGCAATCAGGGGCGGGTTCTTAATTTTTTTGCTAGCACTCTGTGGGCATGGCTTATTTTGCCAGCCATGTGACCGGGTGGGCGTGGGCCTCAGGAGCTTGGCAGCGGCCAGAGAAGGGGAGGCATTGCCCACCCACAATGCAGCCCCCCGCAGCAGGAGCAGCAAGACCACGGCAGCGGTTCTTCTAGGAGGCTCCGTCCGGCCTGAATGCTTCTCCCCATTCGATGATCCTAGGCTCCTGCTGCCTGTTCCCCCTCCCCTCAGCAGCTCAAGAAGTCTTGAATGTACAAAAATGCCTGGGATCATCACCGTGCGTTCGTGGCTTCTCTGACTGCTGAAGGGAGGGGAATGGATATAGCTCCTGCCGCCCGTTCTTTCAGCGTCTCACGCGCTCCCTCAGCCATCCTCCCCTGCTTGGACTCACTGTGGGGTAGGAAGGCAACGCATGTGCAGTGCCGGAAGCTCGGCTTCTGTCCATGCGCAGAAGAAATTTTTTTTAAAAAAAAATTTTTAAAGTTTTTTTAAATGGCGGCGCCCAGGCACCGGCAACCGACCGCACCGGTACTGTGACGTCACCAACGGGCCGCTACCGGTGCTATAGAGTGGACCGCACTGGTAGGAACCCACCACTGATGGCAATCCCACCTCCCCTACCCTGAGCATCCTGCTCCTTCCTTCCCCATCTTCTAAGTATAATTCTATTTTTGACCCTAATTTCCATTGTTATTATTTTAGACATATTCATCTTTTATTATTTTAATACTGTAAGTCGCCCAGAATCATTTCTAAATAAGATGGGCAGTATACATTTAACAAATCAATAATACATAAATTTATCAATGCTTTTAAGTATCTTTGAATTATTTTTACTAATCAAAAAATTTCTAATCATTTTTCTGCTCAGGCTGTGGTCAGGAAGTGAATGAAGTACCTTTCTTTATTCTATCCATCCAGTTCATTTTTTCCCCCTCATTGGTTTCTTAGGACCCATTTTTCTATTATTATCAATAGTAATTCTACACTTTTAATGCATGACAAATGGACAGTGCTTCTCTGTCAGCACCTGTCACCCTTTACATTTATTGTTAAAAGGTATAATAGCAGAATCTTGAAGGTTAGCTGAGTTTCTCTCTACCACATTTGATGGTATCGACATCTACACATCTAAAGCAGGGAATTTTTTGAGATTCTTTTTCATCCTTTCTTCTTTCTCAGCACTGAATAATTTTTTCCTAAAACTACTCCCTTAATGATTTGTTTATTCCCAGGGCTAGATCTACACTTTATCTTTTTCTATGCTGTTTCACTCTGTCGAGTCTATCCATGTTCATGGTATAATGCTTTGCACTGGGACTCTAACATCTCCCTCGGCTCATTTATTCAATCCATGTTAGTATTTTGCCATTCCTACTCATAGGAGTAACCTTCTTTAAGACAGCTCTGTTGTATTGTTAAAGTTCAAAGTTAAACCTGAAATGATGCATATACCAGGGTTTCAGATACTTCGAGCAGACAGGATTGCAGAATTATCAGGGAAAAAACGGGGAGGAGGCTTATGTATTTATATCAACAACAGATGGTCTCAGGACATAACTATAATACAAAAATTCTGTGATGAAAACTTGGAGTCCTTACTTATTAACTGCAAACCATTTTACTCTCCACGTGAGTTCTCCTCATGTCTACTAATTGCGGTTTATATACACCCACAAGCCTCTGTAAAAAAGGCATTAAGAACTCTAGCTGATCAGATTATGGAGGCTGAAGCCAAATACCCCGATTCACTGGCCATTGTTTTGGGAGATTTAAACAAGGCAAACTTAAGGACAGAGCTACCAAAATACTTTCAGCATGTCAATTGTCCCACCAGAGGCAAGAATACCTTAGACCACTGCTACACAACACTAAAAGATGCTTATCGTTCCTTACCACGAGCAGCTGTGGGCCACTCTGATCATTGCATTATTCACCTTGTACCTGCTTACAGACAAAGATTTAAAGCCACAAAACCGACAATTAAATCAGTGAGGACTTGGACTGAAGAGGCAAAGTTAAAGCTACAGGCTTGCTTTGACTGCACGGACTGGAATATTTTTGAAGACACCTCTGCAGACCTGGATGAACTCACAGATACTGTAACATCATATGTCAGCTTCTGCGAAGACCTATGTGTACCGACCAGGAACTTGCGAATATACAGTAACAATAAACCCTGGTTCACAGCTAAACTTAAGCAGTTACGTCGTTCCAAAGAGGAAGCCTACAGAAAAGGTGATAGAATGCTGTACAATCAGGCCAGAAATGTATTAACAAGGGAGATCAGAGCAGCAAAAAGAAACTACTCTGAAAAGCTAAGGAACCAGTTCTCAACAAATGAACCAGCAAACATGTGGAAAACTCTTAAAAACATCACCGGCTACAGCAAACCACCTTCCCAAGCTGAAGGAAATCAGCAACTGGCAGATGACCTGAATGTGTTCTACTGCAGGTTTGAAAGGAAACTACAGCCACCTATCTCCACAATCTCCATCCCAGACACACCAACAACAGCCAA
The DNA here is from genome assembly GCA_023053685.1 of Diadophis punctatus similis. Lineage (NCBI taxonomy): Eukaryota > Metazoa > Chordata > Lepidosauria > Squamata > Dipsadidae > Diadophis > Diadophis punctatus. Next base: position 128,364,388 of record JALIGW010000003.1, read on the forward strand.
ACCTCCTACAACTGAACCCATCCCATTGGGTTCACAGCCCCTGGTGATCACAGAAAAGGAAGTGCAAGATCTATTTCACAGACAGAAGCCGGGAAAAGCACCAGGTCCAGACAAGATAACTCCTTCTTGCTTAAAAGTCTGTGCTGACCAATTGGCCCCCATCTTCACCCAAATCTTCAACAAATCACTAGAGATATGCCATGTTCCCTCTTGCTTCAAACGCTCCACTATCATCCCAGTGCCGAAGAAGCCCTCCATCAAGGAACTGAATGACTACAGACCAGTTGCTCTAACATCTGTAGTTATGAAAACCTTTGAAAGGCTAGTGATGTCCCACTTGAAAACCATCACGGATCCACTGTTAGACCCCCTGCAATTTGCATACCGAGCAAATAGATCAACAGATGATGCTGTTAATATGGCTCTGCACTACATCCTACAACATCTTGAATCTCCAAATACCTACGCAAGGGTCCTCTTTGTAGACTTTAGTTCAGCATTCAACACCATCATACCGGACATTCTTCTAACTAAACTAAATCAGCTAGCGGTACCTGAACACACTTGTAAGTGGATCACAAGCTTCCTAACAGAAAGGAAGCAGCAGGTGAAGCTAGGTAAAATCACATCAGATACCTGTACAATTAGCACAGGTTCCCCCCAAGGCTGTGTACTCTCACCACTTCTCTTCTCTCTATATACCAATGACTGCATCTCAAACGATTCATCTGTTAAACTACTGAAGTTTGCAGATGATACAACAGTGATTGGCCTCATTCGAGACAACGATGAAACTGCATACAGACAGGAGGTTGAACAACTAGTCTCATGGTGCGACCGGAACAATCTGGAACTGAACACATTCAAAACCGTAGAAATGGTGGTAGACTTCAGGAGAAACCCTCCCATCCTACCATCTCTTACAATACTAGACAACACAGTATCAACAGCAGAGACCTTCAAATTTCTAGGTTCCATCATATCTCAAGACCTAAAATGGTCATCTAACATCAAAAACATCATCAAAAAAGCACAACAAAGAATGTTCTTTCTGCGCCAACTCAGGAAGCTCAAACTTCCCAAGGAGCTGCTGATACAGTTCTACAGAGGAATCATTGAGTCTGTCATCTGCACCTCTATAACTGTCTGGTTTGGTTCTGCAACCCAACAAGACAGACACAGACTTCAGAGGATAATCAGAACTGCAGAAAAAACAATTACTGCCAACCTGCCTTCCATTGAGGACCTGTATACTGCACGAGTCAAAAAGAGGGCCGTGAAAATATTTACTGACCCCTCGCATCCTGGACATAAATTGTTTCAACTCCTACCCTCAAAACGTCGCTATAGAGCACTGCACACCAAGACAACTAGACACAAGAACAGTTTTTTCCCGAACGCCATCACTCTGCTAAACAAATAATTCCCTCACCACTGTAAAACTATTCACTAGGCTGCATTACTATTACTATTAGTTTTTCTCATCGTTCCTATCACCCATCTCCTCCCACTTATGACTGTATGACTGTAACTTGTTGCTTGTATCCTTACGATTATTTCATATTGATTGTTTCCTGATTGCTTACTTGAACCCTATGACAACCATTCTTGACAAATGTATCTTTTCTTTTATGTACACTGAGAGCATATGCACCAAAGACAAATTCCTTGTGTGTCCAATCACACTTGGCCAATAAAGAATTCTATTCTATTCTATGAACTTAGAATAGAATAGAATAGAATTTATTATTGGCCAAGTGTGATTGGACACACAAATAATTTGTCTTGGTGCATATGCTCTCAGTGTACATAAAAGAAAAGTTATGTTCATCACTAATGATTAGTGTCTGCAGTTGTTACTGTTATGGTGTGCTATACTGTAGTGGGCACTGCACCATAATGAGAGAAGCATACCTGCTAACTCAACAGCAGTGTAATATTCATCTGATCCTGCAAATAAACTCCAATCAGTTGAAACATAAAAGAGTCAGACGTTGGGCAACTTGGATGTACAACAACTCTTAAATATCAGCAAGAGCTGTCAAAAACAGGCTTCATATTCTGTTGCCTGGTTCCTGTAAGGTAAAGGTAAAGGTTCCCCTCACACATATGTGCTAGTCATTCCTGACTCTAGGGGGTGGTGCTCATCTCCGTTTCAAAGCTGAAGAGCCAGCGCTGTCCGAAGACATCTCCGTGGTCATGTGGCCGGCATGACTAAACGCCGAAGGTCCATGGAACGCTGTTACCTTCCCACCTAAGGTGGTCCCTATTTTTCTACTTGCATTTTTTTACATGCTTTTGAACTGCTAGGTTGGCAGAAGCTGGGACAAGCTCACTCCATTATGCAGTGCTAGGGATTCGAACCGCTGAACTGCCAACCTTTCTGATCGACAAGCTCAGCGTCTTAGCCACTGAGCCACCACGTCCCTTACTGTAAAGAACTCTATTTAAGAGGCCTCACTTAAGTCAAGAAATTTCCTGGTGTTTTGCATTTTTCTTGGCCTTGTTTAGAATGTTGTAGCTGAGCACTAGCGCAATTCTGTTGCAACCCCCCTGCAATCCAACCTGGAATGTTGGCTTAAGAAACAGGTCAGAGCAGCACGGGAGATATGTTTAGGCTACAGGGTGTTTAGATGCAGATTTAAATCAGAGCCTCACTTTGGGAAATCCAAAACTTCACACCTATCCTTGAATTAACAGGAAAAGTAAATTGAGCAGTTGAGTTTTATTTTCTTTCTTTTTGACAATATCAAGTGGCATTTTATAGCTATGGGATGTATATATGTGCACACCCCATAACTATAGTAGTTTGGGCTCTGCTGATTCTCACCAGGGATCTCAAAACTTTCTTTTCATAATCCCACTGAGCTGTTCTAGCAACTCCCACAGGGAAGTATTCTGCCATCAGTTACTTTACTCCACAGAAATTGTCTCTGCCACAGATTTATTAGAAAGGAGAAAAATGACCCTTCCTTCCTTCCTTCCTTCCTTCCTTCCTTCCTTCCTTCCTTCCTTCCTTCCTTCCTTCCTTCCTTCCTTCCTTCCCTTGACCATCTGGGTAAGCATGTGCTAAATGTTATATCATTTTTTCCAGAATGAGCTCCACTTCTAAATCTTTGTTACATGCAGCAAGACAGAAAGGCAGGGCATAACCCATTAGGAAAATATGAAGACTGTATTCCACTTCTGTGATAGCCCACCTTTAGTGGAAATGCACACTTCTGATTTGGTGCTCAGAATTTTATTTTCATTGGCTTTGGTTTTCTCTGCCAGTTATTAGAATAGAATAGAATAGAATAGAATAGAATAGAATAGAATAGAATAGAATAGAATAGAATAGAATAGAATAGAATAGAATAGAATAACAGAGTTGGAAGGGATCTTGGAGGTCTTCTAGTCCAACCCCCTGCTTAGGCAGGAAACCCTACACCACTTCAGACAAATGGTTATCCAACTTCTTCTTAAAAACTTCCAGTGTTGGAGCATTCACAACTTCTGGAGGCAAGCTGTTCCATGGATTAATTGTTCTAACTGTCAGGAAATTTTTCCTTAGTTCTAAGTTGCTTCTCTCCTTGTTTAGTTTCCACCCATTGCTTCTTGTCCTACCCTCAGGTGCTTTGGAGAATAGTTTGACTCCCTCTTCTTTGTGGCAACCCCTGAGATATTGGAACACTGCTATCATGTCTCCCCTAGTCCTTCTTTTCATTAAACTAGACATACCCAGTTCCTGCAACCGTTCTTCATATGTTTTAGCCTCCAGTCCCCTAATCATCTTTGCTGCTCTTCTCTGCACTCTTTCTAGAGTCTCAACATTCTTTGTTTGTTTGTTTGTTTGTTTGTTTGTTTATTTATTTGTCAAACATGTATAGGATAGTAGTAGTCTGTATAAACATAACATAAGTAAAAAGTAATGATAAAAGAGGACAATAGGACAGTAGGACAGGGACGGTAGGCACAGTGGTGCGACCAAAACTGAATGCAGTAGATTAGATTGACATGGTTCAACTCCTTCAATGTCTAAACCATTGGGGAATGGACTTTGTCCACATGAAATACAGTAGTCTCTTCTGAGTGAGTGCATCTTTCCAGATTTCAGGCAGATAATGTTAGTAGTTTGTTTGTTTTTTCCTTGAGAAGATCAGCCCTTTAGAGTTTAGAGATTTTCTGAAAAAAACACCTATTTTCAATTCCCCATCTTATTTGCTTCTGGGAGGAAGCAATTTATATGAAAATTATGTACTTGCTCTAGGTGGCCCTACGAAAGAAATTACACTGTTTCGAAAGGAGACCTGTAAAAGTGTTATTCCGATCAAAGTTGATGGGGACAATTAAAACATGATTTGCTTCCTGCTGTAGGATTTCAAAAGTCATTAAAATGTTTCTTTAAAGGGTAAAATTGTCGTAGTTTCACCTTTGTCAGAAGCATGCATAATGTTAAGGAGACCAAAAACAATGCCGAGTCATTTAAACTGCCTGGAGACCATGAATTATGGACATCATGTAGTTGCTGTTAAGAAGGTGTAGGCAACAATTCTACGTGGAATAGTCCAGAAGTAAGTTCTAGTGCAGTGATGGTGAACCTTTTTTCCCTCGGGTGCCAAAATAGTGCATGCGCACGCTATCGCACACGTGCGCGTGCCCACACCCATATTCAATGCCTCCCATGCGCCCCTGTTTCCTGACTTCTGGTGGGCCCGGTAGGCCCATTTTTTGCCCTCCCCAGGCTACAGAGGCTTTCTTGGAGCTTGGGGAGGGCAAAAACGCCCTCCCCTGCCCCCCTGGAGGCCCTCCGGAGGCCGAAAACGCCCTCCCAGAGCCTCCATGCGAGCCAAAAATCAGCTGGTGGGCGCCCACATGCACGCTGGAGCTGAGCTAGGGCAACAGCTCGCGTGCCAGCAGATATGGCTCCGCGTGCCACCTGTGGCACGCGTGCCATAGGTTCGCCATCACGGTTCTAGTGACTTTAGTAGAATTTAATTTCAGAAGATAGTCATAGACTTAAGTTCTTTATTTAATTATTAGTATTAAGTAATTAGTATTAGTATTAGTATTATCAATTAGTATTAATGAGCCGAGGTGGCGCAGCGGTTAGAGGCAGGTACTGCAGGTCACTTTAGCTGACATTGATCCGCAGGTCAGCAGTTCAAATCTCACCGGCTCAAGGTTGACTCAGCCTTCCATCCTTCTGAGGTAGGTAAAATGAGGACCCAGATTGTTGGGGGCAATACAAATATACATTGCTTACTGGTGTAAACCGCTTAGAGAGTGCTTGCACTGTGAGGCGGTATATAAATCTCACAAAATGAATGAATAAATAAATAAATAAATAAATAAATAAATAAATAAATAAATAAATAAGTGTGTATCTGAAACAGATGTTTATCAGCTGAAGCTCTTGACTTACCAAATTCTGTCCCTCATTCACAAATGTTATCAAATAGCACACGAGTAGCTGGTTTCCATATCCTTTTTATTCATCCCACAGTGGATGTGTTGGTAAACGTATTAGTCAGGTGCAGATGAAGTGGGGAGACTTTCATGCTGGTCCAGGGAAGTTGTTAATTATGTAGCAATCACACTATCCCATTTCACTCAGGACTGGGCTCTTCAGATGTACAAGTCTTTTAATTACTGGCACATTGTAGGATGATTTCTCTATTCAATGACTAACATACTAAAACAAGGTGCCACTTGTTATTTATTATAAGCCAGCAGTCATTATGTTTGATATGTGAATAACTCTGCTAATAACTCAGGCCCTTCAAACAGGTGAAAAGAAACTCAGGGTTTGTTGCCAAAGGTTTGGATGGAGAATTTGCAATACAACTCTAAGCAACTAAAAGAGATGAAAGCTTACTAATAGGTACTTGATGCTAATATCATAATAGCTTCTGAGATGCTTCTAAAGCTAATTAGCTGTATTTGTACTCTGTATGTTCTTGCAGGGAGCCACACTAGCAGTAAATGTAACAGTTGCAAAAATATATATACTTAACAGTTTGTACTGCATGTAAAATGTCTGATCTTATTAACTTGTTGCCTGCTGTTTATTGATTTCTTTTTCATACTCTAGAGGGCAACTTCTATTAAAGTCTAAGTTGTTTTGATGCAAGAACATATGAGATGACGAGCGGTACATTTTGTTTTTTCAGTTTTTATATATGTTCGTAAAGTACAAGACGGAAAACATTTTAATAAAATAAAATAAAGCACAGCATCTGCTTTCATTACAAACTCAATAGACAGTTAAGAAAGTTTTCCATATTTCTTCATAAAATGTGTCAACTGCTCTTTCATTTGCAAGTTCCAAGTTATATACAAAAGTTATACAGGAACATGAAATAAACATAAAATAAAATAAGTACATAGTCAGTGTTTGAAAAACCGGGCATTGCTTGATTATTTCAATGAAATAATTTTAATAAAGCATAAATAATTTGGGAAATAGGAGATTGGGGGAAAGCACATCTTTTGGGGGAATGAAAATATTTTCAGACAAGTTCAGATCATTAAATGGTGATTTTAACAATCATCCCTTTTGCTCTAGTGCGGTAGGTCTAACCTTAGAGGGATAAATAATGCAATATAAGCTACAGAGTCCAATCAATCTTCTGCAGAGGAAATCGAGAAAAATAATGAGCCCTGTTCAGCAACTATAAATAAATGTCCTTCAAAGTACAAAATGCAGCTTTAGTTTCTCCATTTGGGCTGGCTTCGGATATGTATGTTACAGTTGCTACACAAATTGTAAGCAGTTAACTATAACGAATGGCATTTTCAAATTACATTTCTGTTTCCTACCATGCCTGTGTTTATTCAGGCTTCTTTTGGATTAGAGAGAAGCTTTCTGAGAGCACAAAATTATTTATTTTATTTTTATTTATTTTGTTATTCTTATATGCCGCCCAACTCCCGAAGGACTCAGGGCGGCGTACAACATAAAAGATACAAGAATAGACAAAATTTCAACAGTTTAAAAACAGTACAAAATTTAAAAAAAAACAATATAAAAGCAACAACAACATCCATCCATTCAACCACATACATACTTGGGGGGTAAGCTCAGATGGTTACGCTGTCCCCCCCACCTGCAGGAAGAGCCATGTCTTAACGGCCTTTCGGAAGGCCAGCAGAGTGGGGATGGTTCGGGTCTCTGGGGGGAGTTGGTTCCAGAGCACGGGGCCAGCCACAGAGAAGGCCCTCCCCCTAGGGCCCGCCAGCCGGCATTGCTTGACCGACGGGACCCGGAGGAGGCCAACTCTGTGGGCCCTAACCGGTCGGAGGGAAGTATGCGGCAGAATGCGGTCCCGGAGATATCCTGGTCCTAAGCCATGAAGGGCTTTAAAGATGGTGATCAACACCTTGAATTGGACCCGGAGACCGATGGGCAACCAATGCAGCTGGCGGAGAATCGGTGTCACGTGGGTGTACCTCGGCACACCCACCACAGCACGCGCAGCTGCATTTTGCACCAATTGAAGTCTCCGGATACTCTTCAAGGGTAGCCCCATGTAGAGCGCATTGCAGTAGTCCAAACGCGAGGTGACAAGGGCATGAGTGACCGTGAGTAAAGCCTCCTTCTCCAGATATGGCCGCAGCTGGTGCACCAGGCGAACCTGTGCAAAGGCCCCCCTAGCCACAGCAGAAAGGTGATGATCTAATTTTAGCTGTGGATCTAGGAGGACCCCCAAGTTGCGGACCTGGTCTGAGAGAGTCAGTTTCGCACCCTCGAAGACCAAGGAGGGACAGTTATCATGGTCCTTAGGAGGCATTATCCACAGCCACTCGGTCTTGTCGGGATTAAGTCTGAGTCTGTTCCTCCCCATCCAGATCTTAACGTCGTCCAGGCATCGGCACATTACATCAACTGCCTCCCTGAAGTCAGACGGGGTGGTGATGTACAGCTGGGTGTCGTCAGCGTACTGATGGAAACACACCCCATGCCTGCGAATGATCTCACCCAACGGTTTCATGTAGATGTTAAACAGGATGGGCGAGAGAACCGACCCCTGGGGCACCCCACATAGTAGGGGCCTGGGGGACGATCTCTGCCCTCCTGCCAACACCGACTGCATCCGATCGGCGAGATAAGAGGAGAACCACCGCAAAACGGTGCCTCCCACTCCCAACTCGCCGAGCCGATGCAGAAGGATACCATGGTCGATGGTATCGAAAGTCGCTGAGAGGTCAAGTAGCACCAGGATGGAGGAGTTCCCCCCATCCCGGGCCCGCCAGAGATCATCCATCAGAGCGACCAAGGCAGTTTCTGTACTGTAGCCGCGCCTGAAACCCGACTGATAAGGATCTAGATGATCTGTTTCATCCAGGAGCTGCAGAAGCTGGGTCACCACCACCTTCTCTACAACTTTACCTAGAAAAGGTAAGTTGGAGACTGGACGATAGTTTTTCAAATCGGCTGGATCCAGGGAAGGCTTCTTCAGGAGGGGTCGCACCACCGCAGCTTTTAATGACTGCGGTACGGATCCCTCTCGCAAAGAAGCGGTGATCACCACCTGGATCCAGCCGCGTGCCACCTCCCTGCTGGCCGAGACCAGCCAGGAGGGGCACGGGTCCAATAAACAGGTGGAGGTACCCATCGCTCCCATAGCCCTGTCCACATCCTCGGGAGAAACAGGCCCAAACTCTTCCCATAATGATGGACTAAGACTCGCCCCTGTCAACTCTATGGACTCTGCCATGCCGGAGTCCAAATTTGACCGAATCTGAGCGACTTTATCCGACAGAAACTCAGCGAATTCCTCAGCTCTGCCTTGTAAGTGTTCCTCGCTCCCCCCTTTTGCAAGGAGGGAGCGAGTCACCCTAAACAAGGCGGCTGGACGGGAATCTGCGGACGCAATAAGAGCGGAAAGATAAGATAGTCTTGCCGCCCTTATCGCCACTAAATAAGATCTGATGTAAATTCTTAATAGTGTTCGGTCAGACTCGGTCTTCTTTTTCCTCCAGCGGCGCTCCAGACGTCTCTTCTGGCGTTTCATCTCCCGGAGCTCCTCAGTAAACCAGGGAGCTTTCCGGGATCCACTGCCACGGAGAGGTCGCTTAGGCGCAATTCAGTCTAACGCCCCTGATGCTGCGGTGTTCCAAGCATCCACCAGGGAGTCAGCCGAGTTGTGTACCAGGGTTTCAGGTATTTCCCCAAGTTCCCTCTGGAATCCTTCCGGCTCCATTAGGCGCCTGGGGCGGAACCACCTAGTCGGTCCCGCCTCCCTGCGGGGGAGGAGTGGGGTTGTGAAATCCAGCCTCAGAAGGAAATGATCTGACCATGACAGTGGGGTGGTGACTATATCCCTTATCTTCAGATCATCTCTCCACTGCCCCGAGAGAAACACTAGGTCAAGTGTGTGACCACCCTCATGGGTCGGACCTTGAATTACTTGGGTTAGGTCCATGGTTGTCATGGAATCCATGAACTCCTGAGCTGCCCCAGAGGTTTCGCCAGCAGATGGCAGGTTAAAGTCCCCCAGCACCATAAGCCTGGGGAACTCAACCGCCAAGCCGGCTACTGCCTCAAGCAGCTCAGGCAGGGCCTTACTTACGCAGCTGGGAGGCAGGTACGTTAAGAAAAGGCCCACCTGAACCCCTAAGTCCAACTTCAGAAGGAGCGTCTCACACCCAACAATCTCCGGGGCAGGGATCCTACGAGGATGCAGATTTCCACGCGTTATAATAGCCACTCCTCCCCCCCTTCCCTGGGGTCAAGAATGGTGCTGCACCGAGAAACCGGCTGGGCATTTCTCGGAGAGGGCTACTCCCCCCTCCTGCCCTAGCCAGGTCTCGGTAACACATACCAGGTCTGCCCCCTCCTCTGTGATTAAATCACGTATCAGGGGGGCTTTGTTGATAATTGACCTGGCGTTAAGCAGCAGCATCCTGATCCCAGGGCCCTGAGAACCCTGGTTGCCAGGTATCCGGGTTGAGCAAGATGGAACCGGATCGGAGGGGCCGGAACAAGGGATCGCTTGTAAACAGCGAGGTCTTATTCCCCGAGAGCGGCCCGCCCCTCTGCTCCCGCCATATCTGCCTCTTCCCATTATGACCGAGATGTTCCGGCTCTCGCTCCCACCCGAGACCGCCTCCCCCTCCCCGCTGGTCCCCCTCCTTTCCTGCAGGCCATCCATTCCATTCATACTAAACCAGGGGATAGAGTCAGGCACCCCTCCGCTCCTGTTTCCACACTCAGCAGAGGGGGTCTCTGGTTCACTCATACTGCTAACCATTCTTCCATAATCTACAGAATTAATTCCCTCAGTCATAGCCAAACACAAGCATTCATTCTTTCAATTGTCATCAACAAGCACAACACAGTCACACCACTTCCGGGGTAAATTTAAATGATTAAAAGGTCAGTGCTAGCACCAAAGGAGGTACAGATATAAAAACCTCCAGGCCAATTGCAGTTGATATAAAGTCTTAGTCCTATCCACTCTTCCCAAGGTTCATCATAATCTATAGGCATTTCCAGGATAATCCGTGTTTGTCTGCTGTTCTCTCCCACAGTGTTAGTAATTATAGGGTTTGAACCTGCAGTAACATCTGGCAACCCTCTTCTTCTCCGCGGCTCCCCCAATGTGGCCAAAAGTAGCCATGCAGCCGGGATTGCGTCAGCCAAGAAAGGCCTCGCAGCTGTCCCAGCAGCAGTAATGATGTAAATACTCCCCCGGAAGCAACGTTCCTTTCTCAATGCCCTCCATATTATGTTAAGCCATTTTTCCCCTTCTTCATGTCATAAATTATTATGGTTCATGGTGTACATTTAGTTTATGTGTTGTTTAAAATTGTGGGGGTTTTTTTGTTTACTGGTTCCTATTAACTGTTCCCACAGCAAGAAAAAAACAATATAGGAATATTTCTGAAATTTATTGAGAATCATAAAAAAACATGCCAGTTTTTGTATACCTCGAAATGATCTGCAAGGTAAGGAATAAAACAGGGAAAAATATTACAAATGGAGAAGTCTACAAAGGCTAGTTTATGGTTAATTAGAGTTGCTGAAATTCTTTTTTAAATAGCTTTCAGCTTTCTTTAAGGAATATTACTCATTGTTAAACCTCATCTGGACAGTTCTAGTCTATTGTCCAACTAGCATTGAAGCCAATTATTGTTCATAGTTCGGGTGTGTGTGCTATGTTTGCAGTTCTCACTCCGGTCCGCTGCCTAGAGAGCAGCACCCTCGTTTCTGATTGGTTGTTCTGTTTGACCGCCCGGTATAAAAAGAGTGGGCTTGCTTGAACTCAGCTGTTGTTGACAGCTGAGCAGGCACTTGTTAGCTGCCTCGTCGGCAACCTTTTGTTAGCATTAAAAGCTGTTAGCTTTACTTTATTACTTTACTTTATTATTATTGTCATTGTACGTTTATACACAGTATACCCATACAACGAAATTCACATAACACCCAAAGACCAGGCCCAACACACATAACAATCCCCAAAACACGCCCCCACCCACCACAAATTCCCCACCCTGAACCACCCAAACATCCACACAACAGACCAAGTAGTACTGTCCAACAGCTCACTGATGGTGGCCCTTTAGTTCATTGTCAAGTGCAATTATAGCTCTGGGATAAAAACTATTCAGAAAACATGTGGTCCGAGTTTTAATTGTTCTGTATCTTCTGCCAGAAGGCAACAGTCCAAAAAGATTGCAAGCAGGATGAGAAGAGTCTCTGAGAATGTTGTGCAACTTCCTAAAACAGCAAGATGCGAAGATATCGTCCAGGGCTAATAGCTGGAGCCCAATGAAATTCTGGGCAGTTTTAATGATTCTCTGTAGAGCTTTCTTGTCCGCTGCAGAGCTGCTCCCATGCCATGCAAAAATGCCATTTGTCAGGACACTCTCAATGGTGCTGCGATAGTAGGACAGCAGTAGATGCTGAGATAGATTTATCTTGCTGAGCATTCTCAGGAAATACAGCCTTTTTAACTTTCCATCTCGCCTCCATTCTTGTACCCATCGTTCCCAGTACGGAACAGGGGGAGGGCAGGATAGTAATTAAAATAAGTATGATGGCAGATGACACATAACAGTGATGGCAGATAACGCATAACAATGCAAGCTCTGTCCTTTTGTATGTCCATAGAAGATACTACAGTATAAAGCATAGAATCATAGAACTAGAAAGAACCTTGGATGTCTTCTAGTCCAACCCACTTCTCAGGGCAGAAGACCTTATACCAGTGGTGGGTTCCTACCGGTGCGGTCCACTCTATAGCACCGGTAGTGGCCCGCTGGTGACGTCACAGTACCGGTGCGGTTGGTTGCCTGGGCGCCGCCATTTTTTTAATGGGTGCATGCCCAGAAACCTGACAATTAAGTCTTTCCCCGTCCCTTCACTTGAAAATAATAAGAAGCTCGCATTTGACACTTTTCCTTCGCTTTTGCGTAAAGCTTCCCAAAGTGGGTGTTTTCTGAAAGCTTAACCTTTTATATTGTTAATTTTATACAGTTTTATACTGTTATTCTTTAGACGAAAACATTGAGGACTGTTAAAAGATACTGTTCTTTTAACAGTCCTCAATATTTTTGTCTAAGGAATCCATGACTGAAACAAAAAATGCTGTATGAGACTTGCTTGTCTTTAAACTATAGCATTTTCTGCATATAAAGGTTGCTGTGTTGCCATGGTGTAACACGTACTTTGTATGCAAAGCTTTTCATGTAAGGTATAAAATAGCAAAAATAGTAGTAACATCTCTCTGAAATAACAAATATATGACCGACAAGCCATGCCCACCCGGTCACATGGCTGGCAAGCCACACCCACAAAATAAGCCATGCCCACAGAGAGGTAGTAAAAAAATTAGGAACCTGCCCCTGCCTTATACCATCTTGATGGGGTTGTCTAGTCTATTTTTGAAAACCTCAAATGATGGAGCAGCCACAACTTTGGGAAGCAAGTTATTCCATTGTATTGTATTCATTGTAATTCCATTGCATCAGTGTAGTACACACTCATCACAGTTGCCGTTCACCATCTTGTCAAATTTGACCCACCTACACAGATGCCAGTGATGGAATAGAAACACTGTGGGGGTGAACAGCAGCCTCGCTGGTTTTGTCTTCTGTACATAGATGCTTTGTGATCGGCCATACTCATCCTGGCAGCCATTTTGAGGAAAGCAAGGCATCTCCATGACAGATGTTTTCTAAGAATGCCCACAAGATGTTTCAAATGTACCCATCTCTGCTTTACCAGATCAGAATGATTTTCAGGCTGCATACTTTTTATATAAAAACATTAAAATCTATCTATTACTCAGAATCGGTCTTTGTCCTGCTGAGTTAAAAAAAAAACCCTGATGTTTTTAAATTATCTACACCAGCAATAATATTAGATGGTGAAATAAATGGTTTTAAAAAATCATTTCTGGGTAGTTTAACCAAACAAATCCAGGTGATACATCCTCAGAGAATAAATTTCAACTGTTGAATAAGAACTCAGAGTGAAAATGATATTTGTACTGTAGTAGTCTTAAAGAATACATGGTAGAACACCAAGTCAGATATATTTTTATTAGAATTGAGTGTAAAAACAGGCTGAAAGATTAGAATCTTTCAGATTCTGAAATTATGTCCCAGTCATCAATAACATTAAAAAAAAACAAGCAGAAGTAAACATAAACTTTCATTTTCAATGTTGGGATATACTGTTGCCATCAAGATATTTTTATTACCGTATTTTTCGGAGTATAAGACACACCTTTTTATCCCCAAAAAGAGGGTGAAAACTTGGGTGCGTCTTATACACCGAATGTAGCCCCACCCAGCCACCCCCACCCTTTGGCCTCTGCCTCCCAGCAATTTACCTCCTTGCAGCAAACAGCTTGGGATTTGCACAAGCAACTAATTATCTGCCTCCCGACCAGCAGCTGACTGAGGCTTGCAGGCAGGTCCATGTGCTAAAATGAAAGTGAAACTAAAGCTGCAAGGAGGCAAATTGCTGGCAGGGAGAGACAGTGTGTATATTCTTGTGCTAATCAGGCTGTGCTGAAACTGGCTGTTGTTTGCTGCAAGGAGGTAAGTTAGTAACTATAAATGCCTATAGAATGTTCAAATTATTAGACTTAATTTTTAAAGACTGCTTTATTATTGTTCTAGACAACTTAACAAAATGAAGAAGCTTTTTAAAATAAATGCTTGCTCTGAAGAGGCCCAGTGCTATTGTATCTTCTTTTAAATAGAGAGAAGAACACTACTTCCAGAAAGCCACATCAATTTTAACAGCATGTGTACAAGTATAGTCTGAAATGTAAGAGTGTCCTGTTGTAGTATTAAGATAAGGCAGCTGAGTTAGACCCTGACTTAGTCATGTTTGGAGTAGATCTATTTAAATAATTGGGAGGAGTTAGTGTGACTACATTTAAAAAACTTTCTGGCATTAATATACTGCCATAATGTACATTTCTCCAATTCTTTGCTATTTCTATGGGTCAGGCACACATGCACAGAAATACACAGCAAACAGTGTATATCATCTGTACTGTTTTCTGGGAGGCAAATTGCTGGGAGGCAGAGGCAAAATATTTTTTCCTTGTTTTCCTCCTCCAAAACTAAGGTGCGTCTTATACTCCGGTGCGTCTTATACTCCGAAAAATATGGTACCTACATTCAATTCTTCCAGGTAGTCTATTTTCATTCATAATATAAAGACGTTAAAAAAATATTTTTGGCATTCATTATGTAAATTTAAAAAAACATGCAATATAACGTGTTCTAAATCAGGTCATTGTGGATCAGTTATTCCTAAATCTGAGTTTAGAGTTTTTTTAAAAAAACCTACACAATTGAGAAATGCAATGAGAATGGCAATACGAAACCCAAAGCATGGTTTTTATAGAACTGCATGGCAATTAAAAAATGAATTAAAAATTTCAAAACGTATATACTATATGTGAACTATTTATAACAAATTCTAGACTTGGCAAGAAATGATTGTTGTATTATTTAGAGTTCTCTGATCTGCACAGAAGTTAGGGAAAATACTTTTGCAAACATGTTTACAATCACAAGGCAACAATAATTAAAAATATTATTTTCTACTGTAATATCCATCTATATGATTATCTTTCTTTAACCCTTTAAACAAAGTAGCAGGCAGTCTTAATAACCAAGATAACAAAGGTGCTCTCTCTGTGAAGTTCTTTATTTCCAGCTGTGTTATGAATAAGACCATTCTTAAAAATAAAGCAATTTGAAGTATCTGATAGAATAGATCAGTGATGGCAAACCTTTTTGGTACCAAGTGCCAAAAAGGGAGCACACGCATGTGCGCTTTGCATGCGCGCTTGTCTGGGCCACAATCCGGAAGAGGAGCTGCCCAGGGGGCATGCGTGTACCAGAAAATAAACTTCTGGTTACTGGTGCAATGCATATGCAATGATCAGCTGGCCAGCGTGCATGCTCACACCAGAAAACGGAAGATCAGCTCTTCCAGTTTCCGGCACTGCCGCACGCATGAAGGCCAGCTGATCATCGCACATGCATACGCGCCAGAAACCCAGAAGAGGAACGTGTGACACCACGTGTGCCAGGTGACATGGCTCCGTGTGCCACTTTGGGCACGTGTGCCATAGGTTCACCAGTGGTGGGTTGCTACCGGTTCGCACTGGTTCGTGCGAATAGGTAGCCAAAATTTGGCCAGGGTCGCATAACCGGTAGCAACCGCTGGCTGGCCATGCCCCCGAACCTCTCCTAGCTCAGACGCTTGCCTTGCCTTGCTTTTGCCACACGTATCCAACTGCCTCCTGCCTACACACAGGTAAGCATTCGCGCTAGCCTAACACCCCTCCCCGCCAGCCAGCACTTCCCGAAGCTGCTGGTGTTGCAACAGTGGGGGGGAAATTCAGCAAGCTTTGGAGCCATGTGGCTACAAAGCTTGCTGAGCTGCCTTGCCCTATTCCCACCAGCCAGCGTTTCCCGAAGCCACCGGTGTTGCAACCGCAGGGGGGGGGGCAGCTCAGCAAGCTTTGGAGCCACGTGGCTACAAAGCTTGCCGAGCCACCTTGCCCTGTTTCTGCCGCCACTGCCCTCTCCTGCCACTACACTCTTCTTCCACCACCGCCACCACTCTTAGCCCCAGTGGAGCAGCTGTGTCTCCCCAAGGGATGCCCGCTGTCAGCCTTACCTTCAGAGGTACGTGGAAGGTAAGGCAGACACTGGTGGTGGGGGAGGGAAACCTGCTGTGCTTGGGTGAAGAGCCGCCCCAGGGGATAGGGACATGTCGAGGCTCGCTCACCTTTTGGGCATGGCAGGGGGGCATGCCGCTTTCTTCCTTCTCCTGCCACGGCTGCTCTGGAGCTCACCGGATCACTTCGTCCCAGACCAGCTGTGTGTGTGTGTGTGTGTGTGTGTGTGTGTGTGTGTGAGAGAGAGAGAGAGAGAGAGAGAGAGAGAGAGAGAGAGAGAGAGAGAGAGAGAGAGAGAGAGAGAGAGAGAGAGAGAGAGAGAGAGAGAAAGAAAGAAAGAAAGAAAGAAAGAAAGAAAGAAAGAAAGAAAGAAAGAAAGAAAGAAAGAAAGAAAGAAAGAAAGAAAGAGAAAGAAAGTGCTGTGCGGAGAGAAGCACCTAGTTTGAATCCTGTTTCCCTCTGTAACCCACAGCACTTTCCAGATGAGGCTTAGAGAAAAGCATGGCTCATGGCTCCTTAATTTCCCAGCAAAAACAGAAACAGCTGCTGATCCAGAGAACATGTGGAGCCGGTCCATGTGTTCTCCGCTTGCTGTTTCTCCCCTTTGCTATTTTTGCTGGGAAAGCACTTTGTGCAGGTTCGCCAACATGGGAATAGACAATTGACTATGCTTCTTATGATTTACTCATTTGACGTTAAGCTAGAAATGTTCCCTGGCAGACGCATAAATCCAGAGTTACCAAATGAATGGTTATATGCCAGTGATGGCTAACCTTTTTCTCATCGCATGCCGAAAGTGCGCACCCACGCACCGGTGCGCCTGTGCACCGGTGCGTGTGCATGCATGCCAGCACTCATAATGCAATGCGTGCAAGACACACCCCCACGCGCCCTACCTGGCCATGTATGCGCACGTGACCACCTGCGCTTCCCCCGCCCTTTCCAGAGCCTGGGGTGGGTGAAAAACGGGCCTGCCGGAAGTTCTCGAAGTCCAGAAACGGACCTGTTTCTGGCCTCTGGAGTGGTTCTGGAGCCCAGGGGAGGCTGCTTTCGCCCTCCTGGAGGATTGAGGAAAGCCTCCAGAGCCTGGGGATGTGCCCTGCACTCCGTGCATGCGCAGCAGATACCCAAAAATTAGCTGGCCGGCGAGAGGTACGCACATATGCGGTGGAGCTGAGCTGGGCAATGGCTCACTTGCTCGCAGAGAGGGCTCTGCGTGCCACCTGTGGCACGCGTGCCATAGGTTCGCCATCATGGTTATATGGGAATGGCATGGCTTATGAGTGCATTTCCACTATGGGTATTTCTTGGGTATTTCTTGGATACCCATATCATATGGCACACAGCTTTACAAATTAGCATCAGTTTTACTTGTGTTTAATTTCTTTTGGGGTTAGGGTTGCACTTAATGAAATCTGCCAAAGTTCAGCAAAGAATCTAAGTTTATCATCTCCTCCCTATTATTCTGTTGTGTTTGGAAGTTGTGTACATTATTATTATGGTTTGTTGCACTGTCAATGAGATGTTTAGACTTGATTTGGCATTTTTATCCACCTATTTGAGTCCTTCCTAAGGACCTCAGATGGGCATATTATTATTAATATTACCAAATATTCATCCAGTGAATATCACAGTCTCTAGCTTAGGTATTTTCCAGTCAATGAGGTTCTAACCAAGAGCTTCGGTATAAGGTAGGAAGATGGCAAAACCTAGTAAATTTAAAACTTCCAAATATTAGTAAAAAACCCCTTGTATTTCTTTTATATGTCTCAAGAACTCCAAATACTAATGGTATTATATAGTTGCTTTTTCTTCCAAGGTGTGTTATGTTTCATGTATTCGTTTGCCTCTATTTCAAAACCCCAAAATCGTAACCTAATTTTCAAACATTTGTTCAAATGTTTGGTTTCAGCAATTTTTACATACATTCCAATACACAATTTTTGGCAACTGTAACATAGCGTTGCTTGTACTTAGTTTGGGCAATTTTTGTACAGCTCTAATGAGGTCAATTACAATTCAAGATTTCATTTTAAACAGTTGGCATTTGCAATTATTTAAAATCAGTTCAGTTTTGACTATGATAATGTTAGATTAAGTAGTTTGTTCCTGTGCTGCCATGACTGCTCCTTCAGTTTATTGTTTAAAAATTCCAACGTTCCCCCATTGCCAAGTCCTATTTTTATCTGATATTCCTTCAAAATGGTGTGTATAATGCCTACAAAGAGGTTTAACTTCAACTTTCAGTTGCTTCTTTTTGTAATTTTCTTTTGATTTTTCAGTTTCCAGTAGCTTTTCTATACAAACATACACCTAAAATGACACCTTACCGTGCCTGTTATCATCATTCCAGCTGTGTTTCTCTACATCCACCGTTAGTTTTACTTGGAGCAATTCTCTCCCTCCTTTACTTCTGGCAAAATAGAGTCTGTCAACATCACATTGATGGAAAGCATGATTCACAATAATTAATTTTCCTGTTTTCCTCTCAAGTCTAATTCAGTCAGTGTCCAATCAATCATACCTGCATATGGCAAATGATTGAGATAACACACGTTTTTTGGAAAGAGTTTTTTATTTTTAGTCCCATACAGACATTTTCACGTTTATCATCTCATTTCTCATTTCATTCTTTTACAAAATCTTTACACGTATATTCTATATTTATCTTATTGCTTTGTTAGTTCAAGGTTGCTTTTTTTTACCATTCTCCCTTCCTATCTCATACAGCCCTTTCTTCTTTCTTCTTCCTTTCCTTTCCTCTTTCTCTTTCTAAACCTACTTCCCCTCCCTCTCTCCTTCTCCTCTTCCCTACTTCCCCTCCTGCCCTCTCTCCTCACTCTCTTCTCCCCTCTTCTCTTCTCTCCTCCTCCTCTTTCTTTCTTCTTTCTTCTTATGCCTCTATCTTTTGTTTCTTCTGTTTTCCCATATATGTCATTACTAGTCCTCTGGTATATGCTTTAAAAGTATCCCACAAATTTTGTAAGGAAGTATCCTCTTTCTTATTTTCTTTAAAAAATAAAGTCAATTCTTTTTCCATATATATTTGACAAATGATTGAGATAACACGTGTTTATGGGTGTAATTATGTTCCCTACATTTCATTGGTCGTTCAAAATTTTTGGATTTGTTTTATATAATTAGAGGTAGCATTCTATTTAATTTGCTTGTGTAATAAGACAGAAGATTGCATTAAAGCTCAATATTTGTTCCCTTCTTCTAGTGCCAATTGTCTTAAACCATGTTTGTTCATTAGCTATAATGCATTTTCTTTAATAATTTTATCTCTTAATTGCCAAAATTGCACATTTGTCTAGACCAAATTGCATTCTTCTAATCTCACTGTACCCATAGATTGTGGTCCATAGATTGTGTCTTCAGTGCTTCTTTGGATTTTGCGAATAATTGTAGGTTATCCATTTATAGCAAACAGGGTATTTGGGGCTTTAGGTGTTGATAGCCACATTTGGTTTTGTTTAAATTATTTGTCAGTAGTATTATTGCTAAAAAAAAGTAGTAAAGATGTCATTGACAAGCTTCTTTTGATTTTTAGTTTGTTAGTCTCTTCACCATTGATTATTAGATTTGTTTCCATGCGGTTATTGACACTTTAAAGTATTTTTAAATGTTTTTACTAATCTCTAAGATAGAATCATAGAATGATACGGTTGGAAGGGACTTTGGAGTTCTCCTAGTCTAGGGGTGGGCAAACTATGGCTCTTTGAGGAGCTGTGGACTTCAACTCCCAGATTTCCTGAGCCAGCCATGCATGCCTGGCTGGCTGAGGAATGCTGGGAGTTGAAGTGTTGTAAGGAATATCCTTCTGGGTTCAGTTCCAAGTGGGGAAAAATACACTGGATTCATGGAAGTTGCTTGGAAAGAAGGTTTAATGGTGGACAGGAGCACATGGCAGGAGCCCCTGTACAGAAAAGGTAGATTACATGCTTCCAGGTGTGGGTGAAGAGAAAAAAGGGAAGGGGAGATGCTGAGTCCCTTGGTTTTATAATCTCTGTTGGGCCCCACATCTTAGTTTCCTGTTCCTGTATAGAAATGCATTCCATTGGCTGTCAGACTTCCAGGGGCATGCCATCTCTTGTGGGCTGTCCTGAATCCCAGAGGCATGGTTAATGGAATCTTACCAGGTCCCATGTGGTATAATGAAAAGGCTTTGGGATTCCTATTATGGTTCTTTGTTATGCAGAAGACTGTTCCAGGCTAGGTGGGAGGAATGTGGCAAGAGTGGGCCCAGTCCTTAATGGCCCATTGGCAAAGGGTGGGGGCAGGGAGCAGCAGGAAGCTGCTTTGCATTTAAAACATGTTTCTCCTTTCCTCATTCAGGGAAACATATTCTTTCCTTTTTCAATATTTCCTAGGATATTTCATTTTTTCTAGGAGGGGATGGGTGCTAACTTCCTACAGAAGTCCACAGGTCCTCAAAGAGCCATAGTTTGCCTACCCCTGTCCTAGTCCAACCCCCTCAATAAATTGAGCTTATGCCTCCCCTGCTCGCCATTGGGACGTGAGAATTTCTACTGTCCTGATGCTGCCAGAAAACCCCAATGAACGAGCATTCAAAGTCCCTAACCTGCTGAGGAAAGCAAACTGACTCAGCACAGAGCCACCCAACAAACATCTATACCAGAGTCTCAGCCAGCTGGTTGACCACATCCAAATTTTTGACAGGCATAGTAGCATTCACAGCTGGGTAGTTTCACCCACACTTTTTAAAAAGCAATTAAATATCCATAGCCAAAGTCTACTTCACCTCATGTGCCCCCTTAGAATAGTAAAGTAAAAGCTGGCTAGTGCAAGGTTGAGCAGAAGAACAAGAGAAGGAAAGAATCAATCAAGCAATAAAAAGGATTGTATTGACGAAACTGTGGCATGTAATAAGTGTTGGGTAAAGTATTCGGGCAACCTATGGTATGTGCAATCATAGCCAGAAAAAAAAACCCCAACTGTTGGGTGGATAGATGAAAACAGACTCTATGTTTCTGCTGCTATATAGGAAACAGTCTGCAGGAAGTACAGGAGGAGAGAATTTTGAAAAGGATATTGTGCCACCTCAACATCACTGACACTACTTACAAAGGGGACAGAGCTTATGGTGCAACATTTCTTTCATCATTTTGATGAAAACAGAGACCTCCCATAGATGGTAGGAAAACAAGTCTTTGTCATCTTCTCTGTGGGAAGAGGAGTAAACTGGAATAATCCTACTTTTCAAAAGAATTATCATTCTCTGATCATCATACAAGAAGTTTTCAATCTCCTCTGAGATGAAACTGGTTGGGGGTAGGATGAGTGTACATGATTCATTCATGAGTAACTGTCCACCATGTTATGCAATAGTGACATATAAATCTCCCCATCCTTCAATGACACATTAAAGCTGTCCTCTTTACTATTACATCAACATAGCAATAGATGGATAACTGAACAGTCTTCATGGGTTCAATCAGAGGTGGGTTTCAGCAGGTTCTGACCAGTTCTGGAGAACCGGTAGCAGAAATTTTGAGTAGTTCGGAGAACCGGTAAATACCACCTCTGACTGGCCCCGCTGCCATCTATTCTCTGCCTTCCGAGTCCCAGCTGATCGGGAGGAAATGGGGATTTTGCAGTAACCTTCCCCTGGAGTGGGGAGGGAATGGAGATTTTACAGTATCCTTCCCCTGCCATGCCCATCAAGCCACACCCACCAAGCCAAGCCACGCCCACAGAACCGGCAGTAAAAAATTTGAATCCCGCCACTGGGTTCAATCTCATATTCTCTTAACATGGACCTGTTCCACAAACCGCTTATGACATGTTCGCATGACTCTGTTCTTATCTCAATCACAAGGCACAGCAGATACCATTTAAAGGTAGTCACAGCATTGCTTGCATCACCAGGGATGGAGATGTAAGGCATTGTGTCAGTATACTGATGGTATATCATCCCATGGTGTCAGATGTTCTCACCAGCAGTTTCATGTAGATGTTAAAAAGGAGCAGAGAAAATACCAAGCTCTATGGAAATTTAGGATTAAGGCTTGGAGACAGCTCAACATATGCCCTGTAAGGCACTAATGGGTATCCTGCCAAAATTTCTCACTGGTTAAGGTTCCCACAACTTTGTTTACAATGTGGGTGATCATGCTTTTCTTTTCATGTGACGTCTTTGCTTTTTTAAAAACTACCTCTTTGCTGTCTTTTATCTCTTGCAGGTCTGGATGATGTCAATGAATGTTAATATATTTCTTCTGAATAATTAATGACGTTTTGTTCAGAAGTTCTGATTGGCCATTTAAAGGAAGTGTTGAAAGGTTTATCTGCTGCACATTTGGATATGAGGTAGAGAAGCTTCTTCAAACTTTGAAAACCCTAAGGTTCATATATTTTGCTTCTTTCTGGGAAATTTGAAGAAGAGTGCTGTAGCATTGTGGTAAATTCTGAAGCTTGCTGGACAAGATGTTAGGTGTAAACATTTCCCCCACAATCACCACAATGAAACAATTGGCAGTTCTGCTGCTATACTGTGACACAGTAGGGGTTTTGATGAGACATGTTATCTTCTGCTCAGGAGACAAAAGGAAGCCTTTGGGATCATATTGATTAGGATCCTGCCAATTTCAGATAGCAGCCTGGGTGCTAATTAATTAATCATAGTTGCAGAGCTGAGCTAACCTGCAGTTAACACCTTTCAGGAAAGCTCAGCCTACACACAAAGAAAACCAGTTTAGGAAGAGATGGCTTGTTTAAGCAATCTCTCCCCTCTGTAAGAGAGGAAATTTTAAGAAATGGGACAGCAGTGGAATCTATTTACTTTCCCTACTGGTTCGGAAGCGTGCGCAATGCGCACGCATGGTTTTTCACCCTTTGCACATGCGCGGAAGGCTTTGCACATGTGCAGAGGGTTAAAAAAAAGAAAATGGCGATGTCCAGGTGGGTGGGCGGAGCCTTGCACTGCCACTGCTACCAGTTCTCCGAACCACAGGCAGCCGCTGCTATCGGTACACCCATACTGGGCCGAACCGGTAGCATTTCACCCCTGAAATGGGGAAGGGAGAAGAAAATATAAAAATACAAGTTGGACAATCAAGCCCAGGCAGCTGGGTTTTTAGGGGTTTTTTTTAGTTTTTTTAGTTTTATTGTGAACCACTCAGTGGTTGGGCAGCCATTACAAATCTTTGAAAATAAAAAAGTGCAATGAATAAATGTACTGATTCGTGATCAGGACAGAAATAAGACCAAATTATTTTCTTTTGAGATTTCTATATTGCATCTTCTGCTTAGTTCCTGTAAAGAACAGTGTCTGCTAACCCTAAAGAGTTTTGAATCATCATCAACCCACATATCTCAAAGGCACTTGCCTGTGGTACCAATTCTCTTTTCCGGTCTCTCCAAAGCAGTATGAAGTGGATTGATCTTTCTTTCTATCATCTCCAAACTGCTGCTGTAGGAATGCTGTGATCGTGCGGAGAGCAATCTAGCTGATGTGGGCTTCCATCTGTATGACAAATACTTTTCTGCAAAAAATAGTTAAGACCCTGCCTCATCCAAGCAATTGCCACTAGGGAAACAATTTAAAAAACAAAATCCTCCCACCTCCCTTCAACCAGCAAGAAAATTAAATTCATTCCTAGCATCCTTCTCCTCCATATTAAATAAAAATAAAGTGAGTGAATGGGGGCAACAGGTTCTAAGCAAAATGCATACTGGCTACTGGCAGTACTGTATGTGGGCATGTGTGTATGTATGAAAGGGCACGTCAACATTGCTGCTACATATTGGAGTAATGAACAGTCTTTCATCCATATATAAGGGAAAGAAAAATATAAGAAAACCTTATTCTTTGCAGGTTGCTTGTCTTCTGAACAGAACGAGGAAAAAAGACTTCATGTCTGTTTCTATTCACTCCCATTAAAAGACCTACTGGACCCACTGAAATTCAAGAGATGGAAGGATGGAGTGAGGCACAGCAGTGTTCCAGTATTTGAGGGGCTGCCACAAGGAAGATGGGGGGGGGGATTTCCATCTATTCTCCAAAGCATCTGAAGGCAGAACAAGAAGCAATAGATGGAAACTAATCAAGGAGGGAAACAATCTAGTACTAAGGAGAAATTTCCTGACAATGAGAACAATTAACTGGTTTAATGACTTGCCTCCAGAAGTTGTGGATCACTAGAGATTTTAAAGAAAAGATTGGACAGCCATTTGTCTGAAACTGTATGGGGTCTCCCGCTCAAGTAGGGGGTTGGACTAGAAAATGTCAAAAATCCCGCCCACGGGTGGGCTGCTGGGGGTTCGCAGGGGTTCGACAGAACCTCTAGTTAAGATTCTGTGCAGTTCGGAGAATTCCCAAATCCTTGCTGGCCCCGTCTACCCCACTCTGCCCCTCCCAGGAGTCCCCACGCAGCCCATTTTGGATGCAGATAAGTGCAAGGTGCATGTGGAGGCTCGGGAGGGTGAAAAACAGGCCTACCGGAAGTTCAGGAAGGCCGGAAATGGGCCTGTTTCCGGCGTCCAGAGCCTGCAGAAGCCATTTTCACCCTCCCAGAGGCTCGAGGAAAGCCTCTGGAGCCCGGGAGGGCAAAAATGCCCCTCCCCCACCGTGGTACAGGAGGCTGACTAGGCCATGGCCACCATGGCCACACCCACCCAGCAACCGGGCAGAGAACTCCTTGCTAAAAATTTTGAAGCCACCCCGGTCCCACCTAACTTTCTTATTCTGCTTTTGAATTGGTGCATATTTTTCTGTGAAAGTGCACTAAGTGATTCTTTTCCATTCAAAAGTATACAGATCAATTTAAATGTACTGGAGTTGAGCTAAAACCTACCTGTCATTATTGCGTGGTCATGACATCTTGCTTAAATTAGGTTTCAGATACTATGGATACTTTTAAATACCTAATCTGACCGTACTATTCTTACTTTAACTTTCACAGGAAGCTGGTGATTTTAAAATGAAGGAAGTATGAATGTGTGTGTCTCCTACTCAAATAGGGGGTTGGACTAGAAGACTTCTAAGGTCCCTTTCTTAGAAAAAAAATCTGTTATTCTGTTATTCTGAAAAGCATTAACTTGTTCATGAGCAACAGATCTGGTTCAGATTGGAATCTGCCATGTTTACAATAAAGTAAAAGAGAGAAACAGACTACATATACAAAGCAACATATGTTTTGAACTTTCAAGACAACAGATGTGGAGAAAATGACATCAGAAGTATTAATTCACTAACTCATTCAAAATAGTTGATCAAGGATTCAAATATTTGTGTGTGAGAGAGAGGGGAGAGAGAGAGAGAATGTGTGTGTGTGTGTGTGTTTGGAGATCTCCCAATAAGCCTCTACTTATCTAGGTTTCAGAGAAAAGTGCAGGATTTCTTTCTTTTTCTGACTGTAGTGATGTTAGATTGCATTTATTATGGCAGAATTGTATATTCTGTCATCAAACTACAGTAATATGTGTGTAGGCTGATTCTCTTTTGGTGCTGAGTTCCTAAAACACAACTGTTTTTCAAATTATGTATGCAGTAATCCTTGAAGAGACAAAAGATAAGTTTTTTTATGATTGTACTAGCCCTGGCTGATGCCAATTAATTAGCAATTCAAGGTCCTATTTCATCAGACAAAGCCTTCATCATATATAGAATCCAAATTAAAAGGAGATGCAGTTCTTACTGAAAACCAGAAGTCACAGCGAGAGTAGTATTCATAACCAGACTCTAGTAAGGGCTGATTCACAGTGAGATATACCATATTTTTCAGAGTATAAGATGCTCCGGACTATAAGACGCACCTACCTTTTGGGGGGAGGAAAACAAGAAAAAAAAATCTGCCTTTGCCTCCATGCATCCATCCGGTATTCATCTGGCCCATTCGCCACAGCCCATTCAGCGCTGCTGCCACCCATTCGCTGTGGCCCATTCGCCACAAGAGCAGCCCATTCGCCACGGCCCATTTGCCGCCGCCAATCCCCACCGCGTGAAACTGGCTGAAAATGTGACGCGTGGAGGCCAAAAACAGCCTAAGGGTGGGGGCCGGCGGGTGGCCGGGGCTTCGGCAACATTCAGTGTATAACACGCACCACAATTTTCACCCACTTTCAGGGGGGAGAAAGTGTGCCTTTACTCTGAAAAGTATGGTAGCTTTCCGTGTAGTTTAACAAAAGGCACAAGTTGCATTATTTTGGAGAGTTATTTCAAGACTGGATTGCACTTAAGTCAGATTTTCAATTCAAAAAGCTCTGAATTCCCACCTCAGCATATCTGGTACTGATCAATTTTGATTTCCAATGCAAAGATGCTCTCAAGAGGATTTATTTGTGCTATAGAGACAATAGCATTTCTATGGGGTGGCTGAACAAGATTGTGATTCTAGGCCAGAATCTCAAATTCTCACATTATTCATTACTTTTACAAACCTCAAAGTGAGATCAGGATTGATTGGAACAAATGCCATCTTTCATCTGTTGCTACCGCTACTTTCTTTCTGACTATATAAGAGCTTCATCCTGGTCCTCCTTTTCCTCTTCTGATTGGTTATGTGCCATCAAGGCATTTCTGACTTCTAGCAACCACATAAATAGATTTTCTCCATAACAATCTATCCCAAACTTGTTCTTTCATGTCTCCCAATAGTGCACCCTTCTTTGAAGGACGGACAATCCCACCAAATACTATCAGAAATGTGAGCATCCTTCCAAAGCACTGTAAAGCATCCAATGAAGACGCCAACACTTTTAACTGGTTTGCCAGTGCACGACTGGGCAGATCACACATTAGGCTAGCTGCATTTTACAGAGGGTCAGATGAGTTGTAATAGAATCCATCAATAGGCCTTTCCATATACACCCAACAATGTGCATTCCTCCAGCCTTCAAGTATTCTTTCCCTACTTGCAAAAGGTTACAGCTCTGGCTATTAGAAGGCTACCATGGGGGGAAGAGAGATGCAAGGCTAGGTGCAACAAAGGGCAAACGAACAGGAAGGGTTAAAGATCCTTATGTTCTAAGTTTTTCTTTTATGCAACAGGCCTCAAGCATGTTGAGAACATGGAGTGGAGAAAAACTTCACAATTTTTGTGCAAGGCAGCAACAAAGTTGGTGGGAATGGCAACTTCATGGACCATCTTCATGGAAAGAAAACAAAAGGATATTTTTATTTCTGGAGAAGTTCTGTTCTCTCCAGCATACAAAACAGAAATAGCCAAAGTCAGGGGTGGGTTCTGGCTTACCTCGCTGTCGATTCGCTCCTTGACGTGCCGTGCTTGCGCGCTCATACACAGTGCTAAAAAACCAGCTTCTGCGCATGTGCAGAAGCAAAAAACAGCTTCTGCACGTGTGCAGAAGCAAAAAACAAGATGGCAGTGCCTATGGCGTTGCCGAGAGAGCTGGTTCGGGTGCGTGGCAGGCCTGGGTCATTGCCTGTTCCAGCGACCCAGGCCGCCAAGTTACTATCGGTTCCATAGAACTAGTCCGAACCGGGAGGAACCCACCTCTGGACAAAGTAGGACAGAGCCCAGCAGCTAAATAGGAGGAAGAATTCCAATTAGAGCTCAGCAGATCACTCATCTCCTTCATTCTCTTCTCCCATGCAAATCAGAATATCCCTCTGCATTACATTTTCTTGTGGAACACACCACTTGCTTGCCCGATCACTTTATTAAACAAATGAGATATGATTATTTCCATGCAATTACCAAGTACCAAGTAAACTCACATTGCTAGAGTTGAAGCCCACAAGTATGAATGGGAATAGGGATATTCTGTATGTTATATTCGTTGATATGCTTCCCACTGATAGCATATGATGCCATCAAAAGAGTAAAAGAATTGACATGGAAATGGGCTGGTCACATAGCAAGAAGAATTGATGGCAGTCATAGAATAGATCCTACTTGATAAAAAAGCATCCATGAAAAAAACAAGATGGAACGACGATATCAGCAAGTTTTGCGAGCCCAACTGGCAAAGGAAAGCTCAAGACAAGACTGTACTGGTTGGAAACATGCAGAAGAGGCCTTCGTCCTGCAGTGGATAGACAATAGCTAGGATGGTGATGATGATGATGATGATGATGATGATGATGATGATGATGATGATGATGATGATGATGATGATGAAGCTTCCCACCAAATAAGTAGTAGAGTATGTCAATGTGAATGCATTGCCTATCCCCCAAATTCATCACATTGAGTGAATCAATAAGATGCGTGTTGCACCAATGCCCCCTGATTCTTCTGCACAAGCTCTGCCTAGAATAGAAATGATTTCACAAGTGATTTATAGTTACTAAATGAAACTAATGTGAATTTCTCTGGAGTTCTGTTTTTCTTTTGATGACCATTCTTCTTTTGAAAAAGGAGACTTCAAAACTGTTCATGCTAATTTCTCAATTAATAATTATGCTCTTCACAGGCTATTATCATGGCTAGGCCATTATCTCCCCTTTCCTCTCATCCGCTTGGATAGTTTCAATGAATTCCTTACCACCAGTAATTATGCATCAAGAGATGCTTAGGGAAACAGGTAATATGAATGTCAGGGAACTTGATTGAGACCATAACATATTTATCCATCTCTTTTTCATAATAGGTTTTGCATAATTGGACCTCATCTGGAATAGAGGATAGAATAGGGAGAGTCATCCATTTCAAGGAAGATAGAGACAAAATTAAGTGGGTTCAGATGATGGGAACAAATATATTAAAAAAATGAGAAAACTGGATATGTTTAGAAAAAAGATCTGAAAAGATATAACTGAAGATCTGTAAGAAATATTTTCTCAGTAATTTATTTTATATAAAAGAGAAACCTTTACTTTCAGATACAGAAGTGTCTTTTTTCCCATTTTCTTTATTAAACATAGGAAGAAAAAGAGTAGCATATACAAAATCAAATTTAATATATGTTAATAAGTATATAGACCATGCATTATTTAAATTAGGGATATATTATAATCCAAGATCCACAGATTGCAACCAACTCAATATTTAGATTCCCAAGTTATGTCACCCATAACTGGAATTCAATGAAAGTTTTTAGTGGTATTATTTCTCGCTTTTTTTAAGGAATGAAACTATGCATTAAACTAAGTGTGTTGTGTTCGAAGTTAGTCTTTATGCATATACTGGCCTTAAAAGTATGCCTTGTGCTGGCCCAAACACATTATTCCCTACCTACAATCCTCAAAGGTTGCTTTTCTTCCCACTCCTTTTTTCTAAGACACTTCTTGACTGAAATGTACAAGCCAATATATAAGATAGAGAGTTGATTCTTAAGAAGATTCTTGTAGTATTTTCTTATATATTCTTGTGTCATGAAAAACTTCTGGTGGCATTTTGGCATTGTAAAACTTCTAAATTCTTGTTTGCTAACTACTGTAACATTATTTATTTCTTTATGTATTATATTTATATCCTCCCTCCCCTCTGTCATTCTGGGCTTTATCCCTCATTTTTTTCCTTCCAACCACAACCCAATTGGCTGGGTTGAGAGATTATGATGAACCATAGTGAGTTCTGAGTTTTTTTCCAGTTCTAGTTTAACATCATAATACTTGTACTACCCTCAAGGCACAGTACAGGTAGTCCTCCAGTTACAACCACAACTGAGCCCAAAATATATGTTAATAAGTGAAACATTTGTTAAGTGAGTCTGCCCCATTTTACGACTTTTCTTACAAAATTGTTAAGTGAATCATTGCATTTGTTAAGTTAGTAACATGGCTGTTAAGTGAATCTGGCTTCCCCATTGACTTGGTTTGTCAGAAGGTCGCAAAAGCTTATCACATGACTCCAGGATACTCCAACCGTCATAAATATGAACCAGTTGCCATGCATCTGAATTTTGATCATGTGACCATGGGGATGCTGCAATGGTCATAAAGGTGAAAAATGGTCATAAGTCACTTTTTTCAGTGCCATTGTAACTTTGAACCAGAGGTGGGTTTCAACAGGTTCTGACCAGTTCTGGAGAACCAGCAGCAAAAATTTCGAGTAGTTCGGAGAACCGGTAGCAGAAATTTTGAGTAGTTCAGAGAACCGGTAAATACCACTTCTGACTGGCCCCGCCCCCATCTATTCTCTGCCTCCTGAGTCCCAGCTGATCGGGAGGAAATGGGGATTTTGCAGTATCCTTTGCCTGCCACGCCCACCAAGCCATATCCATCAAGCCACACCACGCCCACCAAGCCACGCCCACAGAACCAGCAGTAAAAAAATTTGAAACCCACCACTGCTTTCAATGGTCACTAAATGAACTGTTGTAAATCGAGGACTACCTGTATTAATATTTCTATACATTACTTCAAGTTAGGTCAACCCCTTTTACCTTTGATATTAAACTACAACTCCCATAATTCTTAGCAAGTATGGGTTAGATGGTTTTCAAATAACTTTGTGTCTGCTGACTTCCAGGCTATGGATGCAGTGATAATACCTTTTGTTTGGTTGCACATTTGATGTCTATCTAAAGGGGCCACGGGTACAAATGAGATACCTCCTCCTGCAAAACTGCACATACAGGGCTCCTTCACACAGGCATAAAATACACATGTGATGAAGGTGCAGGCACTGTGTACGTTATTGGTGGAGGCAATTTGTGTAGTATCGTATATCTCTATTATTTTTTCTTTTAATACAGGAAGGAAGAACCTCTCTCTATAGAAAATCTCTCTATAGAAATGCCATAAAGTAAAGCCGGACTTAATAAGAAAGACTATGGTTATTTTTCTAAAGCATAATCCTTTTTCTTAAGTTTATTGTGTCATCATCTAGAAAGAACGCAATGACCTGAAATATTATGAGTGTACTTTCAACTTTCTGAGTCATTCTTACTTTCCCCCCTCCAATGCAGCAATAAAAGACCAACAGAATCAGTTCCAAACTATTTCATAAAGATAAAATCCACTTATGTCCGTTCTCTTACTTCCCTTTTTCAAGTTTCATTATAATGAAATTACTTTCGGATAATTTGCTTGAATAAAAATGAATGCATTTCAAATGCTTGAGTCAGAGTTAACATAGATTTAAACCGGAAAGGCTGATGATAGAAAGGGAATAACAGCAAATTGGGAAAGAGTGGGGGGCCTTTTAGTCTTATTTTGTTTTGGTGATGATGGAGACCCATAGAGGAAATCAAGCCAAGGGCAATTTTTACAATTTTAAAAGATTAATACAAAGCAGGAGACTTAAATCTGCTTCAGTTGATCAAATGTAGGTTTAACCCATACATGGAGGGAGTGTGATTGTGCTGAGCTGTCCTATAGATGTCACATATTGATACAATTGTGTCTTACAGAAATGCCTGATTCCAAGAAGCCAGTTGAACCCAGAGGTGGGTTCCTCCCGGTTCGGACCGGTTCGCCTGAACCGATAGCGACCCGCTGGTAATGTCATGATGATGTCACGGATCCGGTTCGGTCAGTGCCGGTCCGTGGGCGCCGCCATCTTTAAAAAATTTTTTTTAACTTTTTTTTCCCTTCTGCGCATGTGCTGAAGCCGAGTTTCCGGCACTGCGCATGCGTTGCCATCTTGTTTTTGGCTTTTTTAAATTTTATTTTTTAAATTTTTTTGCACGCGCACGAAGGAAGCAAACCTGCAGCGAGGTAAATTAGAACCCACCCCTGGTTGAACCCCTCCCATGAACCACTTCACCTATTGGTAGCCTTGATTTTTGGACATCTGTGCTTTTAGTGGTGCAAACAGTCCCAAAGGGTCTGCTTAGTCTTACTTAACTTGTTTTAATAGTGTGGAGTAATAGTTATGGTACTGGGCTATGACTGGGAAGACCCAAGTCCTCACTCTACAAATAAATTCACTGGGTGACTATGATCCAGTTCTTTTTCATCTCATCTTATCTGATGGGGCTGTTGTAGGG
The DNA here is from genome assembly GCA_023053685.1 of Diadophis punctatus similis. Classification (NCBI taxonomy): domain Eukaryota; kingdom Metazoa; phylum Chordata; class Lepidosauria; order Squamata; family Dipsadidae; genus Diadophis; species Diadophis punctatus. The sequence goes on from JALIGW010000003.1 coordinate 128,396,391, forward strand.
GTAAAATGAAGATAAATCCCTATCCTATCTAAGCTGCTTTAAGTTCCTAGAGAAAAGGTAGGATTTAAATTTGCCAAAAAGGTAGACACAATTAAGCAATCTTGTGAAAAGTTCTTTGTGAATCAGAATATGGAATGCTCTACACGACTCCGTTGTTACATCCTCAAACCCTCCCAGCTTCAATCTTAAACTGTCTACCGTGGATCTCAACCCATTCCTAAGAGGTCCGTAAAGGGGTGTGCATAAGCGTGCCTACCATCTCTGTCCTACTGTCCCCATTTATTTGTATTCAGTTCCTTCATTCATGTCCATGTTCATATTTATACCTGCTATCGTGTACATGTTTGACAAACTAATAAATAAATAAAATAAATAAATATAACACCATAACTTCATGATTGATTCAGATTGCTAGAACAGGTTACGCTGCTCTGGGTTACATCCCCATTGGTAGAGTGATCAAAAAGTACAATTTGTTACTAAAAACCTTACTTCCATATCTAGCTTGCCAGAAGCAAATTTCATAACATATGACATCACTTACCCAGATGTAGTACATCAACGTTCACAGCTATAGCTCTTCTCGGTCTGATTCACATGCAAAATAAATTCTCCCCCTTTTTGCTCATATTACAGGTAGTCCTCGAGTTACGACCACAATTGAGCCCAAAATTTATGTTGCTAAGTGAAACATTTGTTAAGTGAGCTTGACCCATTTTACAACCTTTCTTGCCACAGTTGTTCAGTGAATCGTTGCATTTGTTAAATTAGTAACATGGTTGTTAAGTGAATCTGGCTTCTCCATTGACTTTGCCTGTCAGAAGGGTGCAAAAGCTGGTCACATGACCCCAGGACATTCCAGCCATCATAAATATGAACCAGTTGCCAAGCTTCTGAATTTTGATCATGTGACCATGGGGATGCTGCAAGGGTTGTAAGTGTGAAAAACAGTCATAAGTCACTTTTTTCAGGGCTGTTATAACTTTGAATGGTCACTAAATGAACTGTAGTAAGTTGAGGACTCCCTGTATATGCCTGTCCTATATTGTAGAAAGCCATAGAGAGGGCCATAAAAGAGATATTTAGAAGCCATTATAGAAGCAAGAAGGACGGAAGCCTTCCTTAATTCAGGGAAAGGGGATATTGTTACGAAGACACTTAGTGTCAGGCCAAAGTTATTTTAATTGGGATATTAGGTCTGCCACACATTCTACTACGCATTTTCTATTGTGGGTAGGGTGCCCAGATGTCCTGATTTTATCAGGATTGTTCTGATTTTTAGAAGCTTGTCCTGATTTTGAAAATGTCCTGATTTTGTCCTGAAATTCAAGTTCCTGTCCTGATTTGTCCTGAACTTTTGTAAAATTTTAGGATAATCAAGATGAACGTTAAATGAAAGTACGTTTGGTGCCATTACAGCTTCTAAGCTACTAGGTTTAGACAATCCGGATTTGGCCAATCAACCTAAAGGCGAATTCATTGACTTTTATACAACAGCTATTAATTATATTGATAAGTGGTTCAGCTTGGACAATTATCCTTGCTCAACTGATTGGCTGATGTTAAAAGCTAGTGTTAAATATGATGAAGTTCAAAAGTCAGCTGAATATTTATTGCCAGATATAGCCATGAAAGATTCATTATTTGATGAAACTAGCGAGTTGAACTCGTTGCTAGAAGCCTCTTCAGACGAATGTAATAATTTGCCGATTGATAAAAAATGGTCCACTTTGTTTCGAAGCAACAAATTCTTTGATCTGAAAATTCTAGTTAGCATAATTTTTTCAATTCCTACGTCAAACATGGCTGTGGAAAGAGTATTTTCCCTGTGCAAGAAGCAGTGGACAGACGATCAAAATCGATTGGATGTTAAAACCGTGAAATGCTTGCTTCAAATTAAAATAAACCATTCTTCTTCATCATGTGGCGAAATGTATAAAAAGATTTTGGGTGACGAAAATTTGCTGAAGAAGATATCATCTAATAGTAAATACCGTATTTTTCAGAGTATAAGACGCACCGAAGTATAAGACGCACCTTAGTTTTGGGGGAGGAAAACAAGGAAAAAAGGCCTCTGCCTCCAAGCAATTTGCCAAACAGCAAACAGCAAACAGCACAGATGATATACACTGTTTGCTGTGTATTTCTGTGCATGTGTGCCTGACCCATAGAAATAGCAAAGAATTGGAGAAATGTACATTATGCTAGAAAGTTTTCTTAAATGTACTAACTCTTCCCAATTATTTAAATAGATCTACTCCAAGGTAACTAAACTCTAATACTAAACAGGACACTGTTACATTTCATACTATACTTGTACAGAGCTGTTAAAATTAATTAAAATTTCTGGAAGTATACATTATTCTCTAATATTTAAATAGCAATAGCAATAGCACTTAGACTTATATACCGCTTCATAGTGCTTTACAGCCCTCTCTAAGCGGTTTTACAGAGTTCAGCATATTGCCCCCAACAATCTGGGTCCTCATTTTACCCACCTTGGAAGGATGGAAGGCTGAGTCAACCTTGAGCTGGTGAGATTTGAACAGCTGAACTGCTGAACTAGCAATCAACTGAAGGTTGCAGTGCTGCTTTTAACCACTGCACCACCTCGGCTCTAAAAGAAGATACAATAGCATTGGGCCTCTTCAGAGCAAGCATTTATTTTAAAAAGCTTCTTTATTTTGTTAAGTTGTCTAGATTTACAGGGATCTCCAACCTTGGCAACTTTAAGACTTGTGGACTTCAACTCCCAGAATTCCACAGCCAGCAAAGCTAACAAAGCTGGCTGTGGAATTCTGGGAGTTGAAGTCCACAAGTCTTAAAGTTGCCAAGGTTGGAGACCCCTGGCTCTAGAACAATAATAAAGCAGTCTTTAAAAAATAAGTCTAATAATTTGAACATTCTACAGACATTTATAGTTATTCACTTACCCCTTTGCAGCCAGTTCAGCAAAAATAAAAACCTGCGTCTCTCCCAGCTATTTGCCTCTTTGCAGTTAGTTTCACTTTCATTTTCCCACGTGGCAAACCTAAACAGCTGTTCATCGGCAAACTGCAACTGACTTGCTTGGCTTTACAGGCTCTTCCCTCTTTCCTGCAAGCAGGTAAATTGCTGGAAGACAGAGGCCAAAGGATGGGGGTGGCTGGGTGGCTGGGGCTACATTCGGTGTATAAGACGCAACCAAGTTTTCACCCTTTTTTGGGGGGTAAAAAAGTGCGTCTTATACTCCGAAAAATATGGTACGTGTGAATTTGATGTTTTATTGGCTTTGTTGGAGTAATAAACGTTATCTTGAGAAGTGCTATTTTTTAAAAAACTGTCCTGATTTTGGATCAAAGGTATCTGGGCACCCTAATTGTGGGAGAATGGGAGGGGGGATTGTTTGAAGTTGCTGGCATGCAGCCATAACAAATTCTTTCTAGGAAGCCAAGGTCATCTTTGTCTCTACACCTCTGCACCTGCATGGAAGGAGATGGGTGGACTCTGCCAGCATGGCATTTGAAGATTGGACAATGTGATGGATTTGTGGGTGTAGGGGCAACGGTTTGAACTTTCAACTGGGTTGAAACTTCAGATTCGGGTTTCACCCAGATGTACCAACATTGCTCTGTTAATAAATTGGAACTTTGAGGAATACTTTGCCTCGGAGTCTGATTTAATTTTGGATGCTATTTGGAACCCTGACACTTAGGCTGGCTTTTCCCTAACTCAATGAGATGTAAGTGAGAGGGAAGGTAAAGCCTAATTAGATTTGCAAGACTCTGTTACTACATCTTATCTCAATAAAGATTAGCTTTAATTTTCTTATGGAGTCAGTTCCCTGATTTGGTTTATGTCTTTGGGCTGCCACATACCTGTATTCACATGCAAGCAGAACAATAGAATATAGTTTATGTATATTATGCAGGATCCAGCTTCTCTCTCATCAGAAGTTCGCTGATGGTGGGCTCCAGCATGAGCCCCAAAACTTGGAAGAATAAACTTTTGGTCCCGGTGACCAACTCAGATTGGATCCTGCAGCATTATCCTGGGACATGTATATGTATATTATGTACATTGGGACTGTTGACTGGCAAAATGCAAGATGAACATTTATTGCAAGCACATATATTTAGCTTCTGTTTTATTCACAAAGGCTGCATTAGAAATAAAAGCTGAGAATAGTCAAAAGTGTTGACAAAAGTATGACTGAACAATGTGATGACAAATGATTTACAACAATGGTTCTCAACCTTTTCTCCACCACGGACCCCCTTTAAATAGGTTTTGTAGCCATGGACCATGGCCATGGACCCTCAAGACTTAACTCAATAATATTTCATCAAGGCTTTCCGGGCCTCCTGTGACAACATTGTGGCCTTCCAGGGATCCATGGACCACAGGTTGAGAACCACTGTCTTACAATTTACAGAGGAAAACAAATGTATATCCTTGTATCTGCAAAAGAGAAAATAAATATGAATAAAGATTAGAATGTTAAATTTCAGAATTAGTTCTTACTGGAGAGATGTTTGGGCAGAGGTGGGTTCCTACCGGTTCGGACCGGTTCTATAGAACCATTAGTAACTTGGTGGCCTGGGTCGCTGGACCATCAGTGACCCAGACCTGCCACACCCCCAAGCCAGTTCTCTCGGCGGCACCACAAGCACCGCCATCTTGTTTTTTTGCTTCTGCGCATGCGCAGCTTTTTTTAGTACTGCGCATGTGCACGCATCACGTCCCTGAGTGAACCGGCAGAATCTGGTACCCACCCCTGTGCTTGGGGATGATGGTCAAGCAATTGTTGTGAAAGGAAATAGAAGATCTAGAGAAAATTCTATTTGATTCCTTTCATATGCACGTGAACACACTAAGATTCTAAAATCATTGTGTTTCCAGATTCTAAGTACATGTACATGTAATAGATTTTGGTGGACATTTTCATTACTTTTAAAAAAAAATTCCTGAAAAGATAAGTGCCGACCTCTTAAATTATTTATTTCACAAAGATATTTTATTGTTACAAAGAAATGAATAAAAGAAAATGTAACATGAAGAACAAAAGAAATAATTGTACAATAATTGTAAGATTCGTTAGTCCACAAAAATATAATTTAAAGGACTTCCGGGTTTGGTCTTCGGCATCACTGACGCTCTTTTTAGGGCGCCTCTCCGATTCCTTGCCAAGCCGCCAGAACAGCTGTCTGGCGGCTTGGAAATCTCTGCCCCGGGTAAAGGGGAGAGAGAAGAGCCTGACAGGTGGGGTAGAGCCCCCCTAACACCCTAGGAGTCATCTAGGGGCGCGAAGGGCAAAGGCTCCCCAGGCAGCCTGTCTCCTGCTCCGGGAATCCGGAAGCCTCCGCTTTTGTGGAGCAAGATGCCGAGACCTCCGCTGCTTCCGGAATGGGATTTATAATACATTTTATGCTTGAAAGAAGAAGCAGACAGAGAGAAAAAGGGAGCTAAGCTGGGCAAGTATTGAATTTTTTCTACTCAACCCTCTGCTAACTTTTACTATGGAAAAGAAATAAAGTAGCACCCAATAAGCAACAATATGGCGTTTGAAGAAGAAGTGAAAGTGATCTGCGTTTTGCCTGCAGTTTAGTGACTTTCGTTTTGCTTGGGGTTTTTTCTTTTATGAAAATTTCTGAATTGGAAAATTGGCTTTTCTCTCCCTGGTTCCTGATTTTGGATTATAACAACAACTGAAACCTTTAAAAAAATAAAAAGTAAAAAAACTTTCTGCCTCTGAAACTGGAAAGAACTTTATTTAGAGACATGGCTTTTTCTTTGTACTCCTCTGGAAATATAACAATGGCTTCAAAGTCTGGAGAGATTGTTTTTTTGGTTTTGTCTGTGGCTTCTTCTCTTGTGGAAATTTTGAAAATTGGCTTTTACTCTCTGTTCCTTGATTTTGGATTATAACAGTAACTGATAATTCTAATAAAATAAATAAATTACAAAAGACTATTTGCCTTTGAAATTGCAAGAATTTTTTTAGAGATCTGGCCCTTCCTTGCACTTCTTTGGAATTACAACAAAGAAGAAGTGAAAGTTATTTGTGCTTTGCTTGTGGTTTTTTTCTTATGGAAACTTTTGAATTTGAAAATTGGCTTTTTTTTTTCTTTGATTCTCGATTTTGGATTATAATACAACTGATAGAGATTTGGCATTTTCTGTGCAATCCTTCGGAATTACAACAATGGCTTCAAAGTCTGGAATGATTGTTTTGAATAAAAGGGCTATCTACCCCTCTGCTTATACTTCCAAAATGCAACTTGCTACTGAGTCAACACCTCCACAATCTCTGACATCTGAAAATTTATTAAATACTTTAAGGATTATGAAACAAGACTTAATTTTGGAATTTAACCAAAAAATTACTGAAATAGAAAAAAAATGCAGGATGCTTTAAAGAATATGGAAAAGCAGCTACGGATGGATATGTTAGAGGTTTGCAAAGGATTAGCAACAAATATTGATGTTTTGGAGGATTGTATTGAAACAAATAAACAAGCTTTGGCAACTTCGGTGGAATATATAAATAAATTTCAAAAGGACATTGTAAATTTTGAAACAGAGGTGTTGATGTCACAGTTTAGAAGAATGGAATTTGCTATAAGAGTTAGAGGGTTGAAGGAAGGATTATATGATGATTTGAAAGGAAGAATGATTGAGGCCTTGGAACAGGTTTCTGGAATCTCTAAAGATGAATTGGCTACACAAATTGAAAAGATATACAGGATCAACTCGTGGTATGCAAAACAAAAACATCTACCAAGGGACATTGTTATATATTTTACTACAAGAGTCTTACAGAACAGAATTATTCAGGCGACGTTTAAGAATAATCTTCAGGTGAATGGTCAGGACCTTAGGATATGGAAAGAAATTCCCTCCAAAATGCTTAAAGCTAGAAAAGAATTTACTTTTTTGATTGATGAATTTAAAAGATTGAATTTACAATATAAATGGGAAGCACCAACAGGAGTAACGGTGAAATTTTTGGAGAAAAGATACCGGTTGAATACGATAAAGAAAGCTACTGAATTTTATGTTAATGTTTTAAAGGCTGATATATCTAAAATTCCAGAAGAAAGACGTATGAATGTAGAAGAGGACAAGGAGGAAAAGCCATCCTTACCGGATCAAAATGAAACAGTTTCAAAGATTCAAAGTGAACGGCAGAGCCAGATGGAGGATTGGGATCAGATGGGAGACGAGCTGATAAATTTAAAATCATCAAGATACAAAAGGAGGCAACCAATAAGATACAAAGAGATGTGTTGATATGTATTAGATGGATGGAGATAATATAATTGTATTTTTCTTTTTCTTTTTTTTTATCATTTTTTTTCCTTTAATTTTTTTCTTTTAATATTTTTTTAAGAATTGGAATTTTTAATTAAAATTATTAAGTTATAAAGTATCATAATTAGACTTTAAAATTTGTTTTAAAGGAAGGATTTTCCTTTGTTTTAGGGTTTTTTTTCTCTCTCTCCTCTAGGGTTTTTTTTTAATTATTATTATTAATATTACTTTTAAGGATATATTTTTTTCTTCTGAGTTAACAAGTTGTTGTATAATAATATTATGTTGTTATGATGAAATTTAAAAGTTTTATTATTTAATATTTAGATATTAGTTACGTAATATTTTCTCAGTTTTATTTAATTTTGAGATTATTATTATTATCAATGTTCTTTAAAGATTTAGAATTATTAATACTTTTTATAGATTTAGAATTTTTTTTTTGGAAGTATAATATTTATTTAAGTCTTATTTAATTTTGACTAGAGGTTGTCTAGGATTGTTGATTGAAAGGAGGAGGGAGAAATTGTTTTCCTTCCTTTGCATAATTCAGATTATTATTATTATTAATATTTTTTAAGAATTATATTGGAAATAATTAGATGTATGGTAATATTATGCTATTAATATCATGATGAAGTTTAGGATTTTTGTAATTTATATTTAGTTATTAGGTAATATTCATTTAAGTTTTACTTATTTTGAGTGGATGTAGTCTAGGGCAGATGATTGTCAGGAGGAGGACGAAATTGTTTTTTTTTTCCTTTGCATAATTCTTTTTTCTATCATTATCTTTGTTCTTTTTCTATTTTTGCTTTTTGTATTTTTTTTCTACTTTTTTCTCTCTCTATTTTTTTATTATTATTTGATATACAGATGATATAAAATATAGAAATTTAATGATGTAATCTATCAATGTATAATTTGGAGTTGAGGGTTTTTTTTCTCCTTTTTGTAACTACTGATATTATGCCCTGTATTCTCACTGGGAAGTCCGGGGGGGAGGGGGGGAGGGAAGGGTGTGGGAGAGGGGGAGGGGGAGGGGGAGGGGGAGAAAAATTAAAAAATGTTTGTACTTTGTACTAATAAAACTTTTTCAATAAAAAAAATATATAATTTAAAGTGGTAATTGTTAGCTTCATCTGATTACTCCATCCAAAATATCTATTTTGTTGGGGTGGACGCAATAATTGCCCTGTGGAAAAGCCACCAAGGTGTAGCTGGACTAGAGTTGTAAGGCACTGGTTCTAGTCTTCTGTTAGGCATGGAAGCCAGTTGGGTGATAATGGGCCAGGCTCTGTGACAAACCAACTGATCAACAAAACACCCCATTACTATGTGCTAAATGTGCAGGACAAATGCTAAGTTTACTCTGAGGTTATCTTTTTTTCTATGGAGGTGGTCAGTGAAGGAAAAAAAAACTCATTAATTTATGTAGCCCTGGAAAAAGATTGTAGGATTGCCATCCATTAAATGCAGTTTTGGACATATTGCAACATTTGTAAAATGATTAGATAGTCTGACCTCTACATCTGTGTTTGAGTCGCAATAGGTCTGATTCTATATATAAACCAACATTCTTAATTTTCCCATTTTTCCAGTGCTTCCTTAAACTTCCTTGTCTCTAGGTGATATTTCTTGATCAATTATTCTTTGGCCTTCTTGTCCAGCTTCTTTTCTTTCATCTGTTCTAGCTTTCTTGCATGTGAACGTAGTGTGCTGATCTTATTTTCCAATCTGATCTTCCATTTTATGATGCACCTTTTGGCTTTTTTTTTCTTGTTTGCTGTTTTACATCTTAGGCATTCAGTTATAACTGCAGCTGTATATCAATTGGCTTGTTTCTTGCAGTGAGCTGGTGCTTATATTGCCATATTTTAATACTTGTGCTACTTTTTTAACAAGTTTCAAGACTGGCAAACTTATTATGTTGTTTTTGTGCTGTTCTAGATACTCAGTCTTCATTTCAGTCCCTCTTGTTTTTCAATTAGAGGACTTTGCTCTTTCTGAGGAAAAGATAGAGGAGACAGTTTCTGATATGGGGATGAAAACAATTCAGTAGTGATGCTGGCTTTCCCTATGATCAACTTCCCCTGGTTTGTTTCTACTTTCGGAGCTACTTCTGGTAAGGCTTCAATTTCTTTGCCCTAGGTAGGCCTTTGTAGTTCTTCCAGTTCTACTTCTGCTAGCTTATGTTCTGTTATTTCTGATTCTGGATGTCAGTGTATTCTTTTTATGTATCCTCCTCTCATTGGAATTGACTTGTAATAGTAAAGCTTTATTTCTTTGTTTTCAGTCTTTAATTATTTGTGATGGGAAAGCAACTTTTCTTTCAATAGTTCAGCAACAGGTAGACTGGTTGCTCAGCCACCAGTCCTGATTTCTGAGGCCTACTTGTTACTAGATGTGCTACTTGTTACTTGTTCCTAAGTGCCAGAGCCCACTGTAACAACATTGCCAAAAAGGCACTAAGAGTTGTAAAACTAATCTTGTGTAGCTTCTTCTCTGGCAATATTACACTGCTAACCAGAGCATACCGCTTAGAGAGTGCTTGCACTGTGAGGCGGTATATAAATCTCATAAATAAATACAAAACATTTGCCAGACCAATTCTCGAATACAGCTCACCTGTCTGGAACCCGCACTGCATATCTGACATTAATACAATCGAGAGAGTCCAGAAATATTTCACAAGAAGAGTCCTCCACTCCTCTGCTCGCAACAGAATACCTTATTCCACCAGTCTCGAAATTTTGGGCTTAGATTAAGGTGACCAGACGTCCCGCTTTTGGCGGGACAGACCCGCTTTTTAGCAATTTGTCCCGCATCCCGCGGCGTTTCAAAAAAGTCCCGCTTTTTAAACCTCCAACCCGGTTTGCGCCTTTTGCCTCTGATCGCTCCTGCAATGCCACCAGTGACAGCAGGACGCCCCGCCTCCCATCTGTGCGGTGGGAAAAGCCCGTGCCTGCACACGGCCTACCTGGACTTCAGAGTGGCTTCGGAGAGGAGGGGGGGTTTCCCGCCCTCCAGCTGGCCGGCGGAGCGCACGCACGCGCAGAAGAGGCACTTCGAAAGAGCGCTCCATTTCACTCCACAGCCTCGTTTAGTTAAGAAGCCCTGTTTATCTCTTCCTTCAGGCTTGTTACGGTTTCCCACTGAGCCCCCTTCCATCTTCTTCCAAAGCCGGCCAAAATACCGACTCTCCCTGCTCCTTCGCAGAGCCCCCCACCAAACTTTCCAGCTTTCCAGGCAAAACTGGATGATCTTCGAGACCACAGAGGCTCAGCTACCTCAGAAACCATATAAAGGCCGTTAACTAGACTCAGGTTACAATTCCTGGGTGGCTCAGGTCTCCTGCTAAGGAGGCGAAGAGAGGGATGGGCCTCGGGAAGGAGGGAGCTTGCAACATTGCCTTGCAGAATTACCATTTCCAAAGGTTTTTTTAAAAATAAAGCCAGGAAAGGAGAATAAAGGAGAGGCCGAAGCTGCCCACCCAATGGCTAGGGGCTCCCCTTCAAGCAAGCACCCTCGCTCTCAGGGGTGGGAAGATCCACGGTAAAACAAAACAAAGTGGCCAAACCAGAGCGTCGGGGGTGTGCTCCTGTTCTCAGGTAAGGGCTTTCCACTTCAGTGTAAAGAAAAAGGGAGGGTCGCGGGGCCCGCAGCTTGCTTTGAAACAAAGTTGGTCCGCTGTAATTTGTTTTAGCCTCTCTGCCTGTTGCAGGGGAGAGAGAGGTCTTTTCTCAGTTGTTGTTTTTTTGTTCCTCCCTCGGGAAAGAACTGCTCCCCAACGATTCCAAGTAAGTAGGGAGGGATGCTGGCTGGGTCTTTCCTCCGCAGAACCTGGCCTCGCAACTCCGACGTGGGAAGGAGGAAGGGCAAGGAAAATTTGTGTTAATTGAAAGGTTAGCCTTGGAAAACGAGTCTTAACTCGCTTAGGGAAAATACAGCTTTAAAAAACGGCTTCAGTTCTTCTGGCCCAGGAAGAAGAAAGAGATTTTGGTTTCATCAGGCATGGGACAAGAAATGGCTTCTTCCCAGCTGGTTGGAATTTTAAGAATCTCGGGGTTGGTTTGTGAAAAATATGTGTCTGGTCCTCATGGTTAGTAGAGATGGGCAAAGATTTTCATTGCTCCGGTAATGGCACTTTTCTGATGAGGGGGGGGGGGAAGCGCTCATATCTGCATCCATCATTCCCTCAAATACTAAAGTTTCATGCTAACAATCCTAGTTCTCTTATTTCCACATGGTATATAAGGGTTGGTCTCTGTGTGTTTTTCCTCCCAACAAGTGGAGTTGCAGAACTATGTACAGCAATAAGAAAGCATGAAAGATAATAATGGAAGCCACACTTAGAGTGGAACATGATTTGTTCGTTCATTGAATCGTTTATTTGGAAGAAAGTTGCCAGCTAGGCAGGATTTTTAGACATAGGTTTGGCTGAAGGTTAAAATGAAGCCAGGAATCACAGGTGCTAATTCAAAAGGTTAGGGTGTGTTCGCACAAAGTTTGAAGGTACTAACCATGGGGAAGAAGATATTTATGTGATATATTTAGGCTGCTTGAGTGGTAGCACTTTAAATGTTGGGCCGGCATGAGGGAGTCCCTCAGCCATGGAATCCCACACAGTGAATTTGAGCAAGTTGCTGTCTCTAAGCCCAGCTTGTGTCACAGGATTGTGGGATAAAGTAGAAGTCCTGTTGTTTACAAGCAACACTCTATTTGCAGGATGCAGGCAGCACACGAAACCATGCCCCCTCTGGTCCACAAAAAAACTCTCTACATGGAACCGGTCCCTGGTGCCCAAAAGGTTGGGGGGGGGTCACTGTTCTAGTCCAGCACATTTAAAAGATACTAGGTTGGAAAAGGCCTATGTCCTTTTCCAAAAAATCATCAAAGGTCATTATTTCTCTTGCCAATTAAAGCATTCCTGACCCCACGTAATGAATATTTATTCTCTTGCCAGTAGTGAATATTATCTGGATCATAACACATCCTCCATGGTCCTCCATCATCTGTCAGGTTCAGACTGAGGCCTTGGATGAATTTATCACCTTTAGTGATATTTCTGCTGCCACTCCTCAAACAACCATAAATTCATAATTTAATCAATTGATTTAAGACAGATAGATATGTCACTCCCATAGCTAGGATTGAAGGAGAGGAATTCCAAGATACTGGAAACATTTTTAGTTCAGGGTTTCTTGAACAGTGAGTTGCAGTATTCTTGGTGTGGTCTAATTAATAATTAGACACACCTAGTTCATGATACTGTAGAATTGTAGAAGTCTTTCATTTGTGTGAGAGAGAAAGAGAGAGAAAATGTTCATTATTGAAAATAAATAGTATAATTATTTCTTGTCCATCTCCAATTCTAATGATAAGATTAATATTTGGGGAGGGAGGATTTGCAGGAATGGATTATTACCACATTTACCATAACATTTGAGGTGACGAGCCCGGGATAGGGGTCACTCCTCTATCCTGGTGCTACTTGACCTCTCAGCGGCCTTCGATACCATTGACCATGGTATCCTTCTGCGTCGTCTCGGAGAGGTGGGGGTGGGCGGCACTGTTTTGCAGTGGTTCTCCTCCTTCCTCTCTGACAGGACGCAGTCGGTGTTGACAGGGGGGCAGAGGTCGAGCCCTAGGCCCCTACTATGTGGGGTGCCGCGGGGTTCGGTCCTCTCGCCCATCCTGTTTAACATCTACATGAAGCCACTGGGTGAGATCATCCGACGACACGGGGTGAGATATCAGCAATATGCTGATGATACCCAGTTGTACATCTCCACCCTGTCTCAATTTGGGGAAGCCGTAGACCGTAGATCGGCTGCCTGGCCGATGTTAGGGTCTGGATGGGGAGGAACCGGCTAAAACTTAACCCTGACAAGACTGAGTGGCTGTGGATATTGCCTCCTAAGGACTTGACCAACTGTCCCTCCTTGGTTCTTGGGGGGGAGAAATTAGTTCCCTCAGAACGGGTTCGCAATTTGGGTGTCCTTCTAGATCCACAGCTTAAATTGGAGCAACATCTTTCAGCTGTGGCTAGGGGGACCTTTGCACAAGTACGTCTTGTGTACCAATTGCGACCCTACTTGGAGAAGGAGGCACTTCTCACAGTCGCTCATGCCCTTATCACCTCACGGCTAGATTACTGCAATGCACTCTACATGGGGCTACCCTTGAAGAGTGTCCGGCGACTGCAACTGGTGCAAAATGCAGCTGCGCGAGCTGTGGTGGGTGTACCTACATGCACCCACGTAACACCGATTCTCCGCCAGCTGCATTGGCTGCCCATTAGTCTCTGGATCCAATTCAAGGTGTTGGTCGTTACCTTTAAAGCCCTACATGGCTCAGGGCCAGGTTACCTTCGGGACCGCATCCTGCCGCATACCTCCCTACGACCGGTTAGGTCCCACAGAGCGGGTCTCCTCCAGGTCCCATCGACCAAGCAATGCCAGCTGGCGGGACCGAGGGGGAGAGCCTTCTCTGTGGGAGCCCCCTCCCTTTGGAACCAGCTCCCTCCAGAGATCAGGACTATCCCCACCCTGCTGGCCTTCCGTAAAGCAATAAAAACTTGGCTCTTCCGGCAGGCGGGGTACGAATGAAAGTTATTTTTAAATTTGGATAGTATTTTAATATGGCTTTTTAACAAAATTGTTTTTATCTGTTTATGTTTCTATACATGCTGTGAGCCGCCCAGAGTCCCTCGGGAGTTGGGCGGCATAGAAATTTTAATAAATAAATAAATAAATAAATAAATAAATAAATAAATAAATAAATAAATAAATAAATAAATAAATAAATAAATAAATAAATAAATAAATAAATAAATAAATAAATAAATAAATAAATAATGATTTAAAGATGGCCAAAAGAGCAAACGTGGGGGAGGGTAGCCAAATAACCTTATAGTATAAGTTGATTTCATTCTGGTTTCACACTTCTCTGTATTTGAGAAGCAGTTGCGTTGGGGGTGAAACAAATGTTTTCAAACATTCAGGTTTTCAAGTTTGACTTGTGAGAGTTCATTTTTACCCCCAGATTTGAACTGTGTATGCTTTATAATTCCTCAATGCTTTGAAGACTGGCAGATTATGGAAATACCTCTTTGACACCTGCTCAAACAAATGTGTAAAATATCAGTGCATGCTAATAATCAAACACCAGGAAGTAACAAACAAGAGTGGCATTTTGTATTTGACCAAATGCTATCTAACAAGAATACTGAAATAAAATTGTATAGGATACATGTTTGTATTTACTGTGTCATGCACGAGTACCGTATTTTTCGGAGTATAAGACACACCTTAGTTTTTGGGCAGGAAAATAGGGGGGAAAATCTACCTACCAGGTATTCATCTGGCTAGCGTCCTTAGTCTGGTCAGCTTCAGCACATTATTTTATCCCCTGGTTAGGACTTAAAAAAACCTTCTTCAGAGAGAGTAACAATGAAAGAGCCTGCAAGCCAGTAAGAGCTGGGAAGATCATTAGCACCTGGTTAGGGCTAGAAAAAAACTTTTTCGGAGCAAGTAGAGCAATGAAAAAAACCCTGCAAAGACGTAGGGCTGCAAAGACTTAGGGCTGGAAAAACAGAGAGAGAGAGAGAGAGAGAGAGAGAGAGAGAGAGAGAGAGAGAGGGAGGGAGGGAGGGAGGGAGGGAGGGAGGGAGGGAGGGAGGGAAGGAAGGAAGGAAGGAAGGAAGGAAGGAAGGAAGGAAGGAAAGAAAGAAAGAAAGAAAGAAAGAAAGAAAGAAAGAAAGAAAGAAAGAAAGAAAGAAAGAAAGAAAGAAAGAAGAGAAAAGTGGAGAAAAGGAAGACGCCAAAGGAATGGATTAGTCAGATTGGCCAAGTTTACCCAGCCAAATCCCTCCAAGAACTAATAGCTGCATAAAAAAGAAAGAAAGAAAGAAAGAAAGAAAGAAAGAAAGAAAGAAAGAAAGAAAGAAAGAAAGAAAGAAAGAAAGAAAGAAGTTAGGAAGGAAGAGAGAAAGAAGGAAGGAAGGAAGAAGAAAGAAGACAGACAGACAGAAAGAAAGAAAGAGAGAGAGAAAGATGTTAGGAAAGAAGAAAGATGAAAGAAAGGAAGGAAGGAGGGAAGAAAGAAAAAGAAAGAAAGAAAGAAAGAAAGAAAGAAAGGTAAGGAAGGAAGGAAGGAAGAAAGGAAAGAAAGAAAGAAAGAAAGAAAGAAAGAAAGAAAGAAAGAAAGAAAGAAAGAAAGAAAGAAAGAAAGAAAGAAAGAAAGTTGTATGGCCGTCCTGAGTCCTACGGGAGTGGGGCGGCATACAAAAAGGACCAAAAAATAAATAAATAAATAATTTTTAATCAGGAACCCACCCACCCCGGTCAATGGTGTCCCTCTTTACCAATGTTAAAATCTGGTCACCTTAGCTTAGATAGCTTAGAGCTACGTCGCCTTCGATCTGATCTAAATGTAGTTCATAAAATCATCTGCTACAATGTCCTACCTGTCAATGAATACTTCAGCTTCAACCGCAACAATACATGCACACACAATAGATTCAAACTCAATGTAAACCGCTCCAAACTCGACTGCAGAAAATACGACTTCAGCAACAGAGTGATTAATGCCTGGAATGCACTACCCGACTCTGGTTTCTTCTCCAAACCTCAAAAAATTTAACCTTAGACTGTCTACAGTCGACCTCACCCCATTCCTAAGAGGTCTGTAAGGGGTGTGCATAAGCACACCATCGTGCCTACCGTCCCTGTCCTTCTGTCCTATTGTCCAAATTTACCTGTACCTACTTTGCCTTTGTTTATGTTTATACCATACCTGTTATCTTGTACATGTTTTGACAAATAATAAATAAAATAAAATAAAATAAATAAATGTCCAGAATCTCTAACACCTAGCTTAGTGCTTATTAAGCTGGCTAATGACAGATGTGCTGTAGGTTTCTGAAAGTTACAGCTCACCATATTGCTTATTGGAAAGAACATCTTCACCTGGTTCCTCTGATGACACCTGTGTAGTGTGGTTGAGCTTCTGGCATAGCATTCCTCTTCCTCAGAACATGCAAGTTCCACAACTACGTCAAGATACTTATTATTATTTTCAATTTATTGGCTGCCCACCTCTAGCAGCTCCACTAGCTACATTAAATATTACAATGTTAAGTATTATAAATCTAAGCAAACAAGTACTTATATAAGCTATCTATGAAGTAAAAGTTTAGTAATGTATTTCATTTCCTATCCCCATTGTACAATTTACTAGACAGAACAAATTGCTAAAAAAAATTGCTTCCACAGATTTTCATGAGTTATAGCCTGTTCAATAAAAATAGCTGCTAGGTTTTTTTTTACAATGAAGCTTATAAAGATTGGAGTGGAGCAGAACCATAAATTAAAGCCTTCCACAAACAAGAGTGAACAAGAGTGACTATTTGATCCCTTGAATATTTACTGTACATAATGATTAACTGATGTATAAGTTCTCTGTGGGAGTAACTAACAATGTTTTTTTTAAAAGGGAAATTTAATTTAATTAAATTAAATAATTAAATTAAATTAAATTAAATTAAATTAAATTAAATTAAATTAAATTAAATTAAATTAAATTAAATTAAATTAAATTAAATTAAATTAAATTAAATTAAATTAAATTAAATTAAATTAAATTAAATTTAATTTAATTTAATTTAATTTAATTTAATTTAATTTAATTTAATTTAATTTAATTTAATTTAATTTAATTTAATTTAATTTAATTTAATTTAATTTAATTTAATTTAATTTAATTTAATTTAATTTAATTTAATTTAATTTAATAGATTTGTATGCCGAAATACTCCTTTGTTTTAGGTTGATTGTACCCTATGCAGTATATTTCTTTTGATGATAACAATATTGAACAAAAATATTCCACTTCTCCCAGCCAGTTGAAATTTAGATTTTGAAGAGTGGAAGATTTCTTCTTCCTGTTATATTAAGAAAAGTTTTCAATAACCTTATTACATTTATTTTTCCTCTTTTCTATTTAGGGTTGAGCTGGAAAGTCTGTGATCAAGAGTAGGGTCTTTCTGCTTAGCCTCCCGTCCAAGTACTATTGAGGGGCATCTACAGTTTCTTTTAAGGTTTTTGATTTTTATTTGGATTTGAACAAGTCAGCCTTTCAGACAGAGGTCAAGCATAGCAACCTTTAAACAGAAATCTCAGGAATGAAGATTTTGATGTTCTACGTTCAAAACATGCACTCATCAGCTAGGCCCAACCAACTTAGGTGGGACAGTCTTTGGGGATAGGATGCTTTCAAGTATGATGGTCTTCTGAAGTCTTGGGATGAAATTTGGCTGTTTCAGGTCAAATTCACTGATTGATATTAGTAGTGAATTTATTTTACTTTTATGTAAAATTGTCATCATGTATTTGTCAAGCATAAGCAACTAGATCCAGACATGAAGGGTTCTGGTTTACTATTTTATTGTAGTCTACCTATACTACAAGAATCTCCACAGATTCCTAGCCTTGTCTTGGAAACAAACATATAAGGTCAACTCTAGGTTTCTTGGTGGCTACAGGGTGACTGGTGTGTAATTCATCACTTGATCCCTGCTCCTTGCCTGGCTGGCAGTTCCCCAATGTTTTTGCTTTTATTTACACTGTGTATTGATGGATTATATATTGTTGGCCTAATTGTACACTGTTTAGAGTTGTTCAGTTCAAAGCAATAATGGCAATAATTGCCCTTGCCAAGATTTAAAGTTAATTAAATGCATGGCCAGGTAAATAAATAAAATATCCTAACATCCCTTAAAGCAGAGATTAGGACATTTTATACTAGAGAGATAATTATTTGCTTAGAAACATCCCTGAAGAGGAGCTGTAGGAGCTTTCCAGATGAGGCATAAGTTCGTATGTACTTCATCTACTTCTCTGTATCCAATTCTTTTATGCCCATTAAACTATTAAAGATTGTGTTTGTTTTGACAGCACAAAACATTTTGATAAATTGTCCTGTTTAAAATCGGCAGATATTTTTATGTGGGATTGTGCTGCCTTGTTCTCTGTAAACTACTTCAATAACCTTTCTCCATAATTTTGTTTATTTCTTTTCCTTCACAGCTTCCATCTGCTCAGGGACTGCTAGGAAATTATTTTTGATAGTTTGAAAATAATGATGAAAGCTATCTACTGCCATTCAACATGTCTAGAAAACCAACCCATAGTCAATGTTAGAATCACAGATGAGATGGAAGAGACAATTTAGAACATCATTTATTTAAGATTTTAAATAAAAGTATTCCCACCAGATGACTGTCTAGCTGTTGTGGCCCGCCAGCCACCAGCAGAGCTGGCAGCAGACTCAGACAGTGAGGAGGTTGGGGAGGAACATGGCCAGTCCTGGAGTCTGGGGAAGGCTCTGATAAGTGCTCTGCATCGGAGGCAGAAATAGGGCAAGGGCCGTCCGACAGTTATCAGCTACCTTCGGAGTTGGAGATAAATGTGGCTGAAGAACAGCTGGAGGCTGTTCCCAATGTGCGCATGTACAGAGCTATCAGGAGAAGGGAACAATTAAGGAACAGAGGTCAACTTGGGAGTAAAAGCACAAGGGGATGCTGAATGGCTCCTCCCATAGGAAATAAATAGGAGCGAAAAAGGAGACAGTTAGTTCATTATTCGTGTGAAGATTGGCTTATCTGAGTTGTGCCTCACAGAGACTCCTTGCCAAGTATTTCCTTGTACAGTGTTGCATCAAGAAGCTATTGGCCTGGCAACTATCCAAGGACTGATAAGGTCTGTGTTTGCAATTCATCCTTGAAAGACTGTTTGCTGGGACTTTGTTGGATGTGAATGCTAGGAATTCACATTAGCCAAATAAAAAGGGTTTTTTGGGGGGGGACAAGGGACACAATTTTGTGTTGCATTTTGGTGAAGCCTAGGTCAGAACACTAGCTTCCACATGAATACCTCTGAAGAAGTGTTGCTTACTGTAAATCTGGGTAATCAATTCTATTGTCAAACTCCTCTGACTCCTAGAAAGTTTTTTTTCTAACATTTAATCGATATTTACTTTTCTGTAATTCACTCTTTTGTATCATGCCCTGTACTCTGGAATGAGAAAGTACCAATCCTGATTTTCTTTTCTGTGACGTTCTTTGAGATATTTGAAGAATGTTATCAAATTCTTTATCTTTTTTTGAAAAGATAAATATACCCATCTCTTTCTAGCTCCTTTTATACAGCTAAGTTCTAGACCCCCATGGATCATCTTTATTGCTCTTCTCTGAACCTATCCCAATTTCCTGAATCTCTTCTTAAAGTGTGGTACCTACAACTGGACACAATGCTTGAGTGTGATCAAAGCAAAAACTGTAAAACGATTATTTCCCAGAATTTGGAAACTGCACTTCCCTTGATGCAGCCTAAAATTGCAGTTGCCTTCTTTGCAACCGCAGTACTCTATTGACTTATATTAAATTTGCAATTAGTTACTATTCCAAGATTAAATTTTTTTGCAACTACTGTCCCTATCCTATAATTTGCATCTAATTTTGATTCACAGAGTGACATGTACTTCTCTCTACCATATTTAATTTACCGTATTTTTCAGAGTATAAGACGCACCGGAGTATAAGACGCACCTTAGTTTTTGGGGAGGAAAATAGGGGAAAACAATCTGCCTACCAGGTATTTATCTGGCTAGCATCCTTAGCCTGGTCAGCTTCAGCACATTATTTTATCCCCTGGTTAGGACTTAAAAAAACCTTCTTCTGAGAGAGTAACAATGAAAGAGCCTGCAAGCCAGTAAGAGCTGGGAAGATCGTTAGCACCTGGTTAGGGCTAGAAAAAAACTTCTTTGGAGCAAGTAGAGCAATGAAAAAAAAAACCTGCAAAGACTTAGGGCTGGAAAAATATTCTTCTGAGAGAGTAACAATGAAAGAGCCTGCAAGCCGGTAAGAGCTGGGAAGATCGTTAGCACCTGGTTAGGGCTGGAAAAAACCTTCTTTGGAGCAAGTAGAGCAATGAAAAAAACCCTGCAAAGACTTAGGGCTGGAAAAACATTCTTTGGAGAGAGTAACAATGAAAAAGCCTGCAAGGTAAGAGCTGGGAAGATCTGTTAGCACCTAGTTAGGGCTGGAAAAAAAAGCTACATTCGAAGTATAAGACGCACCCAAATTTTCAGCCACTTTTAGGGAGGCAAAAGGTGCGTCTTATACTCCAAAAAATACGGTAGTTACCTTCAGACCATTAATCCATTCTATCAAGAGTACTTTTACTTTTATTTCTACCTTTTAGGCTACCATATTTTTTGGAGTATAAGACACACCGATGTATAAGACACACCTTAGTTTTTGGGGAGGAAAATAAGAAAAAAAAAATTCTGCCTCTGCCTACCAGCATCCATCGGTATTCATCTGGCTAGCGTCCTCTCAGTGTGTGAGAGTTGAAGACTGTTTGGAAACTGAAACAGTATTTGTTGTGTAAGCAACAAGGAAGGAGATAGCAAGGAGCCTGGGCATGGCTTATCTCAACTGTTCTGTACTAAAGCTGCATGCTGTGCTGATCTCTGAAACTAAAACTGAAACTGAAACTCCTCTCCTCTGCTTGTGTTTTGCTTGCCTTTACTACATTGGAAAACCTGCTTTTGGCATTGTATATTTACTTTATATTATACATAAAGAGAAATTATTGAATCCTGTTGAATCAGTTACTTATATGTGCTTTCTGGATGTGATTACTGCTGCAAACTCTGACACGTCCTTGCAGCAAATACCGTGTTTTCCCGAAAATAAGACCCTGTCTTATATTTTTTTGAACCCTGAAATAAGCGCTTGGCCTTATTGCCATGCACTCAGAAGCCCGATTGGGCTTATTATCAGGAGATGTCTTAATTTGGGGGAAACAGTGTAGCAAACAGCCAGGTCAACTTCAGCACATTATTACAACCTGATTCAGCATGAGCAGCTGATTGGCGGTTGGATTGGCCTCCCAGAATACCCCCAATTAGCTGTTCCAGGTTGCAGGGATTGCCACAGACCATTGCCTCCTCTGTGTCTCGCGTTTTTGGCTACTTTCGGTGTATAAGGCGCACCCAAATTTTCACCCTCTTTTAGGAGGGGAAAAGTGCGTCTTATACTCCAAAAAATATGGTATTAACTCTTACACCCAGCTCTGTATCCTCTGCAACCATATTCATCCATCCAATTTCTTCACTGCCTATCTCACCTAAGTGATTCTGGATGGCTTACAATAAAACCAATAAGAAAATACAGTTAAAAGCAATATTAAAACAGAGTTAAAAAGTTAAGAATTACAAAAGTTAAAAGAGAAGATAAGAAAGCAACCAAACTGTGGAACAAATGTATGGGTGAAGTCATCAAGGCTTTTTCCACCCCTCTTTTTGAAAATGTAGCAAAAATCTCTGGGTTGCAACGTAGCAACTATGGGAGAGAAGAGGCGATCATATCAATACTCTGAAGTAACCTCTCTGCTCACAGATCCAGCAAGGTTAGTTGCTATGGGGTTTCAATCCAATTTTCTCTGCAATGGGGTAAACATTTCTAATGTAAATAGAGGTAGTTGAAAAGGTTATTGAATTTGATATATGACAAGCTGCTCTGAGAAATCTTAGAAAACAGCCACAATAAAAAGATTTAAGTTCTGTTTCTAAAATATGACAGCATCGTGTCTATTTTGCAAAGGCGTCATCCACATTCAGAACACCATGAGATCTCTAGAATGAATTGCTATCTGAACTTTGACTTGAGGAAATGATGCCTGAGAATCTTGGCAGTGGAATGCATCGGTTCTATCACAAACACTTTGTTTATTCCTGGGAAGAAGAGCTGTTCTGTTGCCAAGAGCTTACAGCTGCAAACAAGCTTATTTGGCTGGTCTTCAGACTCGAAAACTTTCTTAATAACTCATTAAGAACTTCACTCATTCTTTAGTCAACTGTCAAACTGTGCACTGGGGGAGAAAAATAGCACAACTTTGATGGAGATGTACCGTATGTTTTGGAGTATAAGACGCACCGGAGTATAAGACGCACCTTAGTTTTTGGGGAGGAAAATAGGAGAAAACAATCT
Source organism: Diadophis punctatus similis (assembly GCA_023053685.1). Taxonomy (NCBI): domain Eukaryota; kingdom Metazoa; phylum Chordata; class Lepidosauria; order Squamata; family Dipsadidae; genus Diadophis; species Diadophis punctatus. Next base: position 128,418,742 of record JALIGW010000003.1, read on the forward strand.
GCCTACCAGGTATTCATCTGGCTAGCATCCTTAGTCTGGTCAGCACATTATTTTATCCCCTGATTAGGACTTAAAAAAACCTTCTTCTGAGAGAGTAACAATGAAAGAGCTTGCAAGCCAGTAAGACCTGGGAAGATCGTTAGCACCTAGTTAGGGTTAAAAAAAAACTTATTCAGAGCAGCTTCAGCACATTATTTTATCCCCTGGTTAGGACTTAAAAAAACCTTCTTCTGAGAGAATAACAATGAAAGAACCTGCAAGCCGGTAAGAGCTGGGAAGATCGTTAGCACCTGGTTAGAGCTAGAAAAAAACTTCTTTGGAGCAAGTAGAGCAATGAAAAAAAAATCTGCAAAGACTTAGGGCTGGAAAAACATTCTTTGGAGAGATTAACAATGAAAAAGCCTGCAAGGTAAGAGCTGAGAAGATCTGTTAGCACCTAGTTAGGGCTGGGAAAAAAGCTATATTCAAAGTATAAGACGCACCCAAATTTTCAACCACTTTTGGGGAGGAAAAAGGTGCGTCTTATACTCCGAAAAATATGGTACTTCTGAGAAGAATAAATACTGGAAATTGATTAGCTTAGATTTATGACCAAATTCTTGCTAGGATGTTTGCTACAATGTCAGAACTTGCTTGTAAATATAATCTATTTCTGAAGATAAGTTGGAATTTATTGGACTGAAGGCTTGTAGACTTCAGGTTGTATTCAATCAACTTTGCAAATCTGCAAGTTTGCCTTTCAAGTAGCAAAAGTAAAATTTTGCTTGAGCTGACCTCAAGTCTACAATGGATATGTCCATCAGTGGGGGCTTTGTGTATAAGTGAATTGGCAACAAGATGGAAGTTGTTGCCATTGCCTGTTTATAGGATGCTTTATTTTATTTTCTCCAAATTAGATTAATGCTGTAGGATTTCTTGGTGGTTTCCTACTGAAATATTAATCTAGTCCTGCTCAGATATTTTTTTTGAAGTTAGCCAAGACCGACTAAATGCTGCCCCCTGTTCTGGTGCTTTTGGATTGTCATGGCAACATTGTCAAGGCCATGATATGTCCAGGGTTTAGCAGAATATAGAAAGCCTCCAGTACGTAACATTAAAGCGCATACATATTTATGTTTTATGCATAACCAGTGTATGTGTATGCATGCACATGCATGTATTGGACAGGAATGGGAATAACTGTGGTTTTCTAGATACAGATGAGTAAGAGAAAACAAAAGTACTTTAGAGAAAGAGACAGGGATCAATTCATTGCCTCAGATATGTAAGAAACTGGAGGAAAAATTCACATAGATGCTTGGCACCACCCACTGGATGGCCTTGGACTTGTTATTGTCTCTCTCTCTCTCTCTCTCTCTCTCTCTCTCTCTCTCTCTCTGTGTGTGTGTGTGTGTATGAATGGTTTCCTCTCATTCTTGAAAAGATAAACCTTTCCTGGAGAAAAGGCTGAATAAAAATGAATTAAAATAAGGGGATGAGGGCAAATGTTTGGTATTATTACTAGTTCAAAATAAGCTCATAGAAACTGAAAAAGCAAATTTACACATAAAGAGACCTTGAGGAATAGAGCAATTCCTAAAAATTGACAGGAAATCCTATTACCAATTCTAAAAATCTAGTATTTGAACAGGGCATGATCTTACTTCTCAGTTGCCCAATTTGCATGGTTGCCTCAGTCTTCTGAAGCCCTGAAGGCCTAAAGCCACACCATGCAGATTTGCTTAGAAAATATAACAACTTTCCTTGCAATGTATCCTGCTTTAAGGTCTGTACAGAGTTAGCCTTTTATGTTATTGTACATACCTGTTTATTAAAACATTCAGCTGTATTCAATAAGAGGCAATATAATGGCAGTCTAAATCTCTCTCCTCCTTGGCTACTGGGTAATTCCATTTCAAAACGAAACAACAACAGAAAAACTATACACAAGCACACTAGACTGGAAAATATGAGTGGACAGCTAAATTAGGACAGGATCTTTCTCAGAAATGACAATGGTGCTATATTCTGCCTCATTTTTGCCCTTCCTAGTGCTGCCAGATCAGGGCACTAGACCAGTGGTGGGTTGCTGCCGGTTTGGACCTGTTCTATAGAACTGGTAATGGGAATTTCCCACCACTCACCGAACTGGCAGCAATGACCAGTGGTCCATGCTCCCGAACCGTTCTCCGGTTGCCGCAGATTGCCAAAAAACCCCTCTGTGCATGTGCAAAGGCTTCTGCACACGCACAGAGGGTCATTTCCGGGAAGTGCAAAACGTGCACTTCCGTCGCGATGCGAACTGGCAGGGAAGGTAAGTAGAACCCACCCCCTGCACTAGACCACTGAAATCCTGGGAGGAGAAAAAGGATGAATGCTAAATGGAAAGCACTGGGATGTATACTGATCCCTCTGGGTTTCAGTGCAAACCAGATGGGACTTCAATTAAAGTAATAGTAATCAATTAAGGAGTTAGTGCAGTGATGACAAACCTTTTTTTGCTCAGATACCAAAAGGGCGCACGTGTGTGTGTGTGTGTGTGCGTGTGCCCACACCCATAATGCAATGCCCTCCCCCACGCATGCATGCACAACCTCCCTGCACTGCCCTCCATGCATGCACACAGGCTTCACTGAAGCCTCTGGCCTTCCGGTAGGCCAATTGGTCAGTTTTTCGCCATCCACAGGCTCCGGAGGTTTTCCTGAAGACTGGGGAAGGCAAAAATGGCCTCCCCACACCCTCCGCAAGGCTGAAAATCAGCTGGCCAGCGCTCATATACGCGCTGGAGATGACATAGGGCAATGCCTCACATGCCCTCAGATATGGCTCCACGTGCCACCTGTGGCACACATGCCATAGGTTTGCCATCACAGAGCTAGTAGTTGCTTCTGAGGGAGAAGGTCTCTTCTGGTGCAATGGACTCGCACACTGAAGCTGTTCGTCAGCAATAAGAGCAACAGCAGTGTCTAGGACCGTGGTGGCAAACCTATGGCACGCGTGCCAGAGGTGGCACGCAGAGCCATAGAAGCCGTTTTGTAGTTTTTTGCATTCCGGAGCTTCAGGGAGCTTCCATGAACCCTCCGGAGTGCAAAAAACAGCATACCGGCAAACCGGAAGTGCATTTTTTCGCACTTCCGGTTTGCCGGTTTTGTCGTCCTAGGCTCCGGTAAGCCTTTGCGCGGGGGTGGGGGTGTGTGCGCATGCGCAGGGGGCAGCATGGGGGGGTGTTGTGCGCATGCGTGGGGGGGAGGGAATGGGTGTGGGCACGCGAGCGCGCGCGAGCACGCCCCCCCCTTTTTGGCACGCAAGCCTAAAAAGGTTCGCCACCACTGGTCTAGGAGTTGTGGCCTGCAAAACTCCATATATCCAAAATAGGGCAAAACTTGTTTTCTGTAATTCTTTGAAGACGTTTCACTTCTCATCCAAGAATGAGAATGAGAAGTGAAACGTCTTCAAAGAATAACAAGTCCAGTTGCCTCTTGAAAAAAAAGCACCTTCAGGACAACCATGACCTGGATGACTGGGAATCCCGATAGACATTTAGTTTTTTGTAAGTATCTATTTGCTACCATCTAATAGTCTTCGTACTAATCATTCACCTTCCCTGTTTTGTCAGTTTTCTTACTTTTGTCCATCTGTGGACATTGTGGCTTCACTGGTGCCTTGAACGACAGCTACCATCCTGCCTAGTGCATTGAGAAGCATTTATCCTAGATCGTGAGCTTTCTTTCTTTTTTTTAGGTATGCCTATTGATATATACAAAAGGATTTTTGGGAGGGCGGGGTAAGAGTCCTTTTACAAGCTGACTTGCAGAGTTAATTGTAGAACTAAAATCTGGCATGCATAATATATTGCACTAAATTTAAAGAAGAATAGAAAAAAGGACTAAAATGGGAAGGAAGGGAAGGAAGGAAGGAAGGAAGAGAAGAGAAGAGAAGAGAAGAGAAGAGAAGAGAAGAGAGAGAGAGAGAGAGAGAGAGAGAGAGAGAGAGAGAGAGAGAGAGAGAGAGAGAGAGAGAGAGAGAGAGAGAGAGAGAGAAAGAAAGAAAGAAAGAAAGAAAGAAAGAAAGAAACTTCTAACATCATCACAACAAATGTAAACAAATTTAGTGAATTTCTCCCCCTCTAAGGTTACAAACCTTTATTTCTTCATACCACATCACATCTCTTGAACAAATTCAGATCAATTGCTAATTTGATGACATTTAGGGTTAAGTGCCATTTTTACATGATTCTATTTCTCTTCATGTCTGTTTGTATTCAGAAACATAGAAATAGATCTCGGAAGGGAATGAAATATAAAGGAAATGGCATCAATGTTCACAGCAATTCCACTTACTGTATTTATTCATAAAAAAGACAATCTGAATTTAGGAAATCCCCAGTCTCCTTCAAATAAACATACAAACAAACAAACAAATCACCCTCTGTTCTCATATTCCTGAAAAATTTAAAATAATTCTTGCAATCTGACATGTATAATTTAAAGATAAATGGCTTGGAGTGAGATAAACCTAGTCTTCCACTTAGATAACTAAAATATTGATGTATTTCACTGTTTCACCCCCTCCCATGGACAACTGAAACCAATGCCCTCTTCGTGTGAATAAAATTTATAATGAAGTATTTTACTCTCCTTCTATTAGACAGATTACTAGGAGAAAAAGGGGGAAAAAAACCACATTACTTATAATTAAGGAGCTAAATATTTATTCAAGAGAAATAGAATAATTAGGGGCCACATTCATTTCAAATGCTAGCATTGATTGCTTTATAGTTTGCCTCATTCACTCTCATTCTGAATCTGAGGCATGCGTCTCTTGGTTTCACATTTTTGCTTACAGGTTACAGTTTGAAAAGTAACTTATGCAGTACTACAAACCACAGACACTGAACTTAGTCTGATGAGGATGCCAAGACAATGTTACACCTCTGTTCCTTCCTTGACTGGTTGGCTGATTCAACCCACGATCTCCCTTTATGACTGCTTACTATCTTCGCAGAAACTTTATTGTTCTTTCCGATGCTGTAAAATAGGTTTTCTTTTCTTTTCTACATCCCACTCATCCTGCTTACAGGCTAGAAGGGATTCCGATTATGCTCACCATCATCAATCACAACATCTACACAAGAAAAAGGAACTGCCAGCCTGTGCCAATTTGGACTCCTTTGTATCGTTCAGGAATTACATTATCTTGGAAGCCCTCCTTCAACGCATGTAGAAAACTGAAATGAATTCAGTGCCTCCTGCAATCCTTCTTCCCTTCCTCTCTATTGGCTGATCGCTAAACTGAAGGGGTGGGGAAGAGCTGTCTTTAAGTACCTTTCTATCCCATCTCCGTATAAGAAGCAGCAGAAAGCAGGCAGGCAGGCTGAGTGGTATTTCTGTTCTGAAAAAATTGTTTTAAAAATCCCAAGCAGCAGCAGCAGCAACAGCATTTCATTTCTGGTGTTTTAGTTTTACAGATTGAGGCTCCAGGAGATAAAAGAGAAGAAAGCCACCTTCAGCTGTATTCATCCCAGTGAATACAGGTACTTGTGTGGCAAAGCGTTAATTGCCAGAGACCTGACTGATATATATATATATATATATATATATATATATATATATATTTATATATTTGCTTATCGAATCTCTTTTCTTTCTGACGCGCACCCTTGGAACATGCTGCTCCTTGGAATGGCTTGTAGAAAAATCTAGCCACTGAAAATCCCAGGGTCCCATTCAAAGAGGGACACTTGGAACGCATGGAATTAACCTGCAAGCTGCACGTTGGCCAAGCATGATGTGCTTGTGGATGAAGACCTTGTAAGAATGAATTTCACTTACCGCTATGGAGTTCATCGGCCTCTTCATGCATGGAACCACAGCCATGGACTACGTCACAGTGATCTGAATAGATCGATGGAAAAAGGCTACTCTTCAGAAGGCTGTTATAAGCAACTTTTTGTCTCGCCAGAAGTATTTGTGACCTTAGGCTTTGTCAGTTTGCTCGAGAACGTGCTGGTGATCGCAGCTATAGCCAAGAACAAGAATTTGCACTCCCCGATGTACTTTTTTATTTGCAGCTTAGCGGTGGCCGACTTGCTGGTGAGCATCTCCAATGGATCAGAGACCATCGTCATCACCTGGTTGAACAATACGGAGGTCGACACACACAGTTTTACTGTTAGCATCGACAATATCATTGACTCGGTGATTTGCAGCTCTCTCCTGGCCTCCATTTGCAGTCTGCTTTCTATAGCCGTGGACAGGTATTTCACAATCTTCTATGCTCTCCAGTACCACAACATCATGACAGGGAGGCGTGTCGGTGTCATCATCACCTGTATCTGGGCAGCTTGCACAGTTTCAGGTGTCCTGTTCATTATTTATTCTGACAGCAGCGTTGTCATCATTTGCCTCATCACCATGTTCTTCACCATGTTAGTCCTCATGGCATCTCTCTACGTCCACATGTTCATGCTAGCCCGGCTGCACATGAAAAAGATTGCAATTCTCCCAGGCACCGGCCCAATTCGTCAAGGGGCCAATATGAAGGGCGCCATCACTCTGACCATCTTGATTGGAGTCTTTGTAGTCTGCTGGGCGCCACTCTTCCTCCACTTGCTTTTCTACATTTCATGCCCTCACAATCCCTACTGTATCTGTTTCATGTCCCATTTTCACCTGTACCTCATTCTAATCATGTGTAACTCCATTATCGATCCACTTATCTATGCTTTCCGAAGCCAAGAGCTGAGGAAAACCTTCAGAGAGATTATGTGCTGCTGTAGCCTGAGAGAGTCATGCGATTTCTCAGGAAAATATTGAATGCATCTGAAAAAGCTATTGCAGAAAGGCAATTGCCTCATAGATTGATGTCTCCTCTAGTACATGAATGTTTGTTTCTATTCTAAGCTTACAAACTACGTATGTAATAATTTCAAGGTTGAAGTGATGTTAGTGGTGGTTAGCAATGACTCAGCAGGCTGGCAGGCATAGAAAATGCCCACTTATTTTCAGAATGATGAGAGAGAGCAATGAAACTGTGTTGAGGAATAGGAACAAAAGTATTACTCACAACTAAGTCCTTCACTTTCCTTAGCTATTTATATTTAAAATTTGGGAGCTTGCATTGTCTTGGATTTGTATGTCTATGGTTAAATCAAATTAGAGTTTATTAGAGAGTTGTGCTTTATGTCACATTTTGCTCAAATCATTGTTTAAAAAATTGCATCTTGCATCTTGTTCTTAAAACAATAGACCCAGTGAAGATAAAATGTAACTCAGCTGGAATCCATTGCTGGGGTGGATCTGGTCTGGGAAATTGGGAACAGTACTTTGAAAGGATTTCATGTTTTTGAATATGACAATAAGAGATATGTTTGGTATGTACTGTATGTATTTACTTTCTTACTCAATTGAAACAATTTTCTATTAAGTAGTCAAGATAACGTGCAGTTAAAATTGTGTCATTAAATATATAAAATGAATTGCACTGAAAATGTACAACAGAAAAGTCTGTTAGGGCAAGAAAAACCCAAATGTGGGGCACACAGGCATAGCTTATTCCCTTATCCTTTACTGAAAGAAGCATGAAAAGTGTAAGATCAATTGTTAAAAACGATGTCAAAATGAATGTATCACAGAAAGGCAACAATAAAAGTGCGGCTTTATACACCAAGCAAATGTGGTAAAATCCAATATTTATCATTGGTTTTAGAACACAAACTAATTCACCTTTGATACTGCTTCATCAATATCAATTTATAATCAGTATGACTGAGGCAACAACTTCTGGAAAATGGTTTGAATGGTTGTTATACTATTATATCATTATAATTCATTAGTCAGCCAGATGTTCAGACTGAATTTGGCATTTTTATCTACCTATCTAATCCTTCTGAAGGACCTAGGTTAGGCAGATATTGTTATTTGATTGTATTAAACATATTGTCACACATGTAAATTGTTTGAAATAAAGCTACCTTTTGCAATTGACTTTGTCAATACCAAATGCTATTATTATTGGTAGTAGTAATACAATTATACCCGCCCCCCCAGTTGTGGAGAAATACTACTTTTGCCTCAGGAACAAAAAAAATGAGTGTTTACTTTTCTGGGTAAGATCGAAAGGGAGGGAGTGTAATCCTCATTTTGAGATGCTAAGGTCTTGTACTTACCTGTGCATCCAAGAAGTGCAGCTAAGTATCCAGACTTACATTAGACAATAATTCTCTACCAGTTTATAACCATCCTTGATACTTACGTTTCAGTTAAATCCAAGACCATCTAAACTCAGCATGTGTTGCCTGAAACACATTAGTACTGCTGCCACAGCTGACCGCACCTCTGAATTCTTACCAGGATTTTGGAAAGTTATCAAATGAAGTCTCATTCCCCACCTTACCCCAATGACCTTCATGTTTAAGAGTTTTTCCCTCCACAAAGAAGTAACCAAATAAAACAGCAAGCTGCAAGGAACAGTTATACATGCAAGAAAAATAACAATATGCTTATATCAAACCAATACAATTTAAGAGAATTCACAGCTGGTGCAAAAGTCATACCAAAATTAAGTCTTTTCAAGAACATTGTTGTCAACTCGATAAAATGTCATATATTGTTTAAATAACCAGCACCAAAATAAATAAATAAATAAATAAATAAATAAATAAATAAATAAATAAATAAATAAATAAATAAATAAATAAATAAATAAATAAATATTTTATAATTATTATAATAATTATAAATAATTAATTAATAATAAATAATAATAATAATAATAATAATAAATAAAATACATAAAATAAATAAATAAATAAATAATAAAATAATAATAATAAAATAAAATAATAAAATAAAATAAAATAAAATAAAATAATAATAAAATAAAATAAAATAAAATAAAATAATAAAATAAAATAAAACTAAGTTAATTTAATAAATATCAGTCGGGTTTCAGGCGCGGCTTCAGTACAGAAACTACCTTGGTCGCCCTGATGGATGATCTCTGGCGAGCCCGGGATGGTGGAAATTCCTCCATCCTGGTGCTACTTGACCTCTCAGCGGCTTTCGATACCATCGACCATGGTATCCTTCTGCATCATCTCGGTGAGTTGGGAGTGGGAGGCACCATTTTGCGGTGGTTCTCCTCTTATCTCACCGATAGGATGCAGTCGGTGTTAACAGGAGGGCAGAGATCGTCCCCTAGGCCCCTGTCATGCGGGATGCCTCAGGGTTCAGTTCTCTCGCCCATCTTGTTAGGACCTGGATGGGGAGGAACAGACTCAGACTCAACCCCGACAAGACTGAGTGGCTTTGGATATTGCCTCCTAAGGACCATGACAACTGTCCCTCCTTGGTTCTTGAGGGAGTGAAATTAACCCCCTCGGAACAGGTCCGCAATTTGGGGGTCCTCCTAGACCCACAGCTAAAATTAGAGCAACACCTTACAGCTGTGGCTAGGGGGGCCTATGCACAGGTTCGCCTGGTGCACCAGTTGTGGCCATACTTGGAGAAGGAGGCTCTACTCATGGTCACTCATGCCCTTGTCACCTCCCGACTGGACTACTGCAATGCACTCTACATGGGGCTACCCTTGAAGAGTATTCGGAGACTTCAGTTGGTGCAAAATGCGGCTGCGCGTGCTGTGGTGGGTGTGCCAAGGTACACTCACGTGACACCGATACTCCGCCAGCTGCATTGGTTGCCCATCGGTCTCCAGGTACAAATCAAGGTGTTGATCATCATCTTTAAAGCCCTTCATGGCTTAGGACCAGGTTACCTTCGGGACCGCATTTTGCCTCATACTTCCCTTCGACTGGTTAGGGCCCACAGAGTGGGTCTCCTCCAGGTCCCGTCAGCCAAACAATGTCAGCTGGCGGGCCCTAGGGGGAGGGCCTTCTCTGTGGGGGGCCCCATGCTCTGGAACCAACTTCCCCCAGAGACCCGAACCATCCCCACACTGCTGGCCTTCCGAAAAGCCGTCAAGACATGGCTCTTCCTGCAGGCAGGGGGAGGAGACTAGCTCCATCTGAGCTCCCCCCACCAGTATGACTGATGGTGAATCATTTTCTAACATTTTTTATATGTTTTAACTGATGTTTTAATCGTGGTTTATTATTAGTGTTCTCATAAAATTGTTGTACGCCGCCCTGAGTCCCTCGGGAGTAGGGCGGCCTAGAAGAACCAATAAAAAATAAAAAATAAAATAAATAAAATAAAATAAGTCTTATTCAGTCAATTTTTTTTCAATCAAGTCTAAACTCCATTTCTATCTGTATCACTCAACAAGAGTAAAAACATTATTATCTATTTAAAAGCAACTCTTTCATGTGCTCCAATCAATATACTGCTGCTATATCAATAATACATGAATACGGGGTGATGTTGAGACAACCTGCCATCTGACGTCTCCCCCATGTATATATGATATGTGTGTTGTTTTAAAATTGTTTAAAATTGTTTTTAACATTTATTTGATGTTCCCTAAAATGTTGTACGCTGCCCTGAGTCCTGAGGGAGTAGGTCAGCATAGAAGAACTTCAAATAAATAAATAAATAAATAAAATTCTCCCCCTCCCCAAAGCCAGATCCAAAGATTTTTAAGGTTGTGTTTCAGATGTGACGAGGGAACAGCCAAAGTTTCTATAACATGAAATTATTATATATATATCTATAATAACTGAAGGCGTGTCAGATGGTTTCAGAATGCATTTCCCAATCTTTTCAGAATAACCCTGAGTGCTAGCATGGATGGAAAAATGGTGTGTGCAATCACTTCAAATCATCCATTTCTCTTACAAAACATTAATAAAAAAAGAAGGTGCAATTGAACCTTTTCAGGTCATCTCAGTAATCAGGACCAAGTCTTATTCTGCTGCTAGAAGCTCAAAAGTTTGTTTACACCATGAACCTAAGTAGCTTTCTGACCCATCCAGATTTATAAAATCATCTGTGTTTCATTCAGTGCAATATTTATTTATTTATTTATTTATTTGGCTTTTCTTATATGCCGCCCAACTCCCGAGGGACTCAGGGCGGCGTACAACACAAGAAAAATACAAGAAATAACCAATAAACAGAATTAAAAACATAATATAAAAATTAAAAATTACAGTATAAAAAACAACCATTCAACAACCAAACATACCCGGGGGAGAGTTCAGCTGGAATTAAGCTCTGCCCCCTGCCTGCAGGAAAAGCCACGTCTTAACGGCTTTTCGGAAGGCCAGCAGGGTGGGGATAGTTCGGGTCTCTGGAGGAAGTTGGTTCCAGAGCGCGGGGCCTGCCACAGAGAAGGCCCTCCCCCTAGGACCCGCCAGCCGGCATTGCTTGGCTGACGGGAGCTGGAGGAGGCCAACTCTGTGGGCCCTAACCGGTCGAAGGAGATAACCTGGTCATTCCCAATAGATGTTGGGAAGAGGCAGAGAGCAAATAAAACTGTTATTATTTGCTTTCTCACTACGTTTGTTGTAAAGAAGCCACCCAAAGATTTAAAAATTGTCCATTTTCCTTGTAACAGTATGGCCTATAACAATAAAGTAGCTACATCTTCTTCCATTTTGCCCTTTTTGGAACCTTCCAAGATCATGCCATCAAAATTTGTCAGGAAACTATTTAAAAAGTGAAGTGATTTCTTGAAGACTTTTGTCAAGAAATAAAACAAAATATTAAGATTAGGACAGAAATACACTGAAACTCCTAATCCTGCCCATTGTGGGTTTTTTTTTAACAAAGGGCATCCACTGGCATGAATGGTATCCATCATGGCACTAAATTATATAGAAAATAGTTGGTAAGAGTTTAAGCATCTTTATGGTGATTTGGTGAGCACATTTTATTTCCTTATAGTATGGATAATATCACTAATTAAAATATCATTTGTTGGCATATCTGTTACAATATATAAGAATGAACTATAAACAATTTTTCAAACCATCTGAACCTATCTAAATGGCATATTTAATTCAATTTAATTTAATTTAATTTAATTTAATTTAATTTAATTTAATTTAATTTAATTTAATTTAATTTAATTTAATTTAATTTAATTTAATTTAATTTAATTTAATTTAATTTAATTTAATTTAATTTAATTTAATTTAATTTAATTTAATTTAATTTAATTTAATTTAATTTAATTTAATTTAATTTAATTTATTGTTCTTATTGTTCTTATATAGAATCTACCTTTCCTTATGCTGTCAAAAAAGATATAAATATTACAGATCTTTTTCATGTACAAGTTTTTAAATGACTACTCATGTTTTTCATCATTACTCCTTCGCTCTTAGAGAAGGATGGAAATGTCTTTATTTTTATACAGTGTATACTCTGTATAAAATATGTGATATTTTCAGCCATACCGACTGCCAGGAGATATTATGATATAGCGTTCCTGCTAACTTGGAATCACCCTAGGTTAATCAGTATCTAAAGTAAGAGTATTAGAGTAATTTTTATCTACTTAATTATTACAATTTTAGCTAAATAAAATGATTTATAATTAAAGACCTAATATAACTATCATTATGTATGATCAAACTACCCAAAAAGATAGATACAGGCTCCCTTCATAGGTAAGGTGACCAGACGTCCCGATTTTGGCGGGACAGCCACGCTTTTTAATGATTTGTCCCGCGTCCCGCTGCGTTTCTAAAAAGTCCCGATTTTTTGAAAGAATGCACGACTAGGACATTCTTTCAAAAAATCAGCCTGAAAGGGGGGCGTGCGAGACTGGGGGGAGTTAAAAAAACCCACAACTGCAGCGCAGACATTTAGTCCAAGGTCCCTCCCAGCTCTATTCTGATTGAAGTTGTCAGCCGCTGCGTCTCGCCTTGCTCCTCCTCAAGGAAGCTGCAGCTCTTTTAGGGTGCTGGCAGGAAGCCTGCCTCCCAGAAGATGCAGGAGCACCTTCGGTTTTGTCTTGTTCCTTCTGAACGGCCCAGGGACGTGAACGCTAGTCATTTATTCTCTCTCCCTCTTTTTCTGTTATTTTGCCGTCAGCCTCTGCAACTCCGGTAATTAACTGAATACACATTTCTGCCCTTTCAGCCAGTTTAGCTCTGCCTATAACCTCGCAGTTGCACCTTTCCTTCCTGTTCCTCACAGCCCCGAGCAGAACAATTTCCTCTGTGTGTGTGTGTGTGTGTGTGTGTGTGTGTGTGTGTGTGTGTGTTATGTGTTAATATTTCTCGTTCCTTCAAATGAGCTCGTTTTTGACTCAAATGACTGGAAGACGCAACAGAGAGCCCTGCAACGGCTTGGGGCAGGGTGGAGGGAAGAAAAAAGTGTGTTGCATGAAGGCTTTCTTCACCCCACCTTCAAATTTTTGTAGTCAATTACCCAAGCAAAGTTTTCATGAGTGTGATTTTCAAGGCTTTTTTATTTGAAACAATGTTGCTTTCTCTATTGGTTACATTATATTTTTGATTTTGTGTCCTTTGCCTTTTCTGAAACGCTCCTGTTAGGTTGAAAATTTAAAGGTTTTGTTCATTCTTCTAAAAAAAAAATCAGCATAGTCTATAAAAACAGTTTTCATTGTTTTTATATCAAATACATTTATTGTAATACTGTTAATTTGGGATGATTTTGATTTCACTGAGATAAACTGGGACAATGTATGGTTTTGCTTTGCTTTGCATATAAGAGAAGTAGGATTACTCATTGATATAAATGTTTATATAGGCTAGACGTATTTTGTTTAATAAATTAATTTGATAGGTGCAAATAGGTGCCAATTGAAAAAGTAATCAAACTTAATAGATTGAAATTAATATTTAATATTTAATGTTTCTGATTTTGAATATTTGAATATTTTTAAAGTTTGCATCAATCAAACTTGGCTAATATTGCACAATCACAGAATAATTGTTTGCAGGTAAAAGGGACTTAATGTTTTCTAACCATCCAATATTGTATATCATGGGTGTCAAACTCGCGGCCTCACATTGCCATCACATGACATTTCATGATGTTTTTCCCATTAACGGAGCTGGGGTGGGCATGGCTTGCATGTGACACATCCAGCCCACGGGCCACCAGTTTGACACCTCTGTGTATATTGTCTTAATTTTTTCATTATGCATATTTTACTGTTTAGAAGGTATTTAAGAAATAAAATATTTTGCAATGCAAATTGAAAATGTTCTTATGGGAATGTATTAATTTGGATATATTATGTGATATCAAGTTGAATAGTGAACCTTAGCAACCACATAGAAGTTTTTCCCACATTGTGTAAAGAAAAGTTATGGAAAGCTTCCACTTCAAAATTTTATCTCTGTTCTTCATTTTAATTAAAATAGTTATATTCAGACTATAGTGATTTATATACAAGTGTTGTGGGATACTAAAAAAAAGGCATGCCCACAATGTTTGTAATAAGATGCAATGTTACGAATATCAAAAGGTGTAGAAGACAGTGCAAACATAGATTTTTCTAAAATAAAAGTTTTGTAAAGAATTTTATTCTTATTTCATTCTATTTAGGTTTCACTCTTTATTTAAACAACAGTTTATTTTTGTGTCACCTTGTGTCACTGTGCTCTACCTTACCCCACTCAGCCCAGTTCTGTTCCTCACTATCTTGTAGTTTAGTTGTATCTGATCACTGGTGAAATGCTGTAATCATTTTGGTAAAGGCCAGCATATTAACAATAAACCTTAAAAAGATACTCTGGATTAGTAGTTCCCAGACCTAATAATATGGCAAGGATGTGGGTGACTGTCTTCAGTGATTTCTATTTCAGGTAAGGTCATAACTGATATACCAGCCAAAGCTGAATAAAGAACACCTAACATAGGTCTTTGCCTACTCCTCTAACAGATGTGAGTCCAGGACTTCAGATTGGCAGCCTGCTGTATCTGAGGAAACACAACCCCTATCAAGGGTCAAATATTGTGTAGACTGAGATACTATAGTCCTGGAGTCAGTAACTTCTGAATTAACAGCTACTCCATCTTACTTTGATTTCTTCCTGTTCCGATCTTGATCAGGTGGAACATCTACTGCATTTTCCATAAAATGAAAGAGAACCAATTGAATAAATTTCTCCCAAAATATATCTTAGTGGCCTTATGTGATGTGTTCAGTGGTATACTGAAAGGCTCCCTTTTAGGATTAACACTGTTCAATTTCATTATAAATAGATTAGATAAGATGTGAAAAATACATTTACAGATGATACAAACTTGAAGAAGGATAGCAGGCATCTAGGAGAAAAATATAGGTAGCCCTTAACTTACAACCAGAATTGAGCCCAAAATTTATGTTGCTACACACTATGAAAGAGGTGTAACATTCAAGTGAGACAGACTAGAGCCAGGAGGAACAGAAAGGGGATTAGTAAACACACACATATACGCACAGAGAGAGAGAGAGAGAGAGAGAGAGAGAGAGAGAGAGAGAGAGAGAGAGAGAGAGAGAGAGAGAGAGAGAGAGAGAGAGAGAGAGAGAGAGAGAGAGAGAGAGAGAGAGAGAGAGAGAGAGATGTTAGGAAAGAAGAAAGATGAAAGAAAGAAAGGAAGGAAGGAAGGAAGGAAGGAAGGAAGGAAGGAAGGAAGGAAGGAAGGAAGAAGACAGAACACAGAAAGAAAGAAAAGTTAGGAAGGAAGGAAGGAAGGAAGGAAGGAAGGAAGAAAGAAAGAAAGAAAGAAAGAAAGAAAGAAAGAAAGAAAGAAAGAAAGAAAGAAAGAAAGAAAGAAAGAAAGAAAGTTTTATGGCCGCCCTGAGTCCTACGGGAGTGGGGCGGCATACAAAAATGACCAAAAATAAATAAATAAATAATTTTTAATCAGGAACCCACCCCGGTCAATGGTGTCCCTCTTTACCAATGTTAAAATCTGGTCACCTTATTCATAGGTCTACTGTGTGAGGGAGGCCTAGGCCTTAAAGGCTAACTCTGTGAGGGAGCACGTTCAATCAAAGGCTTCTGTACTGGCCTAATCTGGCTCCCTTTATAGGCCTACTGCTGTACTGGCCTAATCAGGCTCCCTTCCCCCTCCTATGACATCACAAACAATTGCCGCTCTAGGACACCACACTTGCTCTCCCTAAAGGCCCAGACGTTCCAGAGTTATGCTGGAACACACACACACACACACACACACACACACACACACACACACACACACACACACACACACACACCAGGAGTGTCTTACCCTCACAGTGTTTGTCTCTGGAGGGTAAGTCATCTGTGTACCAAGTTTGGTTGAAATTGCTCTAGGCATTCTAGAGTTATGCTGGAACATACATACATACATACCAGAGGTGGGTTCCTGCCAGTTCGGTCTGGTTCTATAGAACAGGTAGTAAAAATGGGGACTGGTTCTCCAAACTGGTAGTACCGGCAGCCTGGTCATGCCCCCAAACTGGTCCCCCTGTCACTGCTCGCTCACCCACATGATACGTCCGTCAGATGGCAAGCTGACTGGAGCTGGGAAGTGGCTGGCTGGCAAAGAAGTTTCTCAGCTGCCTGGCTGCAGGGTGCTGAAAAGTCCTTCAGCTGGTGAGAAGAAAGCTGCACATGTCAGGGGTGGGTTCCTCCCAGTTCGGACTGGA
Source organism: Diadophis punctatus similis (assembly GCA_023053685.1). Taxonomy (NCBI): domain Eukaryota; kingdom Metazoa; phylum Chordata; class Lepidosauria; order Squamata; family Dipsadidae; genus Diadophis; species Diadophis punctatus. The sequence continues at coordinate 128,435,278 of JALIGW010000003.1, forward strand.
TAGCCCGAACCGGTAGAGACTCGCTGATGATGTCACAATGGTTTCACGGATCCAGTTCGGTCAGTGCTGGTCCGTGGGTGCCGCCATCTTTTTTTAATTTTTTTGTGAATTTTCCCTGTTTGAATGGCTTCTCCTCTTCCGCTGCTTGAAAAACGGCCCGCCCACCCACCCTGGGTTAATACTGACCTTTATTTCTTCACCAGAAGCACAACTGATCAGCTCCTCAGCTGTGTTTCGGGCTGATTCCTGCTACTGAGCATGCGCAGAAGCCAGCTGCATGATGGAATGCGCGTGCATGCATGAGCGTTGCTAGCGCGCACATGCAAAACATCGCTATACGAACCGGTGGCGAAGGTAAGTGAAACCCACTCCTGGCGCATGCGCAAAGATGGCGGCAGCGACCAGAGGTCTTTTCAGTGCCCTGTGCCAGCGGCTGGGTGGAAAAGGAGCCTCTCGGCTTCCAAGTTCAGCAGCAGGCTCGGTCCCTTCACAGGGTCATTTTTCTCCATGCCTGAGAAAGATCAAAAGGCACCGAGCAGCCTTTAAGGACAAAGTCGGCATAGCTGCCTAGAGGTAAGAAAATGAACCACTGCAGGAAGGAGCCGCCCAAAGCTGCTGGCATTGCAGCCGCCCCACCTCCCTGCAGCTTGGAGCTGCAAGCGGAAGAGGTCCTTGGCTGTTGGGAAGAAGCAGCAGCTCTGGGTGCACCTTGCCCACTTAATTCTCTTTGAGAGCTGCTTTAGGGAGACGTAGCCCGAGCTCTCTGGGATAGGTAAAAAAGTGTGGGGAGGCGAAGGGGAGAGAGAAGAGAGATGACGACGATGACGATAATGACAATGACAACAACGACGATGAGGAGGAGGAGGAGGAGGAGGAAGAGGAGGAGGAGGAGGAGGAAAAAGTGTAGTGGGTCTTAATCTGAGTTAATTATCTGTTTTTCTGGTCTTGGGACTACATATATTTATACAGTAAAGTTCTTAGATTCTGTAGAATCTGATCTTTAGAATGAATAGAGTAGAATAGAACAGAACAAAATAGAACAGTAACAGACTTGGAAGGTACTTTGAAGGTCTTCTAGTCCTACCACCTGCTCAGGCAGGGAACCCTATACCATTTCAGACAAAGGGTTGTGCAATCTCTTCTTAAAAACATCTAGTGTTGGCGCACCCACAACTTCTGAAGGCAAGTTGTTCCATCGACTTCATCAATACTAGCCCAATTTTCTTCTTCTATAAAGGTACTTATCAATCCAAATCATGTCATTTCTTTTCCTCTTCTTTGTTAGGCAGATTCTTCAGGAAACTTTAATCATAGTGGCCTGGGAGTAAACGTAAAATAATGTATTGAAAAATCCTTCATTGAATGAACAGATGTTAATCAATGATGTCTGATTCTTCATCAAGATGACTGTTACTGTGATCGCTTTCTGTATCTCCAGCTGCCTTCCTTCCTTTTTTTCTCATGTTGACTCTAGTTTACTGATATATTTCCCAGCTATGGGCAGTAAAATTTTGCTACATTTTTAAGCAATTTGAGCATTTGTAGATAAATGACTATGTCCTCTGGTGTCTGATTGAATAAAATTATTCTTACATTACTTTGCATCTATGGCATATTAGATCTGAAACTAGACACAGCAATTTATTGACAATATAAATGAAGGTATTATCTGGATTTAAAGGATATCTACAGTACTGGATGTATTGACATACAGACGTCAATTTCTTGAATGAATACCCTGTGAATTCAAGCAATAAGCTATCAGAAAAATGTATGTTTTATTGTCAGAAAAATATAGTCATTTGATAAAGCATCAAATGCAGGGGTGGGCTTCAAAATTTTTAGCAAGGGGTTCTCTGCCTGGTTGCTGGGTGGGCGTGGCCATGGTGGGCATGGCCTAGTTGGCCTCCTACACCATGGTGGGGGGTATTTTTTGCCCTCCCCAGGCTCCAGAGGCTTTCTTAGAGTCTCTGGGGGGGCAAAAATGGCCTTCCCAGGCTCCGGATGCCCTCTGGAGGCCGGAAATGGGTCCGTTTCCAGCCTTCCCAAACTTCCGGTAGGCCCGTTTTTTGCCCTCCCCAAGCGTCTGCATGCACCCTGCACTTACCTGCATCCAAAATGGGCTGCGTGGGGACTCCTGGGAGGGGCAGGGTAGGTGGGGCAGGGCCAGCCAGGAGTGGGATTTGGGGGTTCTCTGAACTGTACAGAATCTGAGCTAGAGGTTCTCCCGAACCCCTGCGAACCCCCAGCAGCCCACCCCTTATCAAATGTTAGATTCCATTAGAACATACATCTAAATTTAGGTTTCTTTTTTTAAAAAAAAATCACATAGTAAAGTGGCTAGAAAATGAATGGATGATTGTTTTCTTTTATCTCACAGAATCCTTAAGGTTGCAGATTGTAACTGCCAAGCATGGTTTTATAATTTTCTCTGTGATTACTCAACAGCCAGCTTTACTGAATTCATTCCCAGATGAGAAAATATATTATAACTATATCACCTGAATGGCGTTAACATGTGGTGAAAATTTTGCTTCCGAGGCAGAATGTCAAATGCTCTACTTGTGTTGCTTATCAATATGACATTCTAAAACGAGTGGAGATGGGGTCAATATATCTAGATACATATTGCTTTAGAGTTAACAACATTCTTATCATGATATAGCTTTACCACCAATTTTGAAGCTATTGGAAAAAGAATCTGCTATATTCTGGATCATTGACAAAAAGAATAGTAGTAGAATAATATAGCCAGATCTCAAGAAACTCACTTTCATAGTGAAAGTCAGCCATCAAGGTAATCAATGTGATTCTAGTATCATGGCAAACTGGAAACCGGGTGTCAACCATCCCATTGGCATGTGCAGCAAAAGAATCTCCTTGGACATTATTTTACCAAAAGTATAACTTTACTGATAATTCCACATAGGCACAGAAGAAGAAAAGCCAGTTCTGAAGTTTTCACATGAAAAGTAGCATAAATAAAATCCCTTTTTCTACCCTGGGCCACTCACTGTTTATTGTCCACCAATCACTTGCAGCCAATTTGTTTTGGGAAACTGTCTAAGAACCTTGGAGCTTCTTCATCTTTTAAGCTGAAGTCCTTACTCTGAAAGTGTCTTGAAGTCTTTAACGCACGGGTCTGACTTAGCCAGTCCGACAGGCGTACTATGACATTGCCAGCTCTTGCATTCCACAATTCCCTCCCAAGCTTTTCTCATATACCAAACCTACCCACCAGTGGTGGGTTTCACTTACCTTTGCTACCGATTCGGGAATGGGAGTGCGCACATACGATGCTTCTGCGCATGCACAGAACGTCCGTGATGATGTCCAGGTGGGTGGGCAGAGCCTCCCACTGGTGCTGTTACAGGTTCGCCCGAATTGGGTCGAACTGGTAGAAACCCATAACTGCTACCTACTCCCTTCGTGTTTCTGTTGTCTGATTGTGAGGGGAGGGGTGCGTAGCAAGTCAAGCATGACACCAGGCTGATATGAGTCTAAATTCACAGCCTTATCAATAACTACTTAAAATTGAACATCCCTGTCTGTTCCAGTAGAAAGACTGGAACAACTGGAAAAAAATATGTCCAAAGTAGTATATTTTTTATTTCATCACATGTATTTACAGCTGTTAAATCCAGATTGGTTTTCTTTATAAAAGGCTGAATCACTGCTCACTTTAAAGAATCTTACTGTCTGTTTTCAAAACCCAGCCTAGGCCTTAAGCCATCAAAAAGTTTCTTAGGCTACTTCTGGAATATTTTTTAAAAAACTTTTTTATATAATCACAATAAATCAAAAAAGTATCATGCAGAAGCCAATGTTACAATCCAGTATAAAATTATGGGAAGCTAATTTCTTCTAATACCAGTTAGCCTTTCAGTGGAGAGTTCTTCAGTCCAAGAATTTCCCTTAGCTAGTCCATCAGATGCAATTTATTTTCTACTTTCTGCACGAAGATAATAAGTAGACTCATGCTAAGCCTTAGTCTAGCTGAAAAGTAAAAGCCTATTAGGGAAGCATTTATACAACACACAAATGGATTTGAGTACCAGTGTAATTCAGCTACATTTTCTATTAATAGTTTCTCTATATATCTATCAAAGTTTCCTCCATTTTGAATAGAAATTAATTATTTCAGGCTATTCCATAAATCCATTACAAGAATCTGCTATGAAGACCAAATCAGCCTGAGATTTTACATTGTTACATTTCTTTTCTCAAACATACAAATTAAATTCCAGAGAGTACTCCTAATTGAAATGCAGCTGAACTCATATGAAGTATACAAGGATAACAGAAGACAAAGCAATTCCACATGGTCAAGTCTTAAACTTGTTTATTAATGGAATATCGAATTAGAAAACTTATTCTAGTAACATTGTTTACTGAAACTCCTTGGGCATCTCTTTGACGTGAAGGCATTGAACGGGTGTATATTAAAGTGTATTGACTTGCTTAAGCAATGGTTATTTCACCCCGGGAAACAATCAGCATGAAATATATTCAGGCACCAGATATATTAGCTTAAATAGAAAAAGATCTACCATGGAGAATCAAGCACTCATTAATAAAGTCTGCATTAATGATGGCAACCCAAAAAACTTTTGAAACAAGAAATTTGTCCTCAGTATGATTTATTCGAAAATTCAGCCCCGAAAACCTTCCTTCACGAATGCAGCCCAAAATAAATATTTGTTTCTGAAAGATCTAATAAAACCAAATCTGATAAGCTACAGAAAAGGCCCTAATGAGAAATCTGCCTGGTTGGTTAATTCTAATCAGTTTTAATATTTAATTTGCAGTACAGAACATTTCTTTTTAATTTGCAAAACATCAACCCAAATTTCACTTTATTTTAAAATTTCTACAGAAGAAATCGTTGATTAAAATAATAATTTGCTTCCTGCTTTTCCATTTTACTTCTTGAAAGTATAACCAACCTTTGTTTACTGGAATTTTAATGGGCTGGCATTTCTGGAAAATGAATTCAGATGGGATAAGAACAGTGGTGGCTTCCTACCGGTGCAGTCCAGTGCATAGCTCCAGTAGGGAGCGGCCGATTGCACAATTTGCGTGCGACTGCTCCGGTGCCGTCTTCACCAGTCCGTCGCGTGCATCGCCATCTTTTTAAAAGAATTTTTCGGCTCTTTTGCTTCTGCACATGCGCGGAAGCAAAATCTCGGTGAAATCTTGTGAGGGGATGTGCGCGAGAGATTTTGGCGAGATTTTGCTTCCGCCCATGCACAGAAGCAAAATTGCACGAGGGGGCGCGCGTGCACATAGCGAGCGTGCGCGCGCATGAAACATGGAGATGCGCGCGCAGCACACCGGTATCGGTAAGTAAGCAACCTGCCCCTGGATAAGAATCTGGGTATAAATATTTGACTGAACTACCACAATAAATCTATACCCTTGGTCAGACCTCTGCAATTGATCCAAATATTAGTTGGAAAAAAAAGGAAACTAAGTACATCTCAGAAATAGAAAATATGTCACATATGTAATCTAAACAGAAACAGATGTTATTTTCTTTTGACATAAATTCTTAATATTTAATTCATGAATTATTTGTTCTATATGAATAGATTCCTTATTGATTAGCTAAGACTGAAACTTTTCATTTTAACTAACATTTCATACTGATTACTGTAATCAATACTCATACATTAATTTGATCTAGTTTTAAAACGATTCAATATATTAAATTTAATGGTGTTATTAATATTCTTCTGAGAATTTGTATTCGATTTACTTAATCCTTTAAAATCTCTGGTTTATTTGTGTATTTTTTTTCTTGCTCCTATTTTTTTTTTAATATTTGATCAAAATTAAATACATATGTTGAAATGACTTTAATTCTCATGTTCTTATGTTATTTTATGCTAATCTATAATGAAATAAAGAGTGGGCTGATTGACTGCAACATAAATACATTTTTAAAAAAGATCTTATCTGTAATATAGTCCACAGGGTATTTGAGCACATCAGCAAGCCACCTATGATATTTCTACCAGCTATGGCAGTGATGGCTAACCTTTTTGTCATTGTGTGCTGACAAATAATGCAATGAGCATGTGACACACATACCTGCACACACCACGCATGCATGCGTGACCCCCTGCATCTGTCCTGTCCCCTGCGCATGCATATGTGACCCCCCTGTGCTCTCCCACCCCCCGCGCATGCACCCTACCCCCACCCTCACCCATTTTTGGCTTCCAGGTTGGTGCAGGAGGCTTTCCAGGCCCAAAAATGGGGCACAGGGGAGCCTCGCGTGGCATCCCTGCACCCCGTTTTGGGCCTGGAAAGCCTCCTGCAGCAACCTGGAAGCCAAAATGGGGTGCGGGGGCCGCACATGCCCCCCATTCCCCATTTTGGGCCTGGAAAGCCTCCTGCACCAACCTGGAAGCCAAAATGGGGCACGGGTGCACCACACAAGTGCCCCATGCATACACCTGACCTCCACGCATGTGCATGTGCATCCCCTGCATGTACCCCACCCCCGCACATTCACGGCAGAGACCTGAACACCAGCTGGCTGGAGGGAGGCGCACATGAATGCGCAGTGGAGCTGGTCTGGGGTAACGGCTTGCATGCCCGCAGAGAGGGCTCTGCATGCCACCTGTGACAAACGTGCCATAGGTTCGCCATCATGGAGCTATGGCCATATAGCTATTTTCAGTACTGGCTTCTAGTAGTATACTATTACTGCTCTAGGCAATTCTACTGTCACTTCATTACAGAAAGCAAGTCACTAAATCAAGAAGAATCCCTGGACTGGGGGCCAAAGATAGGTCACTAGGGAACAATTATCCTTGAAAGTCATCTTCAACTTGTCATCTTCATGTTCCAGGGATTGACAAAAACAGAACTGCCTGCAAAATCTCTCATGATTAATCACAAGTCCCATGGCTACCCCCACTAGGCTACGCCACTAAATCATGTTTTTATCCAGATTTAAACCCTTGATGGCATCTGTTTTACTGTCAAGATCAGAAAAGTAAGGCAGTAATAGAAATGAGATAAAGCTAACCGGATCATTGTAAAGTCTTTCTGACTCTGATTAGAGTTGAAGTTAAGGCACTCTGTTCCCTTAGTTCTTGAATAAGATAGCAATAAGATAGCAAACAATTACTTGGGACCAATGACATGATTCTTACTGCTATTCTTCCTGAATATAACCGAGGTCAGATGGTGTTCTCAACAGAATTGGACATCTTGAGCAACAAATGTATTTCCACCTAATGTATCTGAAATAAGTGTTCGTTATAAGCATCTTGTTGGTAGTTGAGTTGTTCACAGATTGACTAAAGCCCAATCTGAATCTTTCTGCCACCTGCCAGATCACAGCCATTTGCTGGAATAAAATGAGACTGGAATAAAATAATGCAATCATTGTACCGTTTCTTCTCCTTTTCATCTGGCCAAGTCTACCCAATTATGTGGTTGTACTTCTCTTATATAGTGTCATTTTGCAATTGCTCAACCTAATTTCACCTGATGGTGATGTTAATGGCTGAGCCATTAACGATATCAGAGATATATAACCTAGGGCCTCAAAAACTCTCTGAAGCTTCCAAGTTGTAACGTTTAAGAGAAAATGTAACTCAAAAAAAAAAAAGATTAAATACATGGGGGGTAACTGTTAATGTTCCCCTGTACTTCCTGCATAAAATATATATTTCTACGGGGTCTGTACTTTGCAGATTTGGGAAATGGATTTAATGCATTTGTGAAGAATCATTACAGTTCCAAGTATAATTCTCACCATTGACCATAATGGTTGGAGAGCTGCAATTTGTAACCCATCAATGACTAAAAGACCACATTTTCCTCATCCTTGTTCATAAATAAATGGACAAACGATCTGGCATTTACAACACAATAATGTAACACATTCCCTATATTTTTAAAGAAAAAAAATATAGCATATTGCTATTAGGTAAGAAATAGCCTTAGTTCATACAGCTGGTATGAAATTAAACGATGAAATACAATTCTCTATTGCAAAGGACACTTTCAAACCATAATCTGGAAAAAGAAACACCAACGCACAAGAATAAAGATTTATATCTACAGAAACCGCCAAATTTCAGGATGACGTTTTCATTTTATATTTAAGAAAATATGTTTGCATGAAAGATAAAAATAATTACATAGCCAGAGAGAAACAGAAAGAAGGGGGAAACCATCTGTAGAAATCTAGAGAATTGGGAGAACATAGATCTGCTGTTTAAAATAAATTGTTTAATCCCCCCCTCCTACATTAATATATAAACTGACATATAATTACTTTTTGGACAGAAAACTGTCATCACATTTCTGTGTACAGAAATATAGAGAAAAAGTTATATATGTGCAAATTAGAAAAAAAACTGTATATCAAATATATGCAAGGAAATTGCATGTGGAAATAAAGTATGATTGTTTGTATGATGTTTTTAAAATTACCCACTACTGGGCAATGGCCAAAAAAGAACTACCTTGTATTGTCCAGTGGGGGCAGTCCTTTCCAGCTTTCATGCTCATGTGGAGATGGCTCTGTGGAATCCAGAGCCGTATGCTCCTTTGATGCTCTCTCTATAGCAGTGGTTCTTAACCTGGGGTGCGTGCACCCCTGAGGGTGTGAGAGAGCATTTCCAGGGGTGGGAGAGAAATAAAAAAACAAAAACAAAAATGAACGAGACGACCGTGTTTTTATGTTATATAGTAATATATAACATATATTTAACATAGTCTCCCTTTATCTTCATTTATCAGCAAAAAATGCCACACACACACACATAATGTTATATAGTAATATATATTGTAAATAAACACAGCATTTGTTTATGCAATAAATGTTTTTTCTTAAATAAAAAATATACACACATTTTTTAAGGGGGTGCAAGAGCTTATTTTCAGATTCAAGGTGGTGCGGACCACTAAAAAGGTTAAGAACCGCTGCTCTATAGAGAATCTTGGAAGATATACATTTATTCAGTTTTTAAAAACTAACATGACACAATGTCTGTCTGTTACTGCTTCTGTTTGACCTGCTGCCTGACCTAACTTTTCAGGTTGCCTGGTTTTGTGCTACCATTTGTTATACCCATTCCTACCTACTGTTGAAGTTTAGCACAGATTTTGTTGATTGCCATTGCTATCATAATAATTGCATCAATTTAATTATATTGCATTTATGTCTCTTTTTTTACAGTTTTGTTAATAATTACAGGTTTATGAACTTTAATGTGATGTGGGGCTCAAATATCTAAAAAGGTTTGATTAATAATGTCCCTCATTTTATTGGATCTTGATGCAAAGGACTTCTCATGTTGTGGATTGAATTCCCAATGGCATCATCATGTAAATGAGGTAATTTTCATAAACATACATTTCTTACATAGTGATGTGTAACATGAGGTTTTACACTCCAATTCAATGGATAGTTCTCAGTGATGGAAGCCCTTCCTCCTGGTGAAAATAAGGTTACACTGTACAATTGATCTTCACAGAAAGTAAGCACCCACTCGGCACAAAATCTTCTTCTTATGATGGGTTTATTTTTGTAATTATCTAGGACTGCTAATACCATAAAAGCCACTTATGAAACCCTTTCTACATTTACAGAACACACAAGCGTTATCGAAAATTGTGTTCAGGGCAAGGTTATGCACTGTGGGCCTACTACACTCTGTAGGAGATTACTAATTACAAAGGTGCTGTGATAGAAAATCTGTGTGGTTAAAATCCATTCTACAGTTCGATCAGATTTCCAGACACAAAACAAAGGTTATAATACAGGGCAGTGATGGCGAACCTATAGCACGCGTGCCACAGGTGGCACGCGGAGCCATATCGGAGGGCACGCGAGGCGTTGCCCTATGTCAGCTCCAGCGTGCATGCGCGCACTGTCCAGCTGATTTTCAGCCTTGGGGAAGGCTGTTTCGCCCTCCGGAGGCTTCAGGGAAGCTTCCTGAAGCCCCGGAGTGCGAAAAACGGCCCAATGGGCAAACCGGAAGTGCATTTTTCCAAACTTCCGTTTTGCCCATTTTGTCATTTTTCACCATCCTAGGCTTCAGTGAGGCCTTTGTGCATGCACGGCGGGCGGGTGTGTGTGCGCATGCACCGGGGGCAGCATGGGGGGTTTGTGCACAAGTGTGGGGGAGAGGGAATGGGTGTGGGCACATGCGCGTGCTAGCACGTACACACACACCCTTTTGGCACACGAACCAGAAAAGGTTCGCCATCACTGATATAGGGGATATATCACCTTATCCTTTGTTAACTTATTACATATTCTAATATTCATATGAATTAATCCAATCAATAAGACTAACCCTAACAACTCTATATTTCATTATGGAAATGCAGTCTATCTGTGGCTCATTAACATGACCAATCAAATAAAGACATACTTTGTATAAAGCCATAAAGAAACTTGCAAACCCTTTTGTCCCTAGGGAGTAGGGTAAGGTGACCAGACGTCCCGCTTTTGGCGGGACAATCCTGCTTTTTAATAATTTGTCACGCGTCCCGCGGCATTTCTAAAAACTTCCAATTTTTTTGAAAGAATGCACGACAAGCTAGGGCATTCTTTCCAAAAATAGGCCTGAAAAGGGGGGCGGCGAGATTGGGGGCGAGTTAAAACTTGGGGAGTTTTAAGGCAGCCATGTCGGGTCGGGCTCCGTGGTGGCCAAACTGTGGCGCATGCGCCAAACGTGGCACATTGGATGATTGCAAGTGGCGCATTGCAATCATCCAACGGGCAGGAAAGGTGACGCTTTTCTGCCCGGTGAGTGGGATGGCAGCACGCGCGGAAGGAAAGCTGGAAGATGGCGCCGAGCACCCAAGGCTCTCCAGGCAGTGGCAGGTGACAGCGGGCGCCAGCCAAGTCCTCTCACGGGCAGCCGTGCTGACCCTGCCTCCGCCGAGGAGGAGAGGGAAAGGGAAGCGCTCCCGCAGAGCGTCCCGACTGAAAGTTACCGTCGCCCGTCCTGCCCAAGCAGCCGCGCGATGCGACCCCGGAGCCGGATGGGCACAAGGGCAGGAAGAGAGAGAAAAAGAAAGAAAAGGTGATGCTGTTTTAGCGAGCAAAAGTGATTCCGACTGCGGAGCAGAGACGCCCGGTGAGCGGGGCGAGAGGTGCGGGGATGGTAGTGCCACCATTGCCGTCCCTGCGCCTCTCACCCCGGGCGCCTGTGCTCTGCAGTCGGAGGCAGGGTCGGCGCGGCTGCCCGTGAGAGGACTCGGCCGGCGCCTGCTGTCACCTGCCGCTGCCTGGAGAGCCTCGGGCACTCAGCGCCATCTTCCGGCTTTCCTTCCACGCGTGCTGCCGTCCCGTGCGAGAGCCGCCGAGTGGAGTGCGCTTGATGGGCTAAATCACCACCTTTCTCCTCCTCCTCCCCCAGCTGGGCTGACGGCTGCCCATCTTCCAGGAGCCTCGGTAGGTTGGTGGCCACTGGATCAGTGGCCACCAACTGATCCAGTGGCCACCATTCAGCCAGCCCCTCTCCACAGCCACGAAGGAATGAAGGAACAAAGGAAGGTGCTGCAGTAAGCGAGCGAGCTGGCGGGTGGGCGGGTGGGTTGGCGAGCGAGCCAGCCAAGAGGAGGAGGGGGTGGGTGAGGAGGGGGCGGGGGCTGATGTCAGCGTGGAGCCGGCGCAGAACGCCGCCGTCCAAGGGCGCGGGGGGAATTGCAATAAGCCCACCGCATTGCCTTGTCGCAGGGGCGGCGGGTGGGCGAGCGAGGCGGCAAAGGAAACGTGCCGATGAAGGGGAAGAACGAAGAGGGAACGAAGGGCAGAGAACACCCCCCCGGGGTTGTTGGAGAAAAGCAACAAAAAAGGCGCTAAGAAAAGAGCAGACGGCTGCTAGAAAAGGAGAGGGAGACTAAACGGTTAGGAGAGCATCTGGCATGATGGGAAGAAGCAAGAAGAGCGAATGGATGAGAAGTGCAGAGAAAGGGCAGAGATGATGGAGAAGGAAAGGAGGAATGGAGCTAGGAACACTATGAAAGAGGTGTAACATTCAAGTGAGACAAACCAGAGCCAGGAGGAACAGAAAGGGGATTAGTAAACACACACATATATGGAGAGAGAGAGAGAGAGAGAGAGAGAGAGAGAGAGAGAGAGAGAGAGAGAGAGAGAGAGAGAGAGAGAGAGAGAGAGAGAGAGAGAGAGAGAGAGAGAGAGAGAGAGAGAGAGAGAGAGAAAGAAAGAAAGAAAGAAAGAAAGAAAGAAAGAAAGAAAGAAAGAAAGAAAGAAAGAAAGAAAGAAAGAAAGAAAGAAAGAAGTTAGGAAGGAAGGAAGACAGAAAGAAGGAAGGAAGGAAGAAGAAAGAAGACAGACAGGGAAAAAATTTGGCGGGTGGTATGCTTAAGGTTGGCCACCACTGCTAGAGACTAAAACATATGAAGAACGGTGGCAGGATTTGGGTTTGACTAGTCTAGAGAAAAGAAGGACTAGGGGGGACATGATTTTCTATGAAAATTTTTGTTGCTCCATATAGACCAAATTTTTAATCAGGAACCCACCCACCCCGGTCAATGGTGTCCCTCTTTACCAATGTTAAAATCTGGTCACCTTAGGTAGGGCGGCATATAAGAACAGCAATAAATAAATAAAACCCAATCCTCTTTAGGGTTCTCTTTATTTTTGGGACTGTATCTGTGAATAAAATGTATTTGTGCTTCAGTAAAATTTTGTCTTGGTCTCTTTTTCAAACTTACTTCTGGAAAATTCTCCTACAATATTTATCACACTGTCAAACCAATACTCTGGTATTCTGGGCTGGAGACAAACATCATTGTGTGTTGTGGATGGTAGGACTATTTTGGTCCTGCACTGTTAATTTGTGGAGGTGTGAGAAAACGCCTGCAGAGAACTTTAAGTTTAAAGCCATTCAGGGAAGTGCCTGAAGCCAAAATAGTTCTCTTCCACCAGCTTGCCATCCCCATTTTAGCTTAATTGGTAACCAAACAGCTGTTGCCTCAGGGACACTAGGCTTGCAGGATGGGCTGCTTCATTGTTTAAGATGTTTAATAAATCTCAGAGAAGAACAATATAATGTACCTTTGTAATCATATAAATTAATCACATCAAGGTAGTTAATGAGTCAAACAGAGGAGAATCAAATTATCTCTCAACAAAATCAGCTTTATTCCATCCATTTTATGAGGGAATCTTGCTAAATGTGGAATTTTCTATCCAAACCCATAAAATGAGAGCAGCAATAAGCAGTCTGATAGCAGGCACTTCAAAGCAACTCTAAAATAGCTTGCACTTTGGATATGTCATGGCCACAGCTGATTCAGTCAGTAGAAGAGAAAGCTCTAATATTGCAATCTTTGGCATTCAATTTCTTCCATAAAGCAGGCAGGACACCATACGTTGGTGTGACCTTTCCAGCTGATGAAATTATTAGTTATATAATATTTCCTGATTAGGTTTTACACATGTAATAGATATTTAAGTTCTTAAAGGAAGAAACTAGCAGAGCTAATCTGTCTCTAATTCTTACAGAACAACAAGGTGGCTGCTAATGGCTTGTTAATAGTATCTGGAACAGTTTCCCTCACAATAACAAATCATAAAACACTTTGGTATTTCTATAGGCATGTATAACCATAGTGGATAAGTTGTAGAAAGCATATACCATATTTTTCGGAGTATAAGACGCCACGGAGTATAAGACGCACCTTAGTTTTGGGGGAGGAAAATAGGGGAAAAATCTACCTACCAGGTATTCATCTGGCTAGCGTCCTTAGTCTGGTCAGCTTCAGCACATTATTTTATCCCCTGGTTAGGGCTGAAAAAAATCTTCTTTGGAGGGAGCAGCAATAAAAACAAGCCTGCAAAGACTTAGGGCTGGAAAAAAACTTCTTTGGAGGGAGTAGCAATAAAAAAATCCTGCAAGCCAGGAAGATCATTAGCACCTCGTTAGGGCTGAAAAAATCTTTTTTGGAGGGAGCCGACAAGCCAGGAAAACAAGCCTGCAAGGCAGGAAGAGACGGGAAGATCATTAGTACCTCGTTAGGGCTGGAAAAAAAAGCTTTGAAAAAGCTACATTTGGAGTATAAGATGCACTCAAATTTTCAGCCTCTTTTAGGGGGGGAAAGGTGTGTCTTATACTCTGAAAAATACGGTGAGATATATATACACGCATGTGTGTGTATGCAGGTCTTGGTATATTCGGGTCTTTTCCCGTGTAAGATTGTGCGAACAAACCCTTTGTACGCACAAGCATGAAGCCGAAAACACCAGTATGAAGATGATGAGTGGGACCTCGTCGAAATGTCGCCAAGATACTCTCAATCTTACACGGGAAAAGACCCGAATATAGCAAGACCTGCATAACTATACCCGTGAAAACCTACGAAAACAAATATATATATTGGATAGATAGATAGATAGATAGATAGATAGATAGATAGATAGATAGATAGATAGATAGATAGATAGATAGATAGATAGATAGATAGATAGATAGATAGATAGATGATAGATAGATAGATAGATATAGCTATATGATATTTTATAGAGATAGATAGATAGATAGATAGATAGATAGATAGATAGATAGATAGATAGATAGATAGATAGATAGATAGATAGATAGATAGATAGATAGATAGATAGATAGATAGATAGATAGATAGATAGACAGACGGATACTGTAGATGATAGATGGATAGATAGATAGATAGATAGATAGATAGATAGATAGATAGATAGATAGATAGATAGATAGATAGATAGATAGATAGATAGATAGATAGATAGATAGATGATAGATAGATAGATATAGCTATATGATATTTTATAGAGATAGATAGATAGATAGATAGATAGATAGATAGATAGATAGATAGATAGATAGATAGATAGATAGATAGATAGATAGATAGATAGATAGATAGATAGACAGACAGACAGATACTGTAGATGATAGATGGATGGATAGATAGATAGATAGATAGATAGATAGATAGATAGATAGATAGATAGATAGATAGATAGATAGATAGATAGATAGATAGATAGATAGATAGATAGATAGATAGATAGAAGCATCCAGCAACACTGAAAAAAAGAGGCTATGGCTGCAGGCATCTCGTGACAAGGGGGGCGAGATGCGGGCTGGCAGGGAGTCCAGTAGTGACAGCTCAGCCGTGGCTTGCCTTCCCTTCTGCCTGCCACCAGCCACCATGAGAGGAAGGTAAGCCCAAAGAAAGAGGCAGTCATGGGGGAGGAAGCGGGGCTAGGGCTGGTGCCTCTGAAGGAGAGGAAATGGGACTGGCAAAGGGAGAGCGGGAAGCCTTTGACAGATTAGGCCAGGCCTGGGCAGAAAATTGGTAGAATAGAAATTCAATTTTTTTCCTACTGGGTTCTGTGGGCATGGCTTGGTGTATGTGGGTCATGTGACTGAGTTGGTGTGGTCATGAGTGACATCCAGTTGGCTACACCCACTCAGTCACAGGACTCCCCATCAAGCCATGCCCACAGAACTGGTAGGGAAAAATGTGAATGTCACCCCTGATGTACATTCAAGATAGTTCAGGGGTGGGTTCCTCCTGGTTTAGACCAGTTTGCCCGAACCGGTAGCGACCTGCTGGTGATGTCATGATGACATCACTGAACTGGATCGATCGGCGTCACCATCTTTTTTTATTTTTTAAAATTTATTTATTTATTTATTTATTTCCTTTTGAGCATGTGCAGAAGGCGAGTTCTGGAACTGTGCATTTGGTCGCCATCTGTTTTTCGGCTTTGTTTTTTTGCCACGCGGTGCAGGAGGAAGCGAACTGGCAGTGAGGTAAGTTAGAACCCACCCCTGCTTCCAGGGTCCCCCATGCGCCTTTTGGCTCCCAGGGGGCTGTAGGGAGGCTTGCTAGGCCCAAAACGGGACGCAAAAAGAGAGAAAGAGAGAAAAAAAGAAAGAAAGAAAGAGAAAGAGAGAGAAAGTGAGAAAGAAAGAGAAAGAAAAAGAGGAAGGAAGGAAGGAAGGAAGGGAGAGAGAGAGAGAGAGAGAGAGAGAGAGAGAGAGAGAGAGAGAGAGAGAGAGAGAGAGAGAGAGAGAGAGAGAGAGAGAGTGAGAGAGAGAGTTAAGGTGAGAATAAATCTCATAGAGGCGATGTGGATCTTTTCTTGGAATTCAAACATTTAGAAAATAAAGCCGATATTTATTTCGGTACAAAAACAATAAATTATGAATAGTTACATCCTTGCTAATAAATCGTGACCGCTCCAGTCAGTATCAAAGGCAGAAGTGTATAATGGAGAATCAGGAATGCAAACGTGCGCAGAAGATCACATCACGTGTCCTGCTTGTATTGGAATGTACCATAATATTAGGATAGGGGTGCATCACCCTGCATAGACATACAATTGGCAATATTCTATTCACTACGTGACAGAGAGAGAGAGAGAGAGAGAGCGAGAGAGCGAGAGAGAGAGAGAGAGAGAGAGAAGGAGAGGGAGAGGGAGAGGGAGAGGGAGAGGGAGAGGGAGAGGGAGAGGGAGAGGGGGAGAGAGAGAGAGAGAGAGAGAGAGAGAGAGAGAGAGAGAGAGAGAGAGAGAGAGAGAGAGAGAGAGAGGAGAGAGAGAGAGAGAGAGAGAGAGAGAGAGAGAGAGAGAGAGAGAGAGAGAAAGGAAGAAGAGGAAGGAAGCACCACAAACCCTGCTACTGGACGTGGCTTCAGAGGACACTTTGAAACAGCACAGCAATTTAGGGCTGGAAGTTATCTCAGGGGTCGTTTAGTCCAACCCCGTGCTGCAGCAGGAAACCTTACATTGTCTGGATTATTTTGGTGCCTCTAACAGAGAGGAAAATTGCCAGAAAGGAGAAGGAGTTTACTAGGACAAGGCTGCCATGCAGAGGAAGGCAGAGATAGTCCTTGACTTATGACCACAATTGAGCCCAAAATTTTGGTTGCTAAGCAAGAGCGTTGTTAAGTGAGTGTCACCACATTTTACTCAATCCATGACATTTCCTGGCTCTAACAGTCATGTGCAAGCTAGGGAAGAACATCTGAAGGCATGTGAAATGTTCTAATGTACAGAAGTTATGGTTAAATGTGTGGCAGAAAGTGGACTCTGGGTGTGTTTTCCCAAATGCAGTAAGTGAGGTTGAATGTATAGTTTTAGAAGGTGTGTGTGTGTGTGTGTGTGTGTGTGTGTGTGTGTGTGTGTACACATACAATATATATAGTAGATAATGTATCTTTTTGTGTGCCTGTGTGTAATATGTATGTACACATATGGCATATATACATAGGATTAAATAGTATATTTTGGATGTTCAGTAGTAGTAAATGGACAGGGAAATTGTATCTCACTGAGGCCTTTGAGGCGAGGAGAGGCCAGGCACCCTAACCCTTGACGTGAGTGACGTCAAGTTGACCACGCCCACCCAGTCACATGACCACCCAGCCACATGACCACCTAGCAACCCCCACCCAGTCACATGACCGCAAAGCCACTCCCACCCAGTCACATGACTACCAAACCATTCCCACCCAGTCACATGACCATGAAGGCATGCCCACCATCACATGACCACCAAGCCACACCCACAAAACAAGCCACGCCCATAGAATGACAGTAAAAATATTGGAACCCACCCCTGAGATAGTTGATACATCAGAAAACAACAAATCAAACAACAAAAGGTATCTATTAGATATGAGAAAAGACAGACCTCTTAAAATATGTGTGTCTTCTTTTTTCCCACCACGTTTTTCTTTTTCACACTTGCAATATTCCAGGACTGCATAATGCAGCACTAATGTCTGATTGGTGGTTCCTGAAAAGGCTAGTTTTTGCACATCAAAAGAAATGACTTTGGCTCAAAGGATAAGCATGGTTTCCTAAACTTCAAAATGAGGCATGGATGCCATGCTGAAATGCTAATATCAGCTTTAACATGCTAATAATAAAGCTACATTTCAACATAACAATAGCCGAACAAAACCTTCATTTTTCCAGACTTGATTAGTCAGATCAAGATTCTGATCATATCTTACAATCTGGCTAGCGTCCTTGCAGCAAACAGCAAACAGTCTGGTCAGCTTCAGCACGTTATTGCAGCCCCAGCACGTGGCTCATCAGGGTTCCGCTCCATTGTGTCCACCACCAGTCAACTGAGCTGAGCTGCTGCCACCGCCAGGGAACACTGTAGCCTTCTCTGCCAAGCCACCACCGCTGCACCAACCCCCCTCCCCCACCGCAATATTCGCTCTATAAGACACACAGACATTTTCATCCACTATAAGTGCATCTTATAATGCGAAAAATATGGTAAGTTCCATCAAAATGTCTTTTGGTGAGGTAAAATATCTTCATTTTAAACATATCTCCATTTTAAACATATACTAAAATTAAAAAGTACCTAATTATGGGATCAATGACCTAAGTTCATTCCAATATCATCAATATTGTGGGCAAATATTACTTAGACTTTACACAATATCTGGAGTCATGTATTCAATTCCTTTAGGCTGGGTAATATTGGAATGAGTGTAGCTGAAACAGTGATAAAACAAATGTTTAGATCCTTTGTGGTGCATAGTCCATCTGAAAGCTGAAAAGCCCAGATAATTAGGAAGGAAAGGTTTAAGGTACTTCTTGAGTTTATAGAATGTACCACTTCATAGCTCTTTACAGCCCTCTCTAAGCAGCTTACAAAGTCAGAATATTGCCCCCAACAATCTGGGTTCTCATTTTTATTGACCTCGGAAGGATGGAAAGCTGAGTCAACCTTGAGCCGGTGAGAAATGAACTGCCAAAATGCTGGAAGTCGGCAGTCAGTAGGATTAGCCTGCAATACTGCATTCTAACCGCTGCCCCACCACAGCTCTGAATAGAATAAAATTCTTTATTGTCCAAGTGTGATTGGACACACAAGGAATTTGTCTCTGGTGCATAAGCTCTCAGTGTACATACAAGCAACAAGTGATAAATCATGATAATAATAAAATACAATCATTATAAATAATAAGATACAAACAAGAAAGTGATAGTCATAAAAGACTAAAGGAACAGGGAGTAGGAAAGATGAGAAGTATAACTGTCAGGGTTCCAAATAGCATTCAAACTTAAATCAGA
Organism: Diadophis punctatus similis; assembly: GCA_023053685.1. Taxonomy (NCBI): domain Eukaryota; kingdom Metazoa; phylum Chordata; class Lepidosauria; order Squamata; family Dipsadidae; genus Diadophis; species Diadophis punctatus. The sequence continues at coordinate 128,454,374 of JALIGW010000003.1, forward strand.
GTCCAAGGCAATGCATTCCTCAAAGTTCCAATTTATTGCTGAAGCCATGTTGGCACACTCAAGGGAAACCCGAATCTGACGCTCCCCAAGGTTTCCCACCCAGCTGAACGTTCGCCCCCTTGTCCCCCACTCCCAAATCCATCACGTTGCCCACTCAGGTTTTGCCAAAGTGGCCGTTCCTCCTCCCAGCTTCCGGGCAGGTGGTGGACAAAGGATGACCTTGAGTCTCTTAGAAAGAATGTGTTGTGGCTGCAACTGCTCCCTCATGAAATCACCCCTCCCAGATTCCCATAGTCATCAGGCCTTCTACTACTAGTGTGGTGAGCCGATGGTTATCCCCCCAGATTCTGCATCGGCTCGACAATAACAGTAATACAATCCTATTACATGGTTAGATATCCTAAGGCTGCATAAGAAAGTGTTGTGGGAATTAGTTGTTTAGCACAGGGGTCTCCAACCTTGGCAACTTTAAGACTTGTGGACTTCAACTCCCAGAATTCCTCAGCCAGCAAGCTGGCTGAGGAATTCTGGGAGTTGAAGTCCACAAGTCTTAAAGTTGTCAAGGTTGGAGACCCCTGGTTTAGCAGAGTGGTTGGAATGATGGATGGTTATAGAAATTACAACTAGAATTGCAGGAAAGTTTTACTTCTGTGATAACTTTCCAGAAATATACTACAATAGGATTAAAACTTCATAGTGTGCATAACTGCACAGCTTTTGCATCATTCAGAGAGAGAGAGATTCATTATAAAACTTTGTTTTCCCAAACTAGCAAACAAGAAAATTGTAAAGAGTTTTCTCCCATTTTCGCACTAAAAAATAAAACTTAAACAGGTTATACATCTAATATTGGAGTCACTCAGAATCCCTTAAGTACCACTTTGACGCTTTCCTCAGACATGATTTATTTTTAAGTTGGCCAACCAATTTATGTCACATATTGAATATCATTAAAAAAAAACAAGCTGTACATTTTCTCCATCCATTTATACCTGCCCTGCACAGCCAGTTTGTAGGAGCCTTCCCTGTCTTTATAGCCATCATAAAAGATAGAAAGATAGCTAATAATTCAATAATGGTGTTCCAAGAACTCCGTTTATGATTTCAAGAGCTCTCACTCAAAAATTAGCACTGGGATGTTTGCTTACTATCCATCATTCATGGTCTTTCAAGGCTGAAGGAAGGATACTTGGCACACAGGGCATCAACTGGGACAATTACTTCCCAGGCTGCATAGATTGGCCTTCATTAATAAACTACATTGCACTTCTGTCAGAAATCATTGTAGTAAGCACAATACAGGCACAGCCTGCTGTAATGGTGAACATTTTCTGATTCTCTCCTGACCATTTGATAATCAAGTACAATAGCACCACCTACTTGTCAAAGAGCATGTCAGCATACCAAGCTTATTTTCCCATTAAGCCTGTTTAACTCTAAAAGAAATGAATGAAAATTGTAGGTTATATTCGTGTAACATGCTAAGCTAAAGTGAAGTTTGCTTGTTTGTGGTCTAAAAGATAGAATAAAACTATACTTTACTGCTTAATGTGATGTATGATGGCAGCAAATTGTGGTTGTATCTGCAAGGCATGACTAAATAAATCATGGTTTAGAACAGGGGTGTCAAACTCGCGTTGTCACATGACATATCTTGACTCCCCCCCTTTGCTAAAATGGGTGGGCGTGGCCAGTGCGTGATGCATCCGGCCTGCGGGCCACGAGTTTGACACCCCTGGTTTAGAATATAGAATGAGCATTGCAATTTTAATCGCCTATAAGGACATCAGAAGGAAATTGATTTTATTTTTGGCTAATCCATGCTTGTTTATAAAGTCTATGCTTGCTTAGAAGTAGAGTCTCTAAGCATATATTTTCCTCCATGGCGAGAGAAATGTTCTCTTGGTATGATTATTCCTAAAATGTCTTAGGAATTAGGAAGAACAGAAAGATTGCATTGCAATAAAATGAAAATGATGTCACATGTGAAAATATTTGTATCAATATTTATTACTATAAATATTAAGTAATAATTAGTTTATTAATTAAGCATTAGTATAATTATTAATATATATAAACAAATTGATTAAATTTATTAATTAAAGTAAACATCAATACAATAAGTATTAATATAATTAGTGATTAAACAACAACAACAACAACAACAACAACAACAACAACAACAACAACAACAACAACAACAGAGTTGGAAGGGACCTTGGAGGTCTTCTAGTCCAACCCCCTGCTTAGGCAGGAAACCCTACACTACTTCAGACAAATGGTTGTCCAACATCTTCTTAAAAACTTCCAGTGTTGGAGCATTCACAACTTCTGGAGGCAAGCTGTTCCACGGATTAATTGTTCTAACTGTCAGGAAATTTCTCCTTAGTTCTAAGTTGCTTCTCGCCTTGTTTAGTTTCCACCCATTGCTTCTTGTTCTACCCCCAGGTGCCTTGGAGAAAAGTTTGACTCCCTCTTCTTTGTGGCAGCCCCTGGGATATTGGAACACTGAGATACTTCTATCATGTCTCCCCTAGTCCTTCTTTTCATTAAACTAGACATACCTAGTTCCTGCAACCGTTCTTCATATATCTTAGTCTCCAGTCCCCTAATCATCTTTGTTGCTCTTCTCTGCACTCTTTCCAGAGTCTCAACATTCTTTCTACATCGTGGAGACCAAAACTGAATAATATTAATAAATTAATAATATTAATTAATTAATTAATATTAATAATATTAATATTAATATTTCTATTTAAAGTCTATAGCTGAATCTCACTGAAATCCATAACATTGTAAGCCAATCAGACTGAAATCTCATTTTATTTATTTATTTACTATCCCAACTTTGTTTTCTACAATTCAAGGTGGTGTACATAATGCTCCTGCATTGTATTTTCCCCACAATAACAACCTTGCAAGGTGTGTTGGAATGAAAGAGAGTGACAAACTCAGTCAGTCAGCTTCCATTCCAGTGGTGGGTTCCTACCGGTGCAGTCCACTCTATAGCACCGGTAGGGGCCTGGTGGTGACGTCACAGTACCGGTGCGGTCGGTTGCCAGTGCCTGGGCGCCGCCACTTAAAAAAAAAATTTTAATTTTTTTTTTACATTTTCTTTTGCGCATGCCCAGAAGCCGAGCTTCCGGCACTGCACATGCGCTGCCTTTCTACCCCACAGTGAGTCCAAGCAGGGGAGGATGGCTGAGGGAGTGCGTGAGACGCTGAAAGAACAGGCGGCAGGAGCTATCTCCATTCCCCTCCCTTCAGCAGTCCGAGAAGCCACGAACGTGCGGTGATGATCCTAGGCTTTTTCGCACGTTTGAGGCTTCTCGGGCTGCTGAGGGGAGGGGGAATGGGCGGCAGGACCTATCTCAGTTCCCCTCCCTTCAGCAGTCCGAGAAGCCACGCCCACCCAGTCACATGGCTGGCAAGCCACGCCCACCCGGTCACATGGCTGGCAAACCACACCCACAAAATAAGCCACGCCCACAGAGTGGTAGTAAAAAAATTAGGAACCCGCCCCTGTTCCATACCTGCTCAAAGCATAACTAAGTCTAAATTTCACTTCACAGATTCCTTTCTCAGAGTTGTTAATGTAATTGCTGTGTGTGGTTCTGGTACTTGTCAGATTGGAGAAAGCTAGTGTAAAAAGCAATTAAAAAGTAAAGTGATTTTAAAAAAAGAAAGCATGTTTTTTTCCCTTTCCTTTCACTTTTGACTAGGTGGCTCAGTGGCTAAGACACTAAGTTTGTCAATCAGAAAGGTCGGCAGTTAGGCGGTTCGAATCCGTAGTATAGGTCTCCTGCGTAAGCAGGGGGTTGGACTAGATGACCTCCAAGGTCCCTTCCAACTCTGTTACTGTTACTTCTGTTACTTCTTATCAAAAGATATATAGCCCTCTGCTGGCAAAGTGAAACATTAACAAACAGCAAATATACTTCATATTATCCCACCAGCATTGGTTTTCTGAAAAATAGTTGTATGTGTTCACTTGTTATGGTTATTTATTCCTTAACAGTTTAAATATATAATGAAATTATGTCCCTTTTCTGAATGATACATTAATTATGATTAATGTTATCATTCATTTGCACTTGGAGGACTTTCATGAGAACTTTTTTCAGGAAAAAAGAAGAAAGAAAAATACAGCTGCTCAGTAAATCCCACCAACTTGGATTATGACGCCTTCCATATTTTTGCTTTAGGCTTCCAACATTTATAGTATATTTCATGCCTGTTGCTGCCTAAGCCATGGCTTATAAATTGCAGCTGTCTGAGGGGACACAAGAAGACCAGGGTTCTTCTCCCTTTGGACAGGCCTGAAACCTAACCTGAAATATAGCGGGTCTTCTGTTCATAGGTTCCTCTTTCTGATCAATGATTTCATAAATCATTTTGCTTACTTACTCACTACAAGTGCCCCTGAAGATAGAACAATTGGACAATATATCCTAGTGACAATTTCTATGTTACACAGGCTGCATATAACTTAGGCACCAGTTTCACATTATGCTTTGCAATGGTTGGGAGAGAGTAGCAAAATAAAAATAAAAATGAGTGAGTGAGTGAGTGAGTGAGTGAGTGAACAAAGGAAAAGAGGGAGGGAAAAGAACTAGCTGTCAGGGGAAAAGGCAGACCTCCAGTGAAGTTTCTGGTATAACAATAAAACTTGTGTTTCTCTGATGAATGACAGGGAATTATTATTGCTTTACACCAACTAATTAACAAAAGAAAAAGAAAAACAACAGTCTTAACATAAGCAGAGGTGGGTTCCTCCCAGTTCGGACTGGTTCTATGGAACTGGTAGTAACTTAGTGGCCTGGGTCGCTGGAACCGGCAGCGACCCAGGCCTGCCATGCCCCCGAACTGGCTCTCTCGGCGGCGCCATAGGTGGTGCCATCTTGTTTTTAGCACTGTGCATGCACGCGGTGCGCAATGCCTGCGCGCCCGTGCAGCACGTCAAGGAGCGAACCAGCAGTGAGGTAAACCAGAACTCACCCCTGAACATAAGATAAGCTCAACAGTAATGATAATAATGATAACAAAGAGGACTGGGAGGGAAAGAGAGAAAATGATTTAAAAACGCCTTCCAATAATAACTTTACCATTGGGTGTAGGTTTGAAACAACACAGATTTATTTCTGTGTTTGATGTTATCATTTGTTCTGGGATGGATACATCACTACATTTAAATTCTATTTCTGGATTCTATAAACATAACGACTTCATCATTAAAGATGATATCCCCCTCTAAATTGGGCAAGAAACAAAGCAAGAAACTTGGGCCAGTTTATGGTGTAAAAGATTGCTGTGTACTAAGTACTGTATAAGGTCCTGATAAAAATCCAGATAGTCATGCAACACAATAACCATCTTAATATGACACTACTCGGCTATCAGCCCTCATTTACCCACCCTGTCAAATAACAAACTGAGACGGATCTGAAAGTGGATGGAAAAAGTTGCTAACCGGATATACAAGTGAAATTGGCTGATGTCTTAATAATTAAAAGGCATATACAAATAACAAACTGAAAGAATGACCTGGATAGCTTTCCTATAAAGTGCTTCCATTTCAAAGTAAACTTGGGATCAAACTATAAGATGTTAAAAGACTTCATTTTTGACTGCCACAGAAGTTTATTAGTGCAACTTGAGTCAGTCTGCTCTGTGGAATTCATTAAACGGAGTAATGAAAAAGTTCATTCTTTATTAAGTTTTATTTTCTGTGTGTCCCAAGGAGGGTAAATGTATTAAATTATGGGCTCTCCCACTGCCTTATGGGTTCCCCCACTGTCTTGTATAACTTTCTTAATAAGGCAAATTATTACACATACTATAAGATTCATTTTGCCCTGATGATGAAAATGAGATCAGCAGAACAACTGTTTAATAGGCAATTAGCTTTCCATAATGTTTCTGGTAGATAGTTAGTGTCCACTTAAATTTTTAATACACGATTGAGCTACCATTCCATTTTTTAGAATGTTGGAGCTATAGTATGAGCAGAGAACCCACTCCAACCAGCGTTTAAATCAGAGTAAGAAAATTGATATTTTCCAAATATTTGGAATTAAATTTCCTATGAAGTCCATTCATCATGGTCCATATACAGAGAGGCCAATAGACCTAATTCTGAACACTGGGAAGGCACAAGATGGTGTACCACCACCCTCTGTTTATATATCACAGTCCAGTGTTAAAGATATTTTGCTGTTAATATATCAAGACCAGGCTACCTTCGGGACCGCATCCTACCACACACCTCCCTACGACCAGTTAGGTCCCACAGAGTGGGCCTCCTCCAGGTCCCATTGGCCAAACAATGTCAGTTGGTGAGGCCACGGGGGAGAGCCTTCTCTGTGGGAGCCCCATCTCTCTGGAACCAACCCCCACCAGAGATCCGGACCATCCCCACCCTACTGGCCTTCCATAAAGCCATAAAAACATGTCTCTTCCGGCAGGCATGGTGAAAAGGAAGATCAGATTCCCCCATGAATGAGTGGTTTTTTAAAGTAATGTATTGTTTTTAAATTATGATGTTTTTATGCTATTGTTCTTATCTATGCTGTATGCCGCCCAGAGTCCTACGGGATTGGGTGGCTTATAAGAACGTTTATTTAATTAAATTAAATTAAATTAAGATAATTCCAGTCAATATGGAAAAGGATAGCTGTCTTTAGGAACTTCCAGGAAAGAGTTTTGAGAAAGAAATTGACACATTTCTGACAAAGTGATGTTGTTCCATTCACCCTGCCAGATTTCAATAATATGTATTAGGTGTATTGCCTTGTTCAACGCCAAACTATGAATAAATGTGATTGGGTTGCAGGGTTGGTATTAACCATCAGCATCTTAAGGCCAAGAACACCATCAATTTGCCACCTGATCCTGAGGATGGGGCAAGCAGATTGGAAGTTGGGATTGCCACTGAATTGTAGGTCTCCCTTCCCCTAAAATGGTGTACAGGTAGTCCACGACTTATAACCACAATTGAGCCCAGAATTTATGTTGCTAAGTGAGAAATTTGCTAAGTGAGATTTGTCCAGTTTTACGATTTTTCTTACCACATTTGTTAAGTGAATCATTGCAGTTATTAAGTTAGTAACATGGCTGTTAAGTGAATCTGGCTTCCCCATTGATTTTGCTTGTTAGACTATCGCAAACTATGATCACATGACCCCGGGACACTGCAACCGTCATAAATATGAACCAGTTTTCAAGCAACCAAATTTAAATCACATGACCATGGGAATGCTGCAACAGTCATAAGTGTGAAAAATAATCATAAGTCACTTTTTTCAATGTCGTTGGAACTTTGAACATTCACTAAGTGAGCTGTTGTAAGTCGAGGACGACTGGTAATTTTGTGCTCCTCATAGTATCTCCTATGGTCCCACATGGCAAGGATACATTACATTGATGCAATGTAATATATAGAGAGCAAATACCATAAAGAGATTAGAAGCTAGTAAAATCCAGCAAAAAAGCATCCAACAGTTTTGAAAGGCTGATCTACACCAGCAGTCACCAACTGGTGGTCTGTGGAACACTGGTGGTCTGCGAGAAAATTTTGGTAATTCGCAGAAAAATTATTTGCATTTTTTATATTGCACTAAATCAGGGGTCCTCAAACTACGGCCCCGTGCAATGAACATTTGCGTTGTTGCAGAGAGTCTCCCCCTTTGGGAAATTTTTGTGCGGGGGCAGAAATTCCAACTTGAGGTCTGCTTCAGCCTCCTGGTGCGGGGCTTTGGGCGAAGGCTGGAGGGAAGCGCCGCTGGTGGCAAAGAGCCAGAGGGCCTCGTTCCAGTGGGACTGCATCATGGCTTAGAACTGGCTGACCATCTCAGCCGGCTGAGCCTCCGGGTGCTGGTATCTGGCTTTGCACTCCTACAGGTCTTCCCTCTGCTTGGAAAGCCTATGCTCCTAGTCCTCAGTGAAGTGCTTCTGCTGAGCCTCCTTCTCAGTCAGATCCAATTTGAACTGAGCTGTTTTGCCAACTCTTTCTCATGGTGGCTGCTTAGCTCCAACAACTGCTTCCTACTGGGGCACTAAGGAGCCTGGGCAGGCAGGCGAGGATGGGCTGGGAGGGGAAAGGCAAGTATTTATTTATTTATTTATTTATTTTGGTATTCTTATATGCCGCCCAACTCCTGAAGGACTTAGGGCGGCGTACAACAGAGAGAAATACAAGAATGACCAAATATTAAATATTAATTAAAAACAAATATAAAAATTTAAAAAACACAGTATAAAAGAACATTGAACAACCATTCAACAACCATACATACTTGGGGGTGAGCTCGAGTGGATTAAGCTCTACCCCCAGCCTGCAGGAAAAGCCATGTCTTAACGGCTTTTCGGAAGGCCAGCAGAGTGGGGATAGTTCGGGTCTCTGGGGGAAGTTGGTTCCAGAGCGCGGGGCCAGCCACAGAGAAGGCTCTCCCCCTAGGGCCCGCCAGCCGGCATTGCTTGGCCGACGGGACCTGGAGGAGGCCAACTCTGTGGGCCCTAACCGGTCGAAGGGAAGTATGAGGCAGAATGTGGTCCCGGAGATAGCCTGGTCCTAAGCCATGAAGGGCTTTAAAGATGGTGATCAACACCTTGAATTGGACCCGGAGACCGATGGGCAACCAATGCAGCTGGCGGATATAGGTGTCACGTGAGTGTACCTTGGCACACTCACCACAGCACGCGCAGCCGCATTTTGCACCAACTGAAGTCTCCGGATACTCTTCAAGGGTAGCCCCATGTATAGCGCATTGCAGTAGTCCAAGCGGGAGGTGACAAGGGCATGAGTGACCGTGAGTAGAGCCTCCTTCTCCAAGTATGGCTGCAACTGGTGCACCAGGCGAACCTGTGCAAAGGCCCCCCTATCCACAGCAGAAAGATGATGATCCAATTTTAGCTGTGGATCTAGGAGGACCCCCAAGTTGTGGACCTGATCCGAGGGAGTCAGTTTCGCTCCCTCGAAGACCAAGGAGGGACAGTTGCCATGGTCCTTAGGAGGCAGTATCCACAGCCACTCAGTCTTGTCGGGATTAAGTCTGAGTCTGTTCCTCCCCATCCAGATCTTAACATCGTTCAGGCACCGGCACATTACATCAACTGCCTCACTGAAGTCAGATGGGGTGGTGATGTACAGCTGGGTGTCATCAGCGTACTGGTGGAAACACACCCCATGTGTGCGAATGATCTCCCCCAGCGGTTTCATGTAAATATTAAACAGGATGGGCGAGAGAACCGACCCCTGAGGCACCCCACATGATAGGGGCCTAGGGGACGATCTCTGCCCTCCTGCTAACACCGACTGCATCCGATCGGCGAGATAAGAGGAGAACCACCGCAAAACGGTGCCTCCCACTCCCAACTCGCCGAGACGATGCAGAAGGATACCATGGTTGATGGTATCGAAAGCCGCTGAGAGGTCAAGTAGCACCAGGATGGAGGAATTCCCCCCATCCCGGGCCCGCCAGAGATCATCCATCAGGGCGACCAAGGCAGTTTCAGTACTGTAGCCGCGCCTGAAGCCCGACTGATAAGGATCTAGATGATCTGTTTCATCCAGGAGCTGCAGAAGCTGAGTAACCACCACCTTCTCCACAACTTTCCCTAGAAAAGGTAAGTTGGAGACCGGACGATAGTTCTTCAAATCAGCTGGATCCAGGGAAGGCTTCTTCAGGAGGGGTCTCACCATCGCAGCTTTTAATGACTGCGGTACGGATCCCTCCCTCAGAGAAGCAGTGACCACCGCCTGGATCCAGCCGCGTGCCACCTCCCTGCTGGCAGAGACCAGCCAGGAGGGGCACGGGTCCAATAAACAGGTGGAGGTACCCATCTTATTGCGGATGCAATAAGAGCGGAAAAATAGGATCGTTTTGCCGCCCTTATCGCCATTAAATAAGATCTGATGTAAATTCTTAATAGTGTTCGGTCAGACTCGGTCTTTCTGGCCCTCCAGCGGCGCTCCAGACGTCTCTTCTGGTGTTTCATCTCCCGGAGCTCCTCGGTAAACCAGGGAGCTTTCCGGGATCCACTGCCACGGAGAGGTCGCTTAGGCGCAATTCGGTCTAAGGCCCCTGATGCTGCAGTGTTCCAAGCAGCCACCATGGAATCGGCCGAATTGTGTACCAGGGTTTCAGGTATTTCCCCAAGTTCCCTCTGGAATCCTTCCGGCTCCATTAGGCTCCTGGGGCGGAACCACCTAGTCAGTCCCGCCTCCCTGTGGGGGAGGAATGGGGCTGCGAAATCCAACCTCAGTAGGAAATGATCTGACCATGACAGTGGGGTGATGACTATGTCCCTTTTCTTCAGATCATCTCTCCACTGCCCCGTCGTAGAGGCCGTCGAGGTGCCCTTCAACGTGAGTGACATTGAGTTGACCACACCCACCCAGTCACATGACCACCTAGCCATGCCCACCCAACCAGTCATTAGGCAGATTATATTAGTGGTCCGCAGGATTTAAAATTATGAATTTAGTGGTCCCTGAGGTCTGAAATCCTGAGATCAGGTGACCCCTGATCTACACAACAACTCCATTGGTATATTAAATGGATAATTAGAATGTTATTGAATTTATGTGAATTAGTTATATAACAAATTTCATTTATTAATTTCTGTTCCCCATGTTAATATTTTTACAAATTTGTTTTTCATGTACATTTAAAAAATACACATAGAAAGAAATGTTATTCACATGTTCACTTCATGCATAAAAACTACTGTAGAACAAATCTACTGCTAATACCTGGCATCTGATCACTTCAGGGAAGTGATTAGATATCTAGCATTTTGAAAATAATATTAATTATAACTTCATGAAAGTGATATATTTAGTGAGCCCTTGTTTACAGAACTAATGACAGCAAGCTGCAGCCGGTCTTCATGTATATGTATTATCTGTTTACAAATTCAGTTTTGTAACATTAGCTTTCCATCTTAATATATATATTAAGATATATATCTTAATATATATGAGGCAAAATCATTTCAAAGATTCTTTTGAAACAAGGATAAATATTAAAGATGATAAATGAGCCCCCAACACAAGTTGTATTCTGCTGTACATCACAACTGAGTTCATAGTTATAGTCAAGACGGATGACTTGTTTTCTATTTTTCTAATCATAAGTTCATTTCAGCCTGTTTTTGCATCAGGTTGCAAATTTAGTACAAAAGGGTTTCTCCAGCAACTAATGTCAGAAATATACTTCTGCTGATCTGGAGATGCTATATAATGATCATAATATATAGACATTAATCATCTTAGTACTCATGAATTTGATGAATCTCTTTTAAACTTGTCTGAATTAGCATCCATCACTTCATCTTCTGCGAAATCTATTCAACATTGAGGATGTATCATTTTGGACATGAATGTACTTGATCAATTGGGTGTTTGCCTATAAAGGTGTGCATCCCCAGACACCACAAAATTGTTCATTTTTCTAAGAGAAGGTTAATACAACTAGTTCTAGAGTTTAGACAAGCTATTTATTAAACTAGCTATTTCACGGAACAGATTGTTGAACTAATAAAAGCATTTTGAAACAGAGCACATGTAAAAACATAATGCAACAAGGGGGAAACAAGCGAATGATGTAAGTTACATAAAAACAAATTAAATCATTAGAAAAATGGTCTAGTGTCAAAGACAATAAAAAAAGGCAGCAATATCTCAGAGGACAACTAAAAAGAACCCGGTTTTCTGGCTCATAGCAGATGCTGGAATAGATGACCCAACTGGGCTTTTCAATTTTATATGATGATACCAACAATAAACTCTAGAATAACATACAATGACACTCTGAATTTTTAAGGATGTGGAAATTGTTTTATTATACAACAGATGCTTTGTTCTCTGTTACAGCATCTTTAATGTAGGGGATGGTGGTTTTTTTTTGGAATTATAGGAAATTCTGCATCTTGGTAAGTCATAACTTTATCACCTTCAGAAGAGTCCAATTTAACTGGTTGGTTTAATTTGAATTCATGCCTTGTCATTGGCAAACTTTGTTGGCATTGAGCAGAGAATTGCTTGGGGAATCTTATAATATTCACTTTAAAAAGAGCTTCATGGGGCTCTAATTCTAAGATGAGAGCCTCTTAAGAATTCCTAATTTATAATAGAAGAAATGGGAGCATATTTTATTTCAGAAAACTTTCAAGTTGCAATCATAGGACTCAGGAAGTCCTGGGCTATAAAGAACAGATAAAGCATCAAAAGTCAGTGTTATACAAGAAAGTTTTAGGATCACTCTTTTATTGTGAAGGTTAAGAAATGCATATATTAGATGCACATATTAGAAATTCAGCACTTCTGAACATTTCCTCAGAGCATAAAATTACACTTCCAGCATGTAATGGATTAGGATATTCAGGTGTGACCTTTTGGAGTTTATGTCCAAACTTTAAATCAATAACTAATATTTTAGATTTTAACTGCAGCTCTAGGAAGGATTAATTGCCCTTCTGGATGAAGCAAGGGACAGCCTGTGCAATTTCTAAGTAGATTTGACAGACAAATTCACATTTTAACCATAAAATCGATGTCCTTTCATAATGTAGATGATTAAAACAAGACACATTAAAAAAAAGTCACCTGTCACTTGGGCATTTATCAGTTTTAAAAGCCCAATTGGCAGAAATATGTCAGTTCCATTTGTCATATGGAAACTGGGCTTTTCTTTTAGTTCTTTGTTCATTCATAAAAGATCCAAACATTTTTTTATCACTTGAAATGAAACAGGTCGATTTCAGAAATTCCAAGGAAGAATTTTGCAGCAGTTATTCAAGACATTTACTGTATACGTTAAGCAATTATTGTACATTAATAGCAGACTCAAAGACAGCATGTTTTAATTGCCAGCTGCTAAGAAATAGTATCTTCCAATAGTTTTCCTGTAATATCGTACCTACACTAGGAAGAAATAATGTGCCAAAATGGAGGATAAAGGTAAATAGAAAATAGTGTTAATAAGTCCCTGGATGGAAATGGCAGATACCTTAGATCAGTGGTGGCAAACCTATGGCACGGGTGCCACAGGTGGCACGCAGAGCCATATCTGCCGGCACACGAGCCATTGCCTAGCTCAGCTCCAGCGTGCATGTGCGCGCCGGCCAGCTGATTTTTGGCTTGCAGGGAGGCTCTGGGAGGGCGTTTTCAGCTTCCGGAGGGCCTCCAGCGGGACTGGGAAGGGTGTTTTTGCCCTCCCCAGGCTCCAGGGAAGCCTCTGGAGCCTGGGGAGGATGAAAAATGGGCCTACCAGGCCCACCAGAAGTTGGGAAACAGGCCATTTCCGGCCTCCAGAGGCCCTCCAGGGGAGCGGGGGAGGCCGTTTTCGCCCTCCCCAGGCATTGAACTATGGGTGTGGGCACTCGCACATGCGCGATAGCACGCGCGCATGCACTTTCGGCACCCGAGGGAAAAAAGGTTCGCCATCACTGTCTTAGATGATATCTCCTATTTCAATCCCTCAGCTTTATCAGTCATTTGCAAATTACTATATGCGACCTCTAAAAGTCTGTACTAGACTAAGGCAGATCTATTTATTTATAAAACTTAGATCTCATATTTAAATTGGTTTCTTAAGCCAATTAAACAGAGTGTCAGCAAAACATTTAAGACATCATACAAGCTCATTATATATAGAATTCATAAGTAGGATTGGAAGAAAAAAAACGTTCACATGACATGGTGGTGCATGTCTCTAAGCGAAGCCAAATGATCTCCCAAACTGGATAAAGAAGCAAATGTACAGTAGGTCAAAGTACCACTACTTCTGCAGTAGAAGCAAAGATCTGAAATTCACAGTGGGGTAGTGGCTATACTGTCCTTGACAAGAAACCTAGAAAATCAGCACTGTGGGAGGTTGAAGGATTCTGTGTATGCATGCATGTGTTCCCAAGACACAGAATCTGACTTGAACAATGATTCGTGAAGTCAGTTTTTAAACTATAACAGAAATGAGATTTATTTAGAGGACTTACATTTTAGGGATAGGTAAAGCCTAGAGGGAAGTGTTGGCTCAGTGGCTAAGACGCTGAGCTTGTCGATCAGAAAGGTCGGCAGTTCGGCAGTTCAAATCCCTAGCGCCACGTAACGGAGTTAGCTCCCGTTACTTGTCCCAGCTTCTGCCAACCTAGCAGTTCAAAAGCACGTAAAAATGCAAGTAGAAAAATAGGGACCACCTTTGGTGGGAAGGTAACAGCGTTCTGTGCGCCATCGGCGTTTAGTCATGCTGGCCACATGACCACGGAGATGTCTTCGGACAGCGCTGGCTCTTCGGCTTTGAAATGGAGATGAGCACCGCCCCCTAGAGTCGGGAATGACTAGCACATATGTGCGAGGAGAATCTTTACCTTTTTAAAGTCTAGTACCTGGCTAGATGCTTTCTATCAGAAGAGAGAAAGAGCCTGTGCTCTGTGCATGTGAGCCTGGGAAGAAAGCCAGAAATGATCTCAGATTAACCCTCTCTTAGACAGAGAACAAGTAGGATGTTAGATAAAGAGGCAGCACATAATAAATTCTTAACTCTTTATTTACATCTTCTGCTCTTTGTGGCTCATGTAGTGCTGAAGAATCAGTGTCTACTCAACATCATTGGAAATGTTCACTGCATTGAGGACAGGACCTGAGAGAGGACCTGAGGAACAGAATGTAAGGGAAAATAAATAAATGTGAGCTAGATCCAAATATGTGGCTCTGTTTCTTCTCAGGTGTAATTCCTGCTGGCCAGAAGACAATAATCTCACCAAGTGTATTCAAGTACAGAATTTGGCAAACAATCAGGTTGAAATTGAAATCATAATATGGGAAATTAAGTCTGATAAATTATGTTGTTACCAAGGTTTGGTAGATATTTCAAGTACTATATATGCTAAACCAAAAGAGAAACAGAATTGTGACAAAAGACATTTGCCTAGACGTTATTTCATGATTTAGATCTTCCAAACATAGCTCTAGTTAATAGCCAAGATAAAAAACACCCCACTCAAGGCAGAATAATTGGGTTTACTAATAAAAGGAAATAAATTAATATTGGTGGTGAATTTTTTTAATTAATAATATTTCAATTTTCTATTTCAGAAAATTCTTTGGACCAGATGTGTCATCCCCAGGTTTAAAATCTGATGTTAGTTTTTTTTTTTTTGGTAAAGCACAAAACTGATGATATTATAAATAACATTCACAACTTATTTAATGTTGTTATCTGTTTGCTTTGTTGTTTAATTTTCAAAAGCTGCTTGATCTTCCCCACTAGCATGAAAGATTATTGCCACAGCAATCTCTTGACAAGAAAAATTACAATTACATCTGATCTCTTATTCACCCGTGACAGAGTTTTAGTATTAAAAGATTTGCAGTTAAGAATTGACCAATTATTCCCATTTCCACCAGAGAAAGAAAGCTGATGTGACTTATGAGTCAGCTGAGAAACATACAAACAAGAGTAATAAAAAAAATCTACAATAAATAATCTCCCACTATAAAAGAAATCTCATAACATTACACGGGGATGTATTTTTGTCCATAAATGAAAGGTGTGAGAAATTACCTAGTCTATTGAAAATACTTCAGTGATGTGAATAAAAAGGAATATGTTATCATATTCTTCTGCATATTTAAGGGAGAGTAAATCCCATTGGACTTAATGGGATTTACTTTGGAGTAAATAGGTTTTCTTACTCAGTATATGACTGTTTTATTAGTTTTAGAAAATAAGACTCAGTGAACAGAATACGTATTATTTAAGCCTCGCAATGAATTAACCCTGGGGAAAATGAAGATTATTATTAATTTATTGTTAATCTTTTATACTTTGAACATAGCATGTTATATTTACTGTTGTTTCACAAAGTGCTATAATAAATGCTTAGTATTTGGCAGAGAACTGGTGGCTCTCTGAACAGAACAGATAGTTATGAAGGTGCCGGGAGCTGTCATTTATCAACCTTTGTAAAGCCATATCTCACATAGTATTCTAGAAATTTATGCCAGGGTTGAAGACTGTATGAAGAACAGAACCTGGAATGCTACAGGAAAGAAGGAAATGATTTAGCCAATGTGCCAATTTTCAGTTCTGTCCCCAAAAATGAGAAACCAGCAATCCAGACATAAAATCTTTTAATAACTATTAGCTGAGCGGAATGATGTATTCTTTGTTCAAACCTCAGTCTAAAATCAGAACATATTCATTACTATTACCTTCATTAATAGTATATTAATTATTATTATTTTTAAAAAAATACTTGAGGACTAATTAGTTTATTCATTCTATTAATGTAATGATTCAAAAAGCATGCAGGGTATATATTAAAACTCATCCTGACTCAATTTATGGAACAGAATTTGCTTTCAAAATGAATTTCAGAGAAACAGGATAAATTTATCTGCTGCTGTTGCCTAGAGGTGGAGCTCTTGCCTCACAATCAGGAGGTTGTGAGTTCGATCCTAGGTAGAGGCAGATGTAGGGTCTCCTGCTTGGGCAGGGGGTTGCACTAGATGACCTGCAAGGTCCCTTCCAACTCTTGTTATTTGTTAATCTAGTGTGGCATCTGCTATTCCTTCACTAATTTAGCTCAGAGGTGAACAAGTGTTTATGTGATATCCTGTATCATTGCATAGTCATCTTGTCAGTCTTTTGCATTAATGCATTCAAAGAAAGAATGTGGTGTACCAGTTATTGAAGACATCATACACATCCTGTTTGATAGAACACTACATTCTGAAGAAATGGCTACTTACTTAGATCCTTACCTAAAAAGTAAAAAATATTGGGACACCCAGGGAAAAAGTGTCTTACCTCTTGGAGGACATAAACTTGCACATTACTAGCTAGATTGCAATTTTTATTTCAAAGATGAAGAGGATAGACTGAGACTGATCTGAAAGTGATGTAACAGATTACAGGATTTGATATGTAAAAAGATGCTACACTGGATGTACAAATGACACTGGCTCATGTCTCAATAATTAAAAGGGTTAAGCTGAAAGAGTGACCTGGATAACTTCCTTATAGTGGATTTGTAAGACATTTGTTAAAATTTTGAGGAATTTTACAAGAAGGGGCACAAAAAAATGGAAAGAAATAAAGTTCTAGGACATTATTTGATCGAATTAAAGATCAAGATTGTTAAAATAAGGACAGAATTTAAAGGTGGTTTACTTAATCAAGGTTAAAATAGATACATTGTCTTCTCTACTGTACTAACTGAGTTTGTTGATCAGGACTGAATGACAAAACTTTAAGGATCTGCTTATTGATTAGAGATATGGGAAGAAGAGATCATTTGTTATATTTTAAGAGGTGATAAGTTACTACTCGTGCGGAAAGGGGTAGTCATTTGTTTATATATTTCTTTACCATATTGTTATGTTTTCATTTTCTGTTTTCCTTTTTTTAATTTCTGCACTTTTTATTTTTTCTTCTCATTTTAATTTTCTTAGTTTCTTTTTTTTTTGCATCTCACCTTTATTATTTTTAAACAACTCGAACGAATGACTGAACAAATGAATGAATGAATGAAAGAAAGAAAGAATGAATGAATTTGTGAACATACTCCTTGTTCCTCCTATTTTCCCCACAACAACAACCTTTTGAAGTGAGTTGGGTCAAGAGAGAGTATCTGACCAAAAGTCATTCAGTGTCTTTCATGCCTAAGGCCGGACTAGAACTCATGATCTCCTGGTTTCTAGGCTGATCCCTTAACCACTAGTTTTATCTTTTTAATTGTAATGTTTAATAAAATTACTTTTTTAAAAAAATGAAGAGGATAGGTTGTTATCTGCTGGAATAACAACCAGATTTCTGGAAGAGGAAAAAAAGTTTTGAGAAACTTCAAAGTAGATTTTGGCATAACATTATTTCATTCCACCCCAAAGAAGATATAAATAGAGCTATAGAAAAACCATTGTGCACAGTGCCAAAGTACTTCCAAAACACAAAGTGTTTTCCTATACTATTTTGCTTCCCATCAGCTCTTTCTTAAAGGACAAAGAGGTAGTCATTCCAAATAACAAACACAGATTGTCCTTTTTATCTCTAGATATGTCCTGCTTTGTGTATGTCCTGAAGATTGCAAGATATTTCATGGAACAGTCTTTTTTTCTTCCTGATTCAGCCAACAGCACATTTTTTTTCTCAAAAACCTCTTTTCATAAAAACTTCTTTTCATGAAAAAGTTTGTTCGAGGAAGATGGGGGGAAAAGAAGAGCAAGTCATATCAATGGCTATGCATTTTCCCCCCTTGTTCAGTTCTTGTTCAGTTTGCTGAACTTTAATAAGAATGAACAAATGGCTATAGTAATAAAACCAACAATGTCTCTTTAAAAAAAGTTCCTTATAAATTAAGTCTGAAACTTTTGTCTCCACCCATTTTCCAATCATGTAGTGGAACGCCCAGAAGCACTGAGAAGTCTAGAAGTATAAAACTATGTGCTCCGTAATAAAATAAATTAGTTCAGCAGGACGCACATTTGTGAATACTTATATTCAGTTCTACCATTTTTTCTTGTCTTTTTTGTTTTTAGTACTGTGGATATTACTCAGTGGTGCATGAGTATTCAGAGGAAAGCAGATGGATTTCCAGATGATTACCCATACAACAAGTAAGTCTAAAGTATCATTGTCTCATCAACTAGCCCAATCCCTCCAAAAATATCCTAGCTCTTCCAGAGTTCCAAAAAGAGAAAACAGTTTTAGGATTGCTCTGCAGTTGATCAAGATCTTGGGAATGGGGGAGATGGATGAGAGTTTTGAGATGATTGACAGTTGGAAGATCCCTATGGGAAAACACCTGCAAGAAGGGAAGAAAAAGTTCTTGCAGATAAAGCTGGTATTTCTGTGTGCATCTCAAAACGATCCATGTAATTCATTTGTGGGTTTTATTGGGGGGGGGGGAATGTGTGCTGGAAAAGAAATACTTAAATCTTAAAACCCTTTTTCTTTTCTTTCCTGGGGTGTTAGAAGAGATTTTTTTTTTAAATTTTCAAATACATTAGTTTATTTTTTTAAAAAATAACCAAAGAAACCTTCTTGAAGCTTAAGTATGTTTAGAGTCTCATGATGGAACTTCATAACTTCACTTTTTACATGACTTTTTCATCCACTTTATTCTGGATCTTGGACATGTGCTTTTGATTAGAAAGGAAAACAGTATTCTGTTTTTGTTTTTTCAGATGATAATTTCACTTTTCCAAGCAACCATTTGTGGTTTTCATTTGCCAGTAGATTCATTGTTGCAATATGGTGGTGCAGATGTACTGTAAGCTAGTAAGAAACTGATGTGCTCTTAGAAGTAATGAAGGAAGGTGTGTTTTTGCAGGGTTTTGTTTGCTTGTTTGTTTTGTGCCTTCAAGTCAGTGTTGACACCTGGCACCTGGTCTGCTTGAAAAAGTCCCTGCAGTTTTCTGGGCAAAGTTTTTCAGAAGTGGTTTCCCTTTGCCTGCTTCAGTGGTGGGTCGCTGCTGGTTCCGACTGGTTCTTTAGAACCAGTAGCGGAAATTTACTGCCACTCACTGAAGTGGCGATGATTGATGGTGCACACACTCGAACCGGTCCTCTGGTCGCTGTGGCTTGCAAAAAAAACCCCGCTGTGCATGCACAAAGGCTTCTGCGCATGCTCAGAGGGTCATTTCCGGGTCTTTTGTGCCTTGTGAAGGGGGCACAAAGCTAGCACGCATGCGCAAAATGCGCACTTCCATTGCGATCAGAACCGATAGCAGAGGTGGGTTCCTGCCTGTTCCTGCTGGTACGGTTAATAGCTGTTGTTCTGCACAGAGCCGAAGACGCTGCTGCCGTTCGCGGTGCGGGAGCTTTCCCCGGGCGCTTTCCCCGCCCGCATGGACGCCGCCAATTGCGTTATTTTGCCCTCTGCACATGCAGAACGCTTTGCGCATGCACAGAGGGCAAAAGAACACAATTGGCGGTGTCCATGCGGGCGGCGGCAGCGCCCGGGGAAAGCCCCCGTGCCACGAATGGCAGCAGCGTCTTCGGCTCTGCGCCGAACAACAGCTATTAACTGTACCGGCAGGACCCCACCTCTGACAGGTAGGGAAGATAAGTGGAACCCACCCCTGGCCTGCTTCTTAGGAATGAGAGAATGGTTAGCTCAAGCTGTACTTAGGCTTAAGGCAGGACTAAAACTAGTCTTTTGGTTTCTACACTGGAGCCTTAACCACTTCTCCAATCTGGGTCTCTAGTTGTAATGATACGAGGGAATGGCCTTGGGAGATTTGAGGGGGATAAACATGTTTCATAGGGAATGACCAGATGGGAGGCTGTTCCCACAGCTGCATAGTGGACAGAGAAATAAATTCAGAAAGCATCCTACCTAACCTATCAGGCTGAAGATTTGTACTTCCAGATTTGAAAGATTCTGTTAATGGTTCTGTTCTACAATAAAGTAGAATTAGCTCATCAGATAGGAAGCACAGTGGCTCACGGTTAAGGATTCTGGGCTGACGAATTGGCAGGCCTATGTTCGATACCTGGTTGATGGCACAAGATAGGGTCAGCTCCTGACACATGCTCCATCTCCTGCCAATCCAGCAGTCTGAAAGTGGATGACTGTGAGCAGATAGATAGGTACCACTTTGGTGGGTAACTTAATGGTGATATGAAATGATCCCCCCAACTGGGCATCTCCTGGACAACGTTCTATCCTTTCAAACCAGATGTGCTTTGTTGTTCCCAACATGACTGTAGTAGTAACTTATCAGTTCATCTTTCCTGTCTGATCTACTTGGGAAGGCTGACACTAATGCAGGAAAAATGCATGACTATAAAACCTATGATTTGCTTCTAGGTACAATTAAGGGAATTAAGAAGACCCTTAAATACTTTGGATCCAAGGTGATCACAGGATTCCTCAGGATTCTCCTCACTAAAGTATTAGTAAGGGGAATCACAGCTCTTGGAAGATGTACCAATCAGTTGGTACTCAGATGACATAACATCCAAGACCATAATTAGAAAGTAGACAGATAAATCAGAAGACAGCACCATACTTTTATTTATTTATTTATATTTATTTATTTTGTCAAACATGTACAGGATAGTAGTTGTTTGTATAAACATAACATAAGTAAAAAAGTACCAGTAAAAGAGGACAATAGGACAGTAGGACAGGGATGGTAGGCACAGTGGTGCACTTATGCACGCCCTTTACAGACCTCTTAGAAATGGGGAGAGGTCGACTGTAGACAGTCTAAGGTTAAAGTTTTTGGGGTTTGGGGAAGAAGAGTCAGGTAGTGCATTCCAGGCATTGATCACTCTGTTGCTGAAGTCATATTTTCTGCAGTCGAGTTTGGAGCGGTTTACATTAAGTTTGAATCTATTACGTGCTCGTGTATTGTTGCAGTTGAAGCTGAAATAATCATTGACAGGAAGGACATTTTGGTATATGATTTTATGAACTACATTTAGATCAGATTGGAGGTGACGTAGTTGTAAATTGTCTAATCCTAATATTTCAAGTCTGGTGGAATAAGGTATAAGTGGTTGAAGTTGTTGAACTCTAGTACAATCCCTGCAGGAAAGATTATGGACCCAAACTTGGGAAAATGGAAGAATTTGAATTTTAGGTAGTGTGCATTATTCCTTCTGAGCAGCGCATTTAGTTCAAGCCAAATAAAATAGTTGTGCATCGTAGCAACAAGGAAGAGGAGGTGTGTTCTTTCAACAACACATACTAGTCCATTGTTTATACTCAATGAAACATAACAGTCAAACCTGTTGTCATCCCTTCTTCTATCAGAAAGTGAAAAACATTAGTTCTGAGGTAAAGTAAGAAAACATTGGCAGAAATTGTGTTCACCTTGATTCCTGTACAAGGGCAAATTGTCAGGTGATGCATTCTGGCACTTCAGAACTGGTGGGTGAATCATGCTGGACCAAACAGGAAGTGCAGATAGTTGCAAATGCATCAATTTGAAAGGAAAATAGTGAAGGAGGGTTGGTAGAGCACGGAGACCAGCGGTGGGTTGCTCCCGATTCCACCCGGTTCTGTGATGCGCATGCGCAGGTGCAACAGGTTTTAGAACCCACTACTGACGGAGACCAAAATTTCTACTGTAGTGGCATCATTGGAAACCTGCAAGGATAATTAAGGCAGTAGCAGGTGTTCCTATGCTCATAGCAGAGAATGAGCATAGGGACAAAGTAAAATGAAGTAGGATAAGAGGCAAAGTCATAGGTTGCACACAAATACATGGGGAATATTTGCTAGGCCTTTAAAACTGCAAGAATGTTTAAGGCATGCAAGGAGAAGGAAGTAGGAACATTTTAAAATAATAGGCTTGGATGTCAAAATACTAAGGTAGGACTGGTCTTTGTCTTGCTTTGTGTGCCTCACCATTTTCCCCACCCATTAAAAAAAAAACCTCACACATTCTAAAAGAAGCATTGTGTTTTGTTGTTGGTAGACTTGATTATATAATGTGGGTAATGAAAATAGTTAATTGGGGTTTGGCCTGTGTTTGTTTTAAACACAGAAAAGAAAAGGTGGAAATATAGAACAAAGGAAAGCAGAGAAGACATGTTTAGTCTTTTCTTTGAATGCCATAAACCCAGGTTATAAAAAGAGCTAATCCAGAACACTTATGCAATTTAGTGCTTGCATGGTGACATCATTTTAATCTGTGTTACTCCAATAGACTGTAAGTTTCCTATATGGCATAGAACTCTGTAGATGGGCTATGGTCTCCCTGCTAGCCAGAGTCTTCTCAAATGAAGTTGTGCATAATAATAAGACTGAGCAGGAGAAAAGTGGGACAAACATACCTTACTCTGTTCTCTCTGCCCATGGATCTAATCCAGGGGTCCCCAAACTTGGCAACTTTAAGACTTGTGGACTTCAACTCCCAGAATTCTGGGAGTTGAAGTCCACAAGTCTTAAAGTTGCCAAGTTTGAAGACTTCTGACCTAATCTCATCGTGGACATGAAGATTGTAAATACAGCATATGCAAGTCTACGAATCACATTTATGGCTGAAGATTAAAAAAAAGTATATAGTTGAAATCATAAGCCAAAGAAAGAAAATAAAATGCTGGAGATGAAAAGGGAGTCACATGCTCCAACTCTATAAAACTGATCATTAGAATATAATCAAAGCTATCAATCTTTTAAGACCATGTACCAAAGCAGATAAAAAAATCAGAGGAAGAAGAAGACAAATGCATCAGTTATTTTATTTTTGCTCCTAAAATTCTGTATTCCTGTTTGAGGCTACCTTTTGCAATGGTGAAATCCACATTTTTTAACTACCGGTTCTGTGGGCGTGGCTTGGTGGGCATGGTGTGGCTTGGTGGGCGTGGCTTGGTGGGCGTGGCAGGGGAAGGATGCTGCAAAATCTCCAGTCCCTTCCCACTCCTGCGGCCAGCCAGAGGTGGTATCTGCTGGTTCTCCAAACTACTCAAAATTTCCGCTATCGGTTCTCCAGAACCTGTTAGAACCTGCTGGATTTCACCCCAGCTTTTAGGGCAGTTACTGTAACCTTTAGGTGTGACAGTTAATCATCTCAGATCTTCTGCCTGCTACTGAAACATTGGTATGGTAACTTTTTAAAAGATTATTATTCTTGTGCTACTTTCCCAGATGGGCCGGCGCATTCAGAACCTCAGCAACAGAAATCCAAACATATTTCTACTTTCCATGGAGAATGTGAAGAGAAAGGAAAAAAATCTGCTTTTCAAAACTTTGAAACAAATTTTTCAAACATATATGGGTCAGGTAATACTAACATTTATTTAAAAATATGTTTTTCTATTTGTGCGTTTTTCAATTTTTCATTTTCCGTATTTGAAAGGATACATGTTAACATGTATAGGGAAATTTCAATGGCTTTATTCTTTTCTAAAGAGAATAAAGTTTTGCTCCACTACTTTATTTACTTTCTTAATCTCTGTAGGGTATCACTCTCAGTAAAATTTATCAGATCTTTTGGCCTATAATTCTCAGAAAATGGCTTAACATTTTTAATTTAACGGGTTTATTTAGCAAAGTTTGGAAAAGTGCCTTATCTTTTTATAAAGCCAAGAAACAAGTGAAAGAATTAGGAGAACTTTTTTTTTCTATCCAGTTGGGGAAGTACAATTATAAAAGAATCCTCCAACTGTGTGGCAATTCTTTGTTTCAGTTCCATCATGTTATTTTATTGGGGGCGGTTTCCTTAGATTTGTTGCCAGCTTGCAATGGTGAGGAATGCACCAAAAATTTTCTTCATGAAGTGGTGGATATTATCTTCAGTTATATCAAAAAGGCCATTGACAGAAAGAGCAAAGTGCTTGATTTCCACCATCCACATCAGCTTCTGGAAGGGCTAGAAGGCTTCAATTTGGAACTCTCCGATCACCCCGAACCTCTGGAGCAAATTCTTGTAGACTGCAGGGACACCTTGAAATATGGTGTTAAAACAGGTAACTAATAATATATATATATTTCAGCATAATCATCTGTTCCCTAATCTTGTGGCCTTCAGGTTTCTTGTGCACACAATTGCCTTGTTCCACCCTGAGCAAGCATGTTCTAAGGATTTTACTTTTAATGCATTAACAAATGTCTGCAAATGCTAATTCTCTATAGAGCAGTGATGGCGAACCTATGGTATGCGTGCCACAGGTGGCACACGGAGCCATATCTGAGGGCATGTGAGGCGTTGTCCTATGTCATACGCGCACTGGCCAGCTGATTTTCGGCCTTCTTTTCAGCCGTTTTCGCTCTCCCAGGCTTTAGGAAATCCTCCTGAAGCCTGGGGATGCCGAAAAATGGCCCAACGGGCCAACCAGAAGTTTGGAAACAAAACGGAAGTGGACTGCCCTACTATTTACATTCAGATACTTGCAACCAGGCCTTGCACACCTTGGCCCATTTCTTCTGCAGCCAGCAAAGCTTTACTGAAGGCCTCTGCAGCCAATAACAGAGCTCTAGATTGATCCGGAGCTCTGTTATAAGCTAGAGAGGCCTTCAGGAAAGGCCTTTAAGAAAGGCCTCTGCAGCTAATAACAGAGCTCCAGATCGATCCGGAGCTCTGTTATTGGCTACAGAGGCCTTCAGGAAAGCTTTGCCAAAGAAATGGGCTGAGGTGTGTGAGGCCTGGCTGCAACTATCTGAAGGTAAGTAGTAGGGCAGCTCCACTTCTGTTTTGTTTCCAAACTTCCGGTTGGCCCGTTGGTCCATTTTTCAGCATCCCCAGGCTTCAGGAGGTGAAACAGCCCAACGGGCTACAGGAAGTCCAAAGGCTTCAGTGAGGCCTGTGCGCATACGCGGGGTGAGCGCGGGGTTGTGCGCATGCATGGTGAGAGGGCATTGCATTATGGGTGTGGGCATGCGCGTGCACGCTATCATGCGTGTGCGCACCCTTTTGGCACCTGAGCCAAAAAAGGTCCACCATCACTGCTATAGAGACTATAATTTTTGGGGGGAGAGGGTCTTTTGCCTTTCCTGATGCTAGATTTTCTGCTTTTAAGCTTTTCTGATGCAGACTTTTAAAATATAAATCTCCACAGTGCATACTTTCCTGGACTGTATAACTTTTGACACTATTCTTTCTTGGATGCATCTCTCAGAAATGTCTTTTGTAATGCAGATTTTTGAGGAGATTTTTGTTCTTTGTTCACTGCTGTGCCATGAATGTTTTGATGGATATTATAGTCCCATAAAAAGATGAACTCTTTTTACATATAAAACACCAAGGCACGTGGGCAAAACACTTTTTTACACTATCTTCCAACTACCCGTGGCTGCTTTATTGCAATAGTAAGAGTGTCTTAAAATGATGTATTTCTAACATTTGTATTTTTAAGGACATCCCCATTATTTCAACCAACTCTCCAGTGGCCTTGACATTATAGGACTTGTTGGAGAATGGTTGACAGCTACTGCAAATACAAACATGTATGTACTGTAATCTCAGTTATATATAGGATTAATATAAGATTAAATAATATTTCAGCAGAATATTTAGTTGCTCTTTAAGAATGAAAAGAATGTATGAGCTCCAACAAAGAAAGGACTTTGTTGGTACAAAGATTCTTCTCCAAGGGCCACCAGCCACAGTGACATCTTCTCTATATATGTGCCTGTGCATCAGCGGTGGGTTGCTATTGGTACGGTCCAGTTCTACAAACTGGTAGCAGCGCCGACGGGAGGCTCCGCCTACCCACCCCGGATGCTTCTGCACATGCACAGAAGTGTCGCGCATGCGCGCAAACCGGTAGCAACGGGATTTAGAACCCATCACTGCTGTGCATATACACACGTGTGTGTGCACATACGCACAGGAACACACACTTTTTAAAGTACTAAAGCAAGATGTTCCCATTACCATTCAATATTTTAATGTGTTACTTTTATTTCTTTTATATTAGCCTTCTATATTGTCACCTTCATTTTTTCCATTTCCATATAGTTCTCACATTTTATGTGCTTATATAGAACAAGGTACATTTACCAGCTGGGAAGTATGTAAATCAAATAAATAAGCATTTGCAATGTATTGGAAGTATGTGTATACTGTTCTATAAAAAACCACATTTTTCTATTGAAAAATTGTTTCTCTTTAGGATTAAGCTGCACATGCTTCCATGCTTTCTTTCTGAAATAAAAAGCAAAAAAATTCCCATCTGGATTTGGACTATAATTTTGAGAAATCTGTAAATTACCACTCCTCAATGACTAATTTTGGGGGGTGGGGTGGGTAAGAAGCGTGAACAACATGGTCCACTAAGTTCTTAGAACTTAGAGAGCTTAGTAAATCCTCAGTTTTCCCAAATGTATTAAGAAAAGTCTGATTGAAATTTTAAATGATGAATACTTGATAGGTTGTGTCTAATTGACTGGTTGGATCATGTGCAATAAATAATACCGGTAAGTACAAATAAAAGCTACTTCTTAGAAGTAGTATGTCGACATTGTTTAATTCTTTGAAAAGTTCTTTTTTCTGTTGATCCAGAAGGAAAGTCCTATGAATGCTGACAGTTTTGTAGTCTCATTAGTAGTACAGATAGTCTTCGACCTATGACTACAATTGAATCAGAGGTGGGTTCCTCCCAATTTGCACCAGTTCTATAGAACTGGTAGCAAACTGCTGGTGATGTCACAGATCCGGTTTACCACAACAAAATGAGTACCACAACATTTCAGAATTTTACTAATGGAACATATTTTGGGTAGCCTCCCAGAGTCCCCTGGGAGTTGGGCAGCATATAAATCCATTTAAATAAATAAATAGGCCACCATGCATCTTTCTGGCTTTGAGCTCTACATTCTGGACTTATATTTGATACAGTGGTTTTTACTTTAAATAGGAAACACTTCTATAATTGATAAATGCTATGTATGGAATCTGTAACTCTGTAAGAATTGTTTATTCAATCCTTTTTATAGTAAGTCTAAGACATTCAAAAGTGGATTGATATTGGTTTAAAATCATTAAAATGTGAAGTATAATAATTGTAAAATGCTGATCAACAAAACTGTGACTAAAACATTTAAAATATGGGAATCAAAAACTATGAAGATAACAGAGGACAAGTCAGGCAGATAAAAGGTAGCATTTTGATCTAAAAAAAGAAAGGAAATCTTATTGGATTTGGCCTCAAAACCTGTTTGGCCCTGCTGCTTTTCTGCCTCTGTGTTTGGATTGTGGCTTACATTCCCCCACCCCATCATCACCAGTGAGCTGAAACTATGCCAATAGGAAATGACGGAGTTTGGTAAAACCAGGTTAGGAACCAGGTTAGTTAACGAAGACTGACTTTATAGATGCTTTTCTATTTATTATTGACTATCTAAAGAACGGAACACCCAAACACAATTAAATACAAGCTAGTATAAATTACTTAACCGCAAGTAGTGTCTACATATCACCAAAGGCTCACACATACACATCACTGTCTTTAAAAATCTAATTTACAAGCCTTAAACATTCACATTCAAGTGTAATATATACCAGAAAGATTAATCTACCGTATTTTTCAGAGTATAAGACACTCCTTTTTACCCCACAAAAGAGGGTGAAAACTTGGGTGCGTCTTATACACCGAATGCAGCCCCACCCACCCAGACACCCCCACCCTTTGGCCTCTGTCTTCCAGCAATTTACCTGCTTGCAGGAAAGAGGGAAGAGCCTGTAAAGCCAAGCAAGTCAGTAGGAGTTTCCCGATTGACAGCTGATTATGTTTGCCACGTGGGAAAATGAAAGTGAAACTAACTACAAAGGCAAATAGCTGGGAGAGACAGGCAGATTTTTATTTTTTGCTGAACTGGATGGAAGGGGACAAGTGAATAACTATAAATGTCTGTAGAATTTTCAAATTATTAGACTTATTTTTTAAAGACTGCTTTATTATTGTTCTAGAGCCAGGGGCAATTTTAAGACTTGTGGACTTCAACTCCCAGAATTCCACAGCCAGCTTTGTTAGCTTTGCTGGCTGTGGAATTCTGGGAGTTGAAGTCCACAAGTCTTAAAGTTGCCAAGGTTGGAGACCCCTGTAAATCTAGACAACTTAACAAAATAAAGAAGCTTTTTAAAATAAATGCTTGCTCTGAAGAGGCCCAATGCTATTGTATCTTCTTTTAAATAGAGAATAATGTATACTTCCAGAAATTTTAATTAATTTTAACAGCTCTGTACAAATATAGTATGAAATGTAACATTGTCCTGTTTAATATTAGAGTTTAGTTACCTTGGAGTAGATCTATTTAAATAATTGGGAGGAGTTAGTGTGACTACATTTAAGAAAACTTTCTGGCATAATGTACATTTCTCCAATTCTTTGCTATTTCTATGGGTCAGGCACACATGCACAGAAATACACAGCAAACAGTGTATATCATCTGTGCTGTTTGCTGTTTGCTGTTTGGCAAATTTCTGGGAGGCAGAGGCCTTTTCCCCTTGTTTTCCTCCCCCAAAACTAAGGTGTGTCTTATACTTCGGTGCGTCTTATACTCCGAAAAATACGGTATTACTAGATTATAGCACAATTTAAAATAACGTGAGAAAAATAGTATATTATGATTAGTAATTCAAGAACAGTTGGAAATAATTCCCTTAATATTTCAGATAATGCTGAAGCATGCTTAGTGATTAGTTAGAAAATGGCAAATGGATAATAAGAAAAGCACTTGAGAAAAGTAGGGGTGACTCTAGGAATTTTGAAAGGTTATTCTAAGTTTAGCTGCACATAAGTAGTCATAAGTACTTGCAAGTATTGAGGGCCTAATTGGCAAAAGAAAGCTCAGGACCATATAGGTTGGAAACATGCGGAAGAGGCCTTCATCCTGCTGTGGATAGACAATGGCTAAAATGATGAAGTACTTGCCCAAGGTACATATCCAGTGCTATATTCTGTTAGTTCCTAGGTGAGCCTTAGAGATAAAATGCATGCATACGTCAGTCTAGCTATGTTTCTATAGTTTTATTTGCATGTATAGCTACTGGATTCTGTGAATAGATCTTTTCTGCATGAACCAGATGGAATTCTGCATCATTGCCTTGCTTTTATCTTTGTCAAGCAATTTGGATTTGTTTCGGTTTCTGCATTTTTTGACTGTGTTATGTTGATTACATTGAAATACGTTAACAGGTTTACATATGAAATAGCACCAGTATTCATCATAATGGAGGAGATCCTGCTGAAGAAAATGCAGAAAATTATTGGATGGGAAGAAAGGGAATCAGATGGCATATTTTCTCCAGGTAAATAGATTAAAAATGTTCAGTGTTATTCAGATTATGGAACCAATGTATTCTGCTGACATTTTAGATACTGAGTTATAGTCTTGCCCATGGCATATAAGTCCAACTCACCTCACAGGGTTCTGGTTGTGGGTAAATAGGAGAAGGAGAGAGTATTAGATACGTTTGCCCTCTTGAATTATTTATAAAAATAATAACAGTGGGAATATGTGTACATACTGTACATACATACATACATACATACATAAAGATAATATATATTCCTCTTTCTTCCTGTGTACACACAAACATGTGAAGTCACTATAAGGCAGAGAAAGGATACTTTGATCTGCAGGTAATGGTCTGTCTTGCAAGGCCTCTACATCCAGCCTGTGAAGGTCCATCCCCTCTGTTTCCAGTGAAAGGGCTATCTTTTCCTTCCTCTTTCTATGTGGAAATAGGTGACATCTTCATACTGAGAGTAATTGCTTTTAACTCCTCAGTAGAAGAAAAGCTATGGGAGGATAATGGGGCATGACTTCAGTAGAGGGAGGGAAGTAAAGGGAAGCAAAATCTTGATCACTGGCATTATCCATGTTACCACAGATTTGGAGACAGCAATCTCAGCCTTGGGCTCCATTCAATACTTTCCTCCTTCCTTAAAATGAATACAGAAATGGCAAAATCATTGCATTGGCTGGATTGGAATAAGGACCTACAGAGAAAAAAGTCATACTTAGTCATCCCATTCTACTCTCTGTTCTCAACTATTTTTGTGGCACCCAAAGCTTTATAACAATGGTGCAAATCACCAGTGGATGAGAGATGATAACTGTTAAGTCGGGTCAGTGAAGAGACTGGAGGCAGGCTTCATACAATAGCTCTTTATTCCAACTATGTACAAGATCCGGCAGAGATCCATTGGCTCGACCAATCAGCTGGATCTAGTTGGGTTCTGTCAGCTCTTTTTGCTTCATTCCATCTTTACATCCCATCCTCATCGCCAGTTGCTAAGTCGGGTGAGTGAAGAGACTGGAGACAGGCTTCATACAACAGCTCTTTATTCCAACTATATACAAGATCCAGCAGAGAGCCAGTCTGGCAGCTTGCCCTTATATAAGGAGCTGTCAGATGGCTCGACCAATCAGCAGTTCCCATTTTCCTGCTTAAACAGAGGACCTGGTTGTAACCAGGCACTCTTGATATGTAACAATATCGATTTTCGCTGATCGACAAAGATTGACCATACCAGATTGAAACAATGATATGCCCTCTGAGTATCATAGAAGGCTGTAGAATTCAGCATGTTGGAATCAATGCAACATCATTTTTAACACTAATAAATTATGTTGTATCCTAGTGGATGAGAATTTAATCGGGTTACATAGCAAGCTTTTTATGGATTTTCTACACAGACCTTCCTTGGCATTGAAAAATGTCCTGAATGGAAATAAGCTACCTCTGGAAAATTGCAATTGAGAACATTACCTGTGTGGATGATCCATATTCACTACATGGAATAACTTAAATTAATCTGCCTTTGGTATCTGAAATTTGTCTGTTTGACTTGAAATGATGAGATGAAGCATTAATTCCCAATGACACTCAGCTATTCAAATGGTAATAAAATCTAATTTTTTTACCAGGGGGAAGCATATCAAACCTCTACAGTGTTTTAGTTGCTCGCTATAAATATTACCCTGAGATTAAAACCAAAGGCATGGCAGCCCTTCCAGAGATCATATTATTTATTTCTGAACATGTGAGTATTTACGTGTGCAATCACACTTGTATAAAGTTATTTGACTGTGGCAGACTGCAATTATCTTAATAATACATGATTGTTGAATGAACTCTCAGTGTGATGGAATGCCACAAGAATGTAGAGCCAGTACAGAAAAGATATCTGAGTCCTGGGAAAGTAGAAACCATGAGAAAGAAACTCAAAGCAAGTCCACTTTCATTGTATTAACTATATGTTGGAATAGAGGAGGGTTTTAATAGGCTTTCAAAATTCTGTTACAATACTCAAATGCATTAAAGTACATTTCAAGACTCTTAATGACTCTTTTTTTCCTAACTACCCACCTCAAAGGACTGCCATTCACCAACTCTCAATTCCACTCTCCCTAATTTTAGCAATTGATTACTTACCACGAAGAAAGTTACCTTGTCAAAAGGGAGGAAAATGAATTTTTTAATATATAATTCATGGCTACTTATAGAGGTGAGGAAATATTGCTTCCTGATAGCAATAATGTATGTTTGTGGTTTCACTGCATTGTGAATTATTTCTGTCATGACTGCCACAAGAGTTGTGCAAAACCCAGAGCAAAGTCAATGACTGGATCTAATATAAGAATGTTAGCCTAGAACCGTAATGGTGAACTGATGGCATGCGTGCCACAGGTGGCACGCAGAGCCATATTTGCTGACACGGGAGCCATTGTCGTAGATCAGCTCCAGTGCGCATGCGTGTGCTGGCCAGCTGATTTTCAGCTGGCCACGCCCCATCCCCTCCCAGGAGTCTCCATGGCCCATTTTGAGGTAAGTAAAGGGCTTGCGCGGAGGCTCTGGGAGGGCATTTCTGGCATCCATAGGGCCTCTGGGGTGGTGGGGGAGGCCATTTTTGTCCTCCCCAGCCTCCATGAAAGCCTCTAAAGTAGTGGTTACCAAATTTCCTAATGCCGCGCCCCGGGCCCCGCCCCCGCGCTCCCACCGTGACCCACCCCGCCGCCACCATTTGGGTTCTTTTATCCTCTGTGCATGCGCAAAGGGTAAAACCCAAATGGTGGCGTCCGGGTGAAGTCTGCAGATCCGGGAGAGGTCTCCGCTCACTTCGTGTGTTGCCTCTGGGAGCTTTTCGAGCCCTGTCACGAAAGGCGTGCGTGACTTTGGCAGGGCCGGGACAGGCGGCTGCCCAGAGAGAGCCACCCCTTTCGCAGAGTCTCTCCCGTCTACCTGTAGCGTTCAGGGCGAAGGGTATGGCTCTCTCCAGCCAGCCGCCTGTCCTGGCCCTGCCAAAGTCACGCACGCCTTTCGCAGGTGTGAAATGCTCCCAGTTCGTTCTTGCCTGTGGGTCGTCGCAGAGACGATGGAGACGGTGGCAGTCGCGGTGCAGGGCTTCCCCCACCTGCTTCCCCTGCCCGCCTGGATGCTGCCATTTGAGTTCTTTTGCCTTCTGCACATGCAGAACACTTTGCGCATGCGCAGAGGGTAAAAGAACCCAAATGGCGGCAGCGGGGTGGGTCGCGGTGGGTCGCGGATTGTGGGGTGTGATATGGCCAGGCTTGTGGCAGTGGGGGGGAGCTGAGGATGCCGGGGCGACCCCTGGGAAATGGTTGTTCAACCCCCAAAGGGGTTCTGACCCCCAGGTTGGGAACCACTGCTCTAGAGGCTGGGGAGGGTGAAAAATGGGACTTCCGGTCCCACTGGAAATTGCAAAATGGGCCGGCCTCCAGAGGGCCTCCGGGGATGTGGGGAAGGCCATTTTCGCCCTCTCCGGGCTCCTAGAAAGCCTCTGGAGGGCAAAAAATGGGATTTCCGGTCCCACCAGAAGTTGCGAAATGGGCCATTTCCAGCCTCCGGAGGGCCTCCGGGGGGGGGAGGCTGTTTTCACCCTCCCCAGGCTCCTATAAAGCCTCTGGAGCCTGGGGAGGGCAAAAAACCCACCGTGCCATCGTGTGCCAAAAGCGGGAGAGCGTGGGGGTCATGAGCGCATGCGCAGGGGACAGGACGCATTGAATTATGGGTGTGGGCATGCACACACACGCGTGGCCCCCCCATACTTCTCCCACTTTTGGCACATGACGGTAAAAAGGTTAGCCGTCACTGGCCTAGAAACAATTATCATAGTTGCAGTCATCCGTGCTCCATGTTGCTGGCACAATATGATTTTGTGTCAACTTAATGTTGCTAAGTTCAATATGGCAACTGGCTCTAGGTTTGTTATTATAGCAATCGTAATAGACTTATATACCACTTCACAGTGCTTTACAGCCCTCTCTAAGTGGTTTACAGTGTCAGCATATTACCCCAACAATCTGGATCCTCATTTTACCAACCTCGGAAGGATGGAAGGATGAGTCAACCTTGAGCCAATGAGAATTGAACTCCTGGCTGTTATTCTAGAAGTATTATTATTATTATGTATTAAAGATATAACTGGGAGAACTGGAAAACTCTATAAGTAACAGAACCCCCATATCTAGAGAGCATCAGATGTGAAAGACTTGCCTAAAGTAAATTCCAATGTGCATAAAATGTGACTCACTTTGTCACAATTTAAGGAAGATGAGCCGAGGTGGCGCAGCAGTTAGAGAGCAGTACTGCAGGCTACTTTAGCTGACTGTGATCATGTGAGTTCAGCTGTTCAAATCTCACCGGCTCAGGGTTGACTCAGCCTTCCATCCTTCCGAGGTAGGTAAAATGAGGACCCAGATTGTTGGGGGCAATGTAAAATATATACTGTACATTGCTTAATGGTGTAAACCGCTTAGAGAGTGCTTGCACTATGAGGCGGTATATAAATCTCATAAATAAATAAATAAATAAATGACTAGCTTAAGCAGATATAAATTAATAAACTGTAAATCAAAGAATTAGGAACTTTGATTATATTTTCCATGTGGATCACAACAGTACTGTATTATATTATGGTGATATTTTGACTGTAGTTTAGTCAAGGCACACTCAGTTGGTAATTTCTTATGAGGTAAGCTTTCATAGAAATAATTTAGCGTATTTTGTTGTTATTTCTTTCACTCTCCCTATGCTGAGAAGGTAACTTTCTCAAAACAGATTTAAATTGTTTATGGTAGTTGCTATTTTTCTGCATTATGCCCCACAATTATGTTAAATTGACAGTACCAGAGGTGGGTTCCTCCCAGTTCGGACCGGTTTGCCCGAATCAGTAGCGACCAGCTGGTGACATCATGATGATGTCACCAAACGAGATTGGTTGGTTCCGGTCTGTGGGCGCCGCCATCTTTTTTCGAATATTTTTTGAATTTTTTTAAAAGTAATTTTTTTATTTCTTCTGTGCATGTGCAGAAGCCGAGTTTCCGGCACTGTGCATGCATCACCATTTTGTTTTTGGCAGTTTTTTAAAAAACAATTTCGGGTTTTTTGCACTGCGCATACACGCGCCCCCACGAGGCGTGGCCACGTGGCGTGGAAGGAAGCGAACCGGCAGCGAGGTAAGTTGGAACCCATCTCTGGACAGTACTGAGAAAGAGGGAGGAAGTATTTCCATCAGTAACAAACACCCAAAAGAGGTAAATTGTATTATGGCCATTGCTAATTGACTCTCAAAAATACTTTGAAATCTTTTCTCCTTAGAAGTATTTAATTCCTTGATCACCCTACAAACAATATTGAGAATTTTGAGTCATCTGCTGCGTCCTTTAATATCATCACTATTAAGTCTTAATTTGTTTCTTATTTATACACTCCTATTTATACACTCCTACATATTCCTCTAATTTGATTCAATGGGGTTTGCTCCCAGATACAATTATAAGGATTGTTAAAAATGAACTGTAGTCCCATTGATGTTAGCAGACTAGTCATGGTTTTAAACTCAATGTTACCGTGTTTCATTTTTCTTAAGACAAGAACAGTTATAAAATTGTTTATCTCTAATGCATTTTGTGAAGTCTTTCCCCCCACCCCTCTATTTGATGATTTCTCCTCTAAATTATTTCAGAGTCACTATTCTATAAAAAAGGCAGCAGCAGTTGTGGGAATTGGGTTGGATAATGTTATTGCTATCAAATGTGATGAAAGGTAAGGTTCTCAAAGTTTTCCTGCATAATATCAGTATGTACAATTCGCTTCCTCTAATGTTCTTTGATAGAGATGCATTTTCATCTTCCGGCTTCATTATTTTCACAAAATGCACCCTTTCCCCTCCCAGTAGGTTAAATCTCCCTCAGCAAATGACTTATTTGACAGTTATTTGACAATAATTTCTACTTCCTTGGAGCATTTCACAAACAACGAGAAACAGGCACTTTTCCCAGAGCAGCATAGGTTTATTTCAATTATTGCCTCCAGACAATTTTTCCTCCAGCATTGTACAGATCTGCCATGAAGTCAAGGGATTCTTGTAAAATGTATCAATTAATTTCTCATAAATAATATATCAGCTCAAACTAGGTCTGTTGTCCCCATCGGTGTCATCAAGATGTAGCTGCTGAAGTTAGTTGTCACAGAAAAAAAATGGCTTTATGTATAAGGATATCAAGAACACCAATGCATTTAATGAATGAGTCCATTAGAAAATGAATAATGCTTTAACAAAGAATATTAGTACAATTTAAAACAATAAATGACTTTTTTTCTGAACTTCTGCTGTAAATCCAAGTCTACTTCCTCTCCAAGCAGTAAACAGATTTTATTATATTATTTTATTTTGTTTGCCGAGAGGAAAAAAAGGATAAGGACTTCATTGATATCCTTTAATCATTCCTTGAAGATAGAAAAGATTTTCATGGCTTTATGTCTTCTATTGTGTCTTTATTTCCTATTGTCACAGTTTTCTGCATATTCAAAGGTGATTGTCTATTGGTAGATGCCTCTGCTTGTGCAGGTTGCCACATAATTATTAATGTAGCCTCCCTCTACAAATGGATTTTTAATGAGAATATAGTTCTACAGTACTGGAGAAGTTTACCATGTATCATAAAGAAAATGAACAATGGAGGAATTAGACCTACAAGCTCTATCCTTTCTTCTTCACTTTACTGTGTGGATTTTGTGTGTGTGTGTGTGTGTATGTAGGTGTGTTCATTTTGAGAATGATTGGATGGGACTTGATTCTCATGGGGATTTGTTTAGAAGTACATATCTGTGAATTGTTTTGCTTGCAAAAGAAAAGTTTTTTTTACATATTTGGAAAATTTGAGCATGCCATCTTTATCAAACACTACATTTCACTTTTTAAAACATTTTAACAGAGGGAAA
This sequence comes from Diadophis punctatus similis, assembly GCA_023053685.1. Classification (NCBI taxonomy): domain Eukaryota; kingdom Metazoa; phylum Chordata; class Lepidosauria; order Squamata; family Dipsadidae; genus Diadophis; species Diadophis punctatus. The sequence continues at coordinate 128,491,026 of JALIGW010000003.1, forward strand.
ATGATTCCATCCGAACTGGAGGAAAATATTATCAAAGTCAAGAGACAGGTTTGTTGGTTTGTTTTTTATTATATTGGTTTTATGTTTCATGGCATATTTATTAATTTGATAAAGTAGGCTACTTCCCTTCAAAGATTCATGTCCCAAGAAACCTGTAAAATCTTTCAGTCTGTACTTACATGACTATTCCTCTGGAACATAATTTGGTTTATACTTTTGAATTATCGTGCTAATGGAAATTTGGCTTTAGTGAGACATCTAGAAATACGTAGAAAAGTTTTCTTTCTTTTGTTTTTGTTTTTTCCCAAAAGGAAAAAGACAGACAAATGAGCAGATACCGATAGAAACAACAACCCATTGCTTAGCTTTGCTTCTAGCATAGACATCCATCACCAAAACAGGTTAATGAGAGGATGGTTTAAAAAGACGATAAGAATTTTCTACTTCCTCACAGTTCAGTTACACCCCAGAGGAAGATATCATAAGGAAAATCATCCTTTGGGCACTTCTTATATTAGAAAATGCTGGCATTGGGCAGGCTGCAAAGATTTAGAATAGAAAAGCAGTGGGGAAGGAGGTTGGTATATAGAAATAGTATCCTTGGTCACCTTGTATAGTAAGCTCAACCATAGTGTTGTAGAGGTACAACTGGCTCCAATAATTTTAATATCAGGTTTTGTTTCTAAGAATTTTTTTTCGAACTTAGCTGGTTACTATAGCTGTTTTACTATACTTTTACTGTCTCCAAAGCATTTGTTCAAATTCTGTTTCACTACCAATTGTGATTGCATGCAGTTCTTATGTGTTTATCTGTCTAGTCTCTTCTTAAAAACCTCCAGTGATGGAGCGCTTTGCTTCAAGTGAAGATGTCTCTTCAAACTTCTGGGATAAAGAAGCCACTGAGCTCACCTAACAATTATCCAGCTTCTTCATTTCCAGATATTTCCTGAAGATCTCCCTAAGCAGAATTGAAGATCATGGGGAACACCCACCTGGGATGCTCGTTGTTATGGTTATCTTTATTTATACATCTTATCCAGATTTCTCATAATTACAACCAAAGAACATACGAAGAACGGTTACAGGAATTGGGAATGTCTAGTCTAATGAAAAGAAGGACTATGGGAGACATAATGGCACCTGTTCCAATATTTGAGGGGCTCCTACAAAGACGAAGGGGTCAAACTATTTTCTAAAATAGTAAAAGAAAGACAAGAAACAATGGATGGAAACTAATCAAGGAGAGAAGCAACCTGGAACGAAGGAGAAATTTCCTGACAGTGAGAACAATTAACCAGTGGAACGGCCTGCCTTCAGAAGTTGTGGGTGCTCCAACACTGCACGTTTTTAAGAAGACTGGATCTTTGCCAACCTACAAATCTTCCAAAATATTTTCCTGATGATGTTATCTAGTAGGTCAATGAAATCTCTGCAACCTCAAAATCAAGTTAGAAGTCCAAGAATGGAGCGTGCCAACCTTGCCTTGAGCTATGTGCATTCACTGCTGTTGTGAACATGGATTTCCCCTTCTCAATTCCAAGATTATACCCGTCTAATTAAATTCATGAGACTATGGCTAAAATGGATGGGCAATCTTTTCAGTCAATGGACATGTTTACAATTTTGACATCATATAAAGGATTGTCTAATGTTTGCAAGGGAAATAGGATGGTATTTGTCCACAAAATGATTACTGTAGTGAACCAGTCTTTTACTATTGATTTATTTTTTTCAAGTGCTTCAGATGTGTCCTATGACCCCAGATTCTTTTTGGCATATTCTCATAATTTTCTTTTAGGATGCACCGACTCACCATTTTTTAATTTTCTAATAATGTCTATGAAACTCAGTAGTACTTTAATAATTATATGTGGGCTTAGAAGGAAAATAGGACTTAGACAAGGTTGAACTTGGAAGGGAAGTGTTAGATTGAGAATAATCCCAGAAGACAACAGTGACAAGCCACTTCATACCGGTATTGTCAATATTACCATGATGTTCCCAGAAACCAGTCTTCACTTGAGGGTGTTACAAGATATGCTTTGCTTGGTTGAAAGAAGGGATTTTATTTTATTTTATTATTGACACATTTTAATTAATGCAATATTTATTAACTGGTAGCTAATAAGGAAGGTGTTTAAAGTTATCAAAGTTTAAAGCACATAAGCTGTTACATACATGAATTGATCTCTTCTGAGCTAAAATGTCCTGACTATACCTAGCCACCCCATCCAAAACGGAAAGATGTTTTAATTATAATAATGATTATGACAGAGGACAAATTGCATGGGCTTTAATGTAGGTTGCTGTATTCTTTTTCAGGGAAAAATACCACTGTATGTTAGTGCCACAGCTGGGACAACAGTCTATGGAGCCTTTGATCCTCTTGCCAACATTGCTGACATTTGTGAAAAATACAATCTTTGGATGCATGTGGATGTAAGATCCTTGTTGTCACACTCAATTGCTGCAACAAACTAGTGGTGAGACAGAAGTGGGCTGCTCTATAAGCTGCTGCCAGTTGTCCCCTCACAAATGTACAGGCCCACCTTCCTCAGTATGCAGAGTCATCTTGAAGCAGCTTACAAATCAGCTTTATGAGTCTAGAAAAAAAAATATTTATTGATTGATTGAACTTATATGCCGCCCATCTCATCCTCCAAAATGATTCTTGGTGGCTTTAATGATTTGAAGAGAAGTTGTTTGTTTCTGTGGATATTGCAAACTCTAGTTTCTTTTCAGATTGTATAAAACCTATTTGATAGATTTATACAGCCCAATAAATACACACACGCACCAAAGACATGTGTATAAATAACAGTTATTAAAACAATTTAGCACTCAGTGAATTGGTTGATTTATAAAATTGATTTATAACTGCATATGATGAGATAACCATGAAAGATGTTACTGGCTTTCAAGGAGAGAAAGGTCATTGCCACCCTTAAGATTATTCATTTAATGTAAGGTAAGAAGAAAATCTTGGTTATATCAGAATAACACCCTGAGCCAGAATATAACTAATGGGATGTTGCAGGAGATTGTTATTTGGCTTCAGTAATTTTCTTCCTATGACTAATTCATATTATTCAGTACATAATATGACACATTTTAAAACAGTACTTTGTGTTGACTCCTGGCAACTGCCTGGACTGCAGAAGCTAAAAGACTCAATGTCACCTAGACAACTTTGTGCCGAAGGTTTAGAACTTATAGACTCCTGATTTTGAGCCTGGTGGCTTTACCACTATATCAAGCCAGCTCTCAAACAGTACTTTACTTAAACTTAAAAAATCTTCCTTTAACTTAAAATGTTTTAAACACAATGTTTTCAATAATGGATACAAGTAGAAAACTGAAGTCAAAGAATAACTTGCTACACCATCATATTAGCATACTATTATATCCAGTTTGGTCTACCGTGTTTCCCCAAAACTAAGACCTGTCTGGATAATAAGCCCAATTGGGCTTTTGAGCGCATGCGCTAGAATAAGCCCCCCCCCAAATAACCCAATCTGCCACGCAATCAACACGACATGAGGTGAGGCCGGAGAGGGGGGAAAGGAAGGAGGAACATGCCCCACATGCCCCACACGCACCTGCCAACCACAAACCCTAACTTGTGCACCCTTTCTCTTAGTGGCGGCCACAAAAAGAGCAGCTGCAAAAAAACTCTTGCCAGTCCTAGCCCTGTCGACCTGGGACTGGGGGGAGGGGGACTGACGCCCGAACTCGGAGCAGTGGCTGGTGCGGGATGTCTGCACAGCCCTGAAGTGGGATTGCCCGCAGCATTGCCAGCAAGGATTGGGTCAGAGACACTGCCACTACCGCCCGTGATCAGCAGGCCAGATTCGGTGAGCTGGATGCACTGCTGCCACTTGGGAGAAGAAGAGAGAGGAGGCGCTGTGAGAGAGTCCATTTCTCACGTTCCTGTCTCGGGCGGCGGCAGCATGTTTCAGCTTCCCGAGTCTGGCCTGCTGATCTCGGCTGGCTCGGTGGCTTTTGTTATTTATTTGGAATCAAGCCAGCTTCTCAGCATAGCCCAGCGCCAAATCCTGGCTCCTTTTCAGGGCAGGTGGGATGCTCGGGGGATGTGCATCAGTTGCTTTTCCGTGGGGGGGAGAGCTGCAAACCCAGCGGCGTTCTCCGAGCAGAAGGAGACGAATTTCACCAAGGCTGGGCTGCATTGTCTGCCAAAGCAGCAGGGTTGTGTAATGCTCCAGTTGGAAAGGAAGTCAGGGGGCGTGAAAGGGTGGCAGCGGGGGGTGGGAGATAGCCATGCACCCTCTTCCCAATGATTTATTTAAACAGCCAAGTGCCACCAGGAAGATTTTTTCACCCGGGAGTTGGAATGATGGACAGACCCCATTTTGCCTTCTGCAAACGACCAGCGCCCAACTAAGTCTGGGGGAAAGCCGCAGATGGGGAAAAGGGGCGCGCACAAGGAGGGTCATTTTGCCTGCAGCGGAGTTTCCTTGTGAGTGTGTGTGTGTGTGTGTGTGTGTGTGTGTGTGTGTGTGTGTGTGTGTGTGTGTGTGTGAGAGAGAGAGAGAGAGAGAGAGAGAGAGAGAGAGTTGGTTGTGGTTGCCTCCGGTTTCGGTCTGGTCTCACAGGCTCCGTTAATTCCAAAGATTCGGGAGCTCGTGCAGCCTGACAGGAAACTCCGCCACAGACAAAATGACCCTCCGTGCGTGCCCCCCCGTGACATTTAATTCTTAGCATTCAAAAAGTGAACTCCTACTCATGTGGAGGAAGCCTAAAAGGCCATTAACTTGGTTTAAATAAGGTTCCAATTGCCCCCATTAAAAATCAAATTGCCCCCCTGTAGGGCATGGGCCCCACGTTGGGAACCACTGGTCTAGTGGTTAAGGCCCAGGCTAGAACCTGCTGTTCCTCTCCCAGAAGATAACAGAACAGAAAGAACTACTCTACATTCTGCTTAGTAAAAAGCAAAAGATTTCTAAAATCAGACAATCAGACTTTTTCTCTTTTCTCTGTTTTCTCATTTTGGGATTTAGCTTCTCTTTTCCCTTATATTTTTGAAAGGCCACTGTAGTAAGTATGGCTGGCAAAATGTGATAAAAGGTGGAATCTTTTCATTTAGATAACTGTGTGTTTAATTTCAATAGGCATCATGGGGAGGTGGATTACTATTGTCAAGAAAGCATTCCCATAAGTTGAGCGGCATTGAAAGGTACGCATCTTGTGGTGTAATTTATTTCTACAGCAGTGAGATTAATATATTATTTTTGTTTGTTTGTTTCTAACCTCTCCCTGAAGAGAAGATAAAGAATATAATTACAATGATAATGACTCATGAACAACCAAAGTGAGTTGTGTTATGAGAAGCGGAGGGGGGGGAATCTAGATCCTATTCCTACAACCTGCACATCAGTCGAAGGAGGAAGAGATATACAGTATATTCAGTGGTGGGTTGCTACTGGTTCGCACCGGTTCAGTGAACCGGTAGCAGCGGTGGCGGGAGGCTCCACCCACCACCTGGACGTCATCAAAAATGTTCTGTGCATGCGCAGAAGTTGCGCATGCACAGAAGCGTTGCACGCGCACCCGTACGCTCCTGTTCCCGAACTGGTAGCAAAGGTAAGTGGAACCCACTACTGAGTATATCGTGAAAATGGAAAAGCATTAATAGACCCAGTTCAACTGATCCCCAGAGGGTACAATTTCCCTGTAAACAAACTCATTCACACTTGCAGTTAAACTGAATGTGGGAAAACTTCCCTCATTTTACATACCAAGTAAAAGAACCGCTAATAATCAGGAACTAAAAATGCAAGCTTATCTACAAATATATTTTGTTGGTTTGTTTGTTTGTTTTTATTAGATTTGTTTGCCACCTATGTCACCTTGAGGTGACCCTAGGGAGCTTAAAAACATTAAACGCCAATAAAATCATGAACAATAAATATTCCTAATAACAGTATTACATTACAATTACAATTTAAAAGATGGGGAAGAAGGAAGCAGGATGCACATGGGGGTGAGGTCTTCCCTTAACCCATCAACCACTTCCAGTCTGATACTTCTATACAGTGAACAGTGGTTTTTCACTGAGTTAGTGAGATTGTATAGCACCTGAATCACTAGTAAATGCATACATTTACATAGGGTCATAGTGTGACCGGTAATCTGTACATAATTTTAGAGTTTATTTTTTACAGCTTTAAAAAAATACTTACATTTTTTTCTTTTAAACGTTCCACATTGAACATCCCTTTTCTTTGTTATTGTATTTTTTGTTGAGTTTCTATAATCATATAGTTGCAGATATCAACACAGATATTAATGCAGTTGCAGATATTAAAGTTCTCTTCTTTAATTAGAGCCAACTCTGTTACATGGAATCCTCACAAACTGATGGGTGCTCCGCTACAGTGCTCGGCTTTTTTAGTCCATGAAAAGGTAATTTGCTTTTTTTTTTTTTTGGTCCAGGTAGGCCTACCTGTTTGTTATAAAAAAATGAGACTTCTATCTAAATAATGTTGAAATAATATTGCACACGGAAAGATTTGAAGGACCAGGCTCCCATTGTATCACATGGAAGCTACTTTTACTGAAATGAATTGGCTTCCTTTTGAGCAATCATACGGGCAATAGAGACGTTTAGTGGATCTGGGTAGGGTTTGCTCCAGCACGAGCTCGCTATGGAATATAAGTGTGGCTCCTTAGGAGAAAAAAGTGATGGAATTGACTTGCAACCTTCCCTGCTGGCTTCCCCATTGACTTTGCTTGCGGGAAACTGACAAGGAAGGTTGCCAAAGGTAGCCACATGGCCGCGAGATTCAAGTGCCAAGCACTTGAATCATGAACCGATGATGAGCACAGGGCTGCTGTGACAGCCAGAATTTTGAGGACTGGTTGTAACTACCACTTGTTCAGTACTATCACAACTTTAGCCACTGAACAAGTGGCCATTAACTGAGGAGCAGTTGTAATACAGGGATATTAGACATTTGGCTTGGTGGGAATCACAGCCGTGTCCTGATTCATTTCTAGAAGGATATCAGATCATAACAATACGTAAAATAAAATTGTTATTTTATTGGTTTTGTATGTCTTTTTAAAACTCTTTTTAAATTGTTTTTAATAAATTTATTGTTTAGTTGTTCCTTAAAATGTTGTACGCCACCCTGAATCCTCAGGGAGTAGGGCGGCATAGAAGAACACTAAATAAAAAATAAATAAATAAATAAATAAATAATTGTTGGTAGAAGCTTTTCTCATTCTCTATCTCCTCTAGGGTCTGCTCCAAGCCTGCAATCAGCTCCGTGCTGACTATCTCTTCCAACCAGACAAGGCTTATGATACAGTTTATGACACTGGAGACAAGACAATCCAGTGTGGCCGACATGTTGATGTCTTCAAACTATGGCTAATGTGGAGAGCTAAAGTAGGAGCACATTCATTACTGAATGAAGTGTCCGACTAAAGATGAACAAGTCGGTTGCTTTCAGGTTCTTAGTTTTTAATGTTAGATTTAGTTCGTTCTATGATAAACTGCATCACTTGAGAATATTTTTTCAATGAAAATTAATACTATTAATAAATGTATACACACACATACCTCTTTGCAATACATTTGAATGAATGAATGAATAAATGAATAAATGAATAAATGAATGAATGAATGAATGAATGAATGAATGAATGAATGGATGGATGGATGGATGGATGAATGAATGATAGATATAGATTCTGATCAGTATTGCTGGGCCTCAGCAATAAAAGTACCGTATTTTTCAGAGTATAAGACGCACCGAAATATAAGACGCACCTTAGTTTTGGGGGAGGAAAACAAGGGAAAAAGGCCTCTGCCTCCAAGCAATTTGCCAAACAGCAAACAGCACAGATGATATACACTGTTTGCTGTGTATTTCTGTGCATGTGTGCCTGACCCATAGAAATAGCAAAGAATTGGAGAAATGTACATTATGCCAGAAAGTTTTCTTAAATGTAGTCACACTAACTCTTCCCAATTATTTAAATAGATCTACTCCAAGGTAACTAAACTCTAATACTAAACAGGACTCTGTTACATTTCATACTATACTTGTACAGAGCTGTTAAAATTAATTAAAATTTCTGGAAGTATACATTATTCTCTATTATTTAAAAGAAGATACAATAGCACTGGGCCTCTTCAGAGCAAGAATTTATTTTAAAAAGCTTCTTTATTTTGTTAAGTTGTCTAGATTTACAGGGATCTCCAACCTTGGCAACTTTAAGACTTGTGGACTTCAACTCCCAGAATTCCACAGCCAGCAAAGATAACAAAGCTGGCTGTTGAATTCTGGGAGTTGAAGTCCACAAGTCTTAAAGTTGCCAAGGTTGGAGACCCCTGGCTCTAGAACAATAATAAAGCAGTCTTTAAAAAATAAGTGTAATAATTTGAACATTCTACAGACATTTATAGTTATTCACATACCCCCTTCCATCCAGTTCAGCAAAAAATAAAAATCTGCTGTGTCTCTCCCAGCTATTTGCCTCTTTGTAGTTAGTTTCACTTTCATTTTCTCACGTGGCAAACCTAATCAGCTGTAGATCAGGAAACTGCTACTGACTTGCTCTTCCCTCTTTCCTGCAAGCAGGTAAATTGCTGGAAGACAGAGGCCAAAGTGTGGTGGTGGCTGGATGGGTGGGGTTGCATTCGGTGTATAAGATGCACCCAAGTTTTCACCCTCTTTTGGGGAGTAAAAAGGTGCGTCTTATACTCCAAAAAATACAGTATTTATCTACTATTGCTGGACTTCTTTTTAATGAAGCTCTAATAAAAATCTGCAGAGGAATTTTTGTATTCTTGAAAAGGCAGCTTCTGAAATTTCAATATAGCCATGATGTTACTTTAAAGTGGGAGGGCCTCGTTTTAATTGTTTGCTGGCCCCAAATAAATCATTGACATTTTACATTGCAAACTTGCAGTATACAATAGAATGACTCATGTTTGTTCTGCCTTTTGTATCTCACAGGGCACAGGAGGATTTGAAATTCTTATCAACACATTTTTGGAACTTGCAGAATATCTTTACAAGGAACTCAAGACAAGAAACAACTATGAGCTGGTTTTTGATGCTGAGGTTAGGAGTTAACAGCGGCAAGAAGTCTCTGTATTACTTCTTTATTTTGTTAATCTATAGTTTCCAGATCCCACAAAAGTCTTCTTCACAAAGGATGAAAAGAGCCAGTTTGGTCTAGTGGTTAAGACACCAGCTAGAAAGCAGACCGTGAGTTCAAATTCCGCTTTAGCGATGAAAGCCAGCTGGGTGACTTTGGGTCAGTCTCTCTCAGCCCAATCCATCTCACAGGGTTGTTACTTTGGGAAAATAGGACGAAGAAGGAATATTGCCTATATTTGCCTGTCTTGAGTTATTTGTAAAAACAATAATGGCAGGATATAAATAAAATAAATAAATGGTCACACTAGGTTAATTATCACGAAGGTTACAAGGGTCTTCCAATCTTTCTTGGCTGGATTATAAGGAATAAATGTGTTTTTCCCTCTTCCACCCTCCACCCCCTCCAATCCTTTTTTTCTAGTCTTTTTTTCCCCCCTTAGCTGAAACTTTGCATACGAACCTTCATGCAAGTGAATTCTTTGCATTACACATTCTGGATGTGAATCAAGATTTCCAGTGACTAGGAAGAATGAATCATCTTTTTTCCCTAGGTTCAGAAGCTGCCAAATAAATTAATCAGATTAAATGAAAATATGTTTAAAAATGGGTATGAACCTCACATTTCTGCTTCAGCTGAGTAGAATTTTAATGCTAGAATTCTACATTTTCCAGAACTTCTTTACAAATTCATGTGGGTGCATATTTATTTGATGTTAAGCCTCAGAGATTTCCCTGAGCTATTAATGTATAAAATGCAAAATGTTTCATAAATATGTGAACATCCGAAAAGGCAATCCTTAGTTTTCATAATGCCCCAGGAGAGAAAAATAGAGTAGCAAATGTACAATATGAATCAAACAACATAAAAATGCTTCACAAATAGCAGCTGTAAAATTATCACTAAACTAAAAAAAAGGACTATGAAAAGTTAAACTAAATATAAGTTAGATCTGGAAAGGTTTCACAGCCTAAATTTTTGGTATTTATGGAATGTTCTTCACACACATCAATTTTTTTTCTGAGCTAATGGAAAATAACCAATTTTAAAACATGTAATAATTCATTGAGATGCCTCAGAGACTTGTATATAATTAATGAAATTTAAATAGACTGTGTTTTCACACATTTTATCTCAGTAGATATTAATAAATGTTTCATGGAAATATCCTACACCTAACATTAACCAATGTTAATTCTCAATAAAATAAGTTAAAATTTATGTTCATGCAGAAACAAATTCAGCCAATATTTAAGGTTGCAGTGAAGTTAATAAAAACAAGTTTTAGCTTAATTCATTATGAATTTTGACTCCGCAGTGGAGAAGTGACCCCTGAGCTATTTCATGATGTTTATTGGGTTGGCAGTAGAAAATATTTTATCCTATGTTAAACAGGCATGAATAGTTGTGTTTAATAGAGAGGCAATTCTGAAGGAAGGAAGGAAGTAGAGTGGCTGAAGTTTCCAATGAGTTTTTTTTTCCATGCTGGGCATTAAATGGAAAAGAGAAGAACTCGTGCAATGTCATCAGGAAAATGCCAACAGAGGAAATCATGGGCTTACTATGGGTTCATATTGATAGTAAGGATTTTGCATAAAGAGTGGATTTATTTTAAGTTTGTTTATAAGACTTCAGGTTACAATTTCCCCTGCCTATTTGATAAAGTAGAACATTCGTTGCAGAAATAAAAATGTTTGATTTTACCTCTTCTTTTTTTAAAAAAAAATCTTCAAGCCTGAATTCAGCAATGTATGTTTCTGGTATATCCCACCAAGTCTTCGACATATCCCAAAAGGGCCAGAAAGAGACAAAAGACTTCATCAGGTAAAAGCTCATATGTACATTTTCTGTCAGAGCAGGGTTTTTTTTTTTCCCAAACTCGGCAACTTTAATATGTGTGGACTTCAATTCCCAGAATTTTCTAGCCAACCATTCTCCATACTGGGCGGAGCTAGCCTCCAAGAATGGGTTAAATCTGCCCTCCAGCCAATCAGGACCGAGATTCCAAAGCTATAAATAAGACCCCCCCGTGCCTCAGCACCCCCTCTTTTACTTCGGTCCTGAGCCATTAAGGACGTAGTGCTTTACCCATTCTTGGATTCTAGTTCCTACAGTACGTAATGTGAGTTTTTTTCTCTTCAATTTTAACCTTTTTTGTTGGATAACCTCCCCAAGTGACAGCTGTCAATTTTACTTGGGTGGGAGGTTGCGGTGGGCATTTGCCCAACTGCCAACAACACCCCAGCCGAAGGCCCGTTAAAAATCTAGTGCCATATTCCGGCTGGGAGTGCACAGGCAATACTTGGTCCTCTTCTAATTTTTTATTAAATTTTTTTTGGCCAAAACTGCCTGTTTTAAAGGGAGAGAGGTCCTCATTAGTAAAATCCTTATTAACAAGCCGCAGAAGCTACCGCGCTTGGGCGGCCAACGTACCTCTCCCTCTGGCTGGAGCCTGTGCTCCGATAGCCAGCAAGGCACTTTTTCTGACTGGCTAACGTTTTTCTGAAAGCAACGGCCTGCATTTCGTGGTTACTGACCTTTCAACGACTTTGGAATCTTCGGGCTGAGGCTAGATCGGCTAAGCTGTTTTTTTCGCCTCATTTGAAAAGCTGACGTCATCCGGCGGCCATTTTGAAACCTCTCCTGATTGGCTGGGGCGCGCCTGACGTCAAAACAAGGAAGAGGCTCGCTTTTCAATTGCCGAAGCATACCGGCAAGTCGGAGATCGGCATGGCTGATAAGGCGGAACGGAGCGGCAAGGCTAAAGCAAAATCAGACAAAAAGCCTGCCGCTGCTGCTTCTGCCTCTCGGGACGTTGCTCCGATGCTCACTCCTTCCAGGGAGGGAGCGAAGACAGCCTCGCCTCTCCAATCCAGGGCAAAGAAGCCAAAAACAGATAAGCAGTTGCAAGCAGCTGCCACAGCCCCAAGTATTACATCTGGTAGTCAGGGGCTATCACAACAGCCAGCTGCTATTCAAAAGTCTTCCACAAGCACCAAACCCAACACATTTACCCAGAAACAACTCCCTTCTCCAGTTCAGTCCATGGAAAATTTATCCTTGGATAACTTTAATATATGTCTTAGAGAAGGTGATGTCTGGGGAGCCCCAGTTCCTGACAGGATTCAAGGCTCTCAAAGGGTTTATGATACCACTTACAGGGATCCATTAGAGGACCCTAGTGTGCAGGCTCGTATTAATGCAGCAATTAAAAAGGGGGTGTCTGCTGGAATCAAGGCAATGTCATGTTCTAAGACTCTTACAGGTGACATAACTCCCCCAAGTCCAGGCTGCACTTCTCAAGAACCTGGTATCTCTCCATACCAAGATTTGGAGGATGAGGATTCTTCTCCTTTGGGGTCACCCATGCCTTTGGAAATCCCAACTAATGAACAGGGGCTAGATGCACCAGAGCAAGTCAAGTGGGACTCTCAATTTCCGATGATGAGGACTTAGCTCCAGAGCCTGTTGCTTCCACTGCTCTATTCCAACCTGCATTATTCAGATCATTATTGCACAAAGCCAAACTGACTGCAAACATATCTGATTCCCCACCAGATCCTCAGGGCTCTGACACCCAGGAGGACCCAATTTTTGGGGAAACTATTGCAAATAATAGTGAGGTCATTCCAACACCAAATATGTTTGTGGAAGCAATAACAAAACAGTGGCAGGCTCCAGCAGCGGGTCCACTGCCAAATATGTTGGATAAACGTTTTTTCAATGTCTCCACCAAGCTAGCCCAACATTTACCAGTACCATCAGTGGATGCTCCTGTCTTAGCTCTTTATTCAACTACACCAGTTCCTGGAGATCCAGATGACCTCCTCCGGCCGGAGGAACGTCGCACAGAGGCAGTCCTACAACGTACGCATCAAGCAGCGGCCTGGGCGGTGAAGGCCTCTACGACAGCTTCTTTTTTCTGCCGCACTTCTCTGAAATGGCTAAATGTCTTGCGCGACCATATTCCCCAAACAGATACTCGCGCACATCAAGATATTAATAAGTTGCTTGCAGCTGCACAGTTTACTTCAGATGCCACACTACAAGCAGCCAGGTTTTCAGCACGTGCAATGGGGTCAGCTGTGGTGGCCAGACGCATGCACTGGCTGCGAAGCTGGCCAGCAGATCTTCGGCACAAATGGAAATTAGCGGCTGCTCCTATTACTGGCCAGGCATTGTTTGGACCAGCTATTGATCCCGTAGTTACGGAAACAAAAGACAAACGTAAGGTTTTAGCACCTTGTACTAAAAAATCTACTGTAAGGTCTTCATCCTATTATAGGAAGGGACCAAAAAATACATACCACTATCAAAACAGGTATCAAGGGCAGTATCAGGGTCATTATAGTGGCCAGCAGCAGCAACAACAGCAGCAGCGCCCAGCTCCTGATAGATCTTTTAGGGGGTCACAATCCAAACGGCCCTTTAGAGGAGCCGGTGGACGCCCCTTCCGCCGGTATAAATAAGTCTACACCGGATCCTCCCATCGGGGGTCGCCTGGCATTATTTGCCAGTCGATGGGAGGAAATCACCAATGACGCATGGGTGTTACAAACCCTGGCATCAGGTTTATCTCTAGAATTTATATCAATACCTCCAAGATTTTTCCTTCGTTGTCCCGTTTCATCAAATCCTTCAAAAAGGGAGTTAGTAAATCAGGCAATACAGCATCTATTAGATATTAGAGCAATTCAGCACGTGCCTGATGGTCAACAGGGACATGGATTTTATTCCATTTTATTTGTGGTCCCAAAATCTTCAGGAGGTTGGAGAGCTATACTTGACCTAAAGCGTCTAAATAAATATGTAAAATATAAAAGATTCAAAATGCACACCCTGCAATCAATATTGGCTGGTATTAGAAAAGGAGACTTCTTGACATCAATTGATCTTTCAGAGGCTTATCTCCATATCCCAATTAGATCAGAACATAGACAATACCTCCGATTTTGCTATGCAGGGGTGCATTATGAATACAGAGCACTCCCATTTGGTCTATCGTCAGCGCCAAGAGTGTTTACAAAGATATTGGCCGCACTGGTGGCGCATTTACGATCGCTTCCAGTGCGGGTGCAGTGTTACTTAGATGATATCCTTATTCAGTCTTCCACTGTCCACCAAGCTGAACAGGATGTTCAAGTAACACTCTCAACTCTGGAACACCATGGGTTCTTAGCCAATTTGGGGAAGAGTCAACTGACACCATCTACCAGAATAACTCATCTTGGGGCCATTGTTGATTCTCTGGAGTGCAGGGTGTATCTGTCCCAGGAGAGAAAAGCTAAACTACTGGATTTGATTCGTCAGGTTTGGCCAAAATCATTAGTTCCTTTGAACCAACTATCCTCTCTCCTGGGCACCATGATTTCAGCAATACACATCATCCCATGGGCACAACTGCACTCCAGAGAATTACAATGGTTCCTTCTACCCTTTCAGCGTTCCCAACGCAGCAACTCCCCGGCAAGGGTCCGCCTTCCTTCGGAGGTCCGCAGATCTCTACAATGGTGGACTTCAACGGCGGTCAACAAAGGGTCTCTCTTCTTGGAGGCACGGCGTATGACCCTAACAACAGACGCAAGTACCATTGGATGGGGAGCTCACATCTGTTCACAAGTGGCTCAAGGAACATGGTCCCTCGAGGAACAGAGTCTCCCTATAAATTTACTGGAACTCAGGGCGGTACGACTAGCCCTGGTTCATTTTCAGATTCCATTGTCTGGCCAGAATTTGTTAGTCTTGACAGACAATGTGACAACCAAAGCCCATATAAACAGACAAGGGGGTACCATGTCCAAGGCCCTCATGAAGGAGGCCATGGATTTAGGACTATGGGCAGAAAAGAATCTCCAATCGATCACAGCAGAGCATATCTCAGGGGTGAACAACTTGACAGCCGACTGGCTCAGTCGGAATCCCATCGATCCTGCGGAATGGTCCCTCCATCAGGACCTATTCCAGCAGATAGTCAATCGATTTGGTCTACCAGTCATGGATCTGTTTGCCACCCCAAAGAATACCAGGTTACCAAGGTTTCTTACCAGATACCAGACTCCAGGGGCGGAAGGAACAGACGCTCTTCGCTCCGTTTGGCCGCGAGGGCTACTATACGCATTCCCTCCCCTACCATTGATCCCCAAGGTAATCAGGAGGGTCCTGCAGGAGAGAGCGGAGGTGGTATTGCTAGCTCCACACTGGCCCAGGAGAGCATGGTTCGCGGACCTTATGTCCCTCTCTGTATCACCTCCATGGCGGATCCCGCAGACAAGGTGGTCGCTTTCCCAGGGGTCAATTTACCATCCAGATCCTCATTGGTTTCAGCTGACCGCATGGAGGTTGAGCGGATCACTCTAAAACATCGTGGGGTACCCGATAATATTGCTGAAATTATGTTAGCGTCAAGGAGGTCATCCACGCAAAGAATTTATTCTGCTACCTGGAGAGTATTTAGGGACTGGTGTGTACAGGTGGGATACTCCCCAGTGGATTTAAACATAATCAATATTATCCAGTTCCTAAGGCAAGGTCTAGCAAAAGGCCTTTCCCCGGGTACACTCCGACGCCAAGTGGCGGCATTATCCACTGTGTTATCTAGTCCTTCAGGAAATTCCCTATCAGCACATCCACTCCTCAAACAATTTTTGAAGGGAGCAGTGAATCTTTGTCCATCCACAATCCACAGATTCCCCACTTGGGATCTGATTCAAGTACTTGACGGAATGACCAAAGGTCCATTCGAGCCAATTACTCAGGTTTCCCTTGAGTTTTTGACTTATAAGGTACTATTTTTAATTGCAATAACATCCGCAAGAAGAATTTCTGAGTTGGCGGCCTTATCTGTAAGAGCAGATTTGTGCGTAATTCATGCTAACAGGGTAGTTCTGAGGTTGGACCCAACCTTTATACCAAAAATTAACACCTATTTTCATAGGGCACAGGAGATTGTTTTACCAAGTTTTTTCCAATCTCCAACTAATGAGGCTGAACAGAGGTGGCATCTCCTAGATGTTAGGAGAGCATTACTAGTTTACATTGAGCGCACGAGTAGTTTTAGGCGAACAGAGGCACTATTCGTGTCCTTCAAACCCTCTTCCATGGGCAACAAAGTTTCCTCTGTCATGGTGGGACGCTGGCTTCGGGCAGCTATTGCTAAGGCATATGATAGTCTATCATTGCCTCTCCCTAGGGGTCTCACAGCACATTCAACCCGAAGTGCTGCCACTACTGCGGCATGGCATGGTCGGGCTACAATAGAGGAGGTTTGCAAGGCGGCAACATGGTCAACGTTAACACCATTTGTAAGGCATTATAAATTGGATATTTACGCCTCTGAGGAATCAGAATTTGGCAGGCGTGTTTTACAGCAGGTGGTAAGGGATGCAAGCCCTTCTGTTTAACAATGAGTTGACCCACCCTGGGACGAAAATACTTTGGTATGTCCCATTCTTGGAGGCTAGCTCCTCCCAGTATGGAGAAAGGGCGTTGTATACTTACCTGAACGCCCCTTCTCATGGGGCGGAGCTAGCCTCCAAGTCCCTCCCTATGAATTATATAAAAGATTGTTGACGGTAATTATTATGTTGTTTGTTTAATGTAACATTAAGGGTTATAACAGTATTGAACAAGTCTATCAACTATGATGTTTAACATGTTAAAGATTATGTTGATGTTAATAAAGTTGTTTATATTTGGGAAAAGCACTCTGAGATTGACCTTCGTCCCTCGTAAAAGAGGGGGTGCTGAGGCACGGGGGGTCTTATTTATAGCTTTGGAATCTCGGTCCTGATTGGCTGGAGGGCAGATTTAACCCATTCTTGGAGGCTAGCTCTGCCCCATGAGAAGGGGCGTTCAGGTAAGTATACAACGCCCTTTCTGGGTATGGAATTCTAGGAGTTGAAGTCCACACATATTAAAAGTTGCCAAGTTTGAAAAGCACTATATGTTGGAACAAGTGTTTATGGAACTAAAATGTTCTATCTATCCTTCCATATTTCACATAAGTTAAATATATTAGAGGACAACTCCTACTATCCTTACCAATGATCCATTGAGTATGACAGCTAGGGATGGAGGATCATGCAATCCAGCATTTGGGGAACGGTAGTCTAATCCAGTGTTTCCCAACCGTGGCAACTTGAAGATGTCTGGACTTCAACTCCCAGAATTCCCCAGCCAGCAAATGCTGGCTGGGGAATTCTGGGAGTTGAAGTCCAGACATCTTCAAGTTGCCAAGGTTGGGAAACACTGGTCTAATCTATGCATAGTAGATGCAATCTGCAATGGCAGAAAATCTGGTTTTGCTTTCCGCTTCTGATGGACATATACCTGACTGTTTCTGTTCTGCATGGTGTCATCCAACGTTTCATTCCAGTCTGTTTCTACTTTATTTTAATTTTTCTACTGTAATTGCGGTGGCTCAGTGGCTAAGACGCTGAGCTTGTCGGTCGGCAGTTTGGAGGTTTGAATCCCTAGTGCCGCGTAATGGAATGAGCTCCCGTTACTTGTCCCAGCTTCTGCCAACCTAGCAGTTCGAAAGCATGTAAAAATGCAAGTAGAAAAATAGGGACCAACTTTGGTGGGAAGGTAACAGCGTTCTGTGCGCCTTCGGCGTTTAGTCATGCCGGCCACATGACTACAGAGACGTCTTCGGACAGCTCTGGCTCTTTGGCTTTGAAACGGAGATGAGCACCGCCCCCTAGAGTCAGGGACGACTAGCACATATGTGCGAGGGGAACCTTTTCTAATTAAAGACACACCATTGAATCCTTTTTTCATTCTTTAATTTGTTTAATTGAATTATGATATGGCATAAGTAATACATTACATTATTTGAATACAGTGCTATTTATACCATATTGACTAGAGAATATTAACACTAAAATGTTTAAATCTTCAAAGATAAAGAAAAAATGTTAATATCAATATTAAGACATCTCTAAAATGTTAATAATGATAAGCATAAGGTTCACCATATTTCAATAAGATATAAATATACACTTTAATCATATTAAAGAGCCGAGGTGGCGCAGTGGTTAGAGTGCAGCACGGCAGGCTACTTCAGCTGACTGCTAGATGCAGTTCAGCTGTTCAAATCTCACCGGCTCAAGGTTGACTCAGCCTTCCATCCTTCTGAGGTCAGTAAAATGAGGACCAGATTGTTGGGGGCAATATGTTGACTCTGTAAACCGCTTAGAGAGCGCTGTAAAAGAGCTATGAAGCGGTATATAAGTCTAAGTGCTATTGCTATTGCTATATTTCTGCCATCATTCCAAAATAATAGCTGCTACTACTTAGTCTCTTCAATGCATTATCCCAAGAATTAAGTATTGTTTTCTGCCCTATCTATCCAGGTTGCTCCAAAAATGAAAGCAAGGATGATTGAAGAAGGCACTACTATGGTTAGCTACCAACCTTTGGGGGACAATGTGAATTTTTTCCGAATGGTCTTCTCTAATCCAGCAACCAATAAATCAGATGTTGATTTCCTCTTGGAAGAGATTGAAAGGCTTGGGAAGGATTTGTGATAATCTGAAAACAATGTATTATTAGTATTGTGGTAAATCTCTACAGCAGTGTTTCTCAACCTTGACAACTTTAACATGTGTGGACTTCAACTCCCAGAATTCCCCAGCTAGCCCTCTTGACTAGGCAATTCTGGAAGCTGAAGTCCACATCTTGGAGTTGTCAAAGTTGAGGAACACGAATTGACAAAGGTCTGTTGTTATTATTATTTTTTCATAAAAGTGCTGCGCTGTAGTTTCCTTTCTTTCTGCTATTTGTTGGGGTGAAATTCAAAGGTTTGAAACTTACTGGGAAGCGAGTTACAGTAGATCTGATGAAATATACCATTTTCCAAGAAACTTGTATTTGTACATTAAGTGGGTAAATAATCTTACATGTCTTTTTACTCAAAGCAGTGAGCATTGCTTTTGCATAGGCTGCAGCCTAACAAAACCTCTTAAAATGTCCATGCGATCATGCTGTTGTATGATCACAAGTAATCCCTAAATGAAATCATATGTGAGAATCACCATGCACAATACAAGCACTGGGTGTTTTAAAAACCCCACATAGACACATCTCTTGACACCATGCTCAGGGTCGAGATAGATCCAAGATGGCAGTCCTTCTCACTGCACTCCACTAATTAATAACCAATGATTATCAGAAATGCAGATAGTCCTTGACTTACAATGATTCATTTAGTGACTGTTCAAAGTTACGACACCAAAAAAAATGACTTCTGACAATTTTTTTACACTTATAACCCTTGCAGCAGCCCCATGCAGACCGTTGCAGAAGCCCCATGCAGTGGTTGCAGCAATTTTGATGCAAAACAACTTTGCATCAAAATTTGGATGCAAAGACAAAGTGGAAACTAAAAAAGATGACTGGACTACAGCTAGAAGTAATCCTGCATAATAAAGATTATTTGGATATCTTTCAGTCAAGGCTCAAGCCTAGGCATGGGGCAAAAACACATTGGTCATTCTTGTGATGGTCTATAGCAGAATGTGGGTGAGGATGGCACACTTCTCTTAGTCCAGGGGTCAGCAACCTGTGGCTCTGGAGCTGCATGTGGCTCTTTCATCCCTCTGCTGCGGCTCCCTGTCGCCGGTCGGCTCCACAATTGATAGGGCTTTCAGTTAGGACAGGTAGAGGAAAAAGGACGTCGCGCTAGGAGGAGACTCTATGGTGGGGGAAACTGGACTTCCGGTCGGCTCCAGAATTGAACGGGGGGCTTCCGGTTAGGACCTTTGTGGCTCTTTGAGTGTTTAAGGTTGCCGACCCCTGTCTTAGTCCAATACTTTTGGAAATGCATGCACTAAGTAGTCACAGCCTAGTCAGAAAAGGTACCCACTTCCTATGAGACCAAGGAGACAAGCAGGCAAAAGCCCTGAAGATGGCTTTCTTGGTAACAACTCCATCACTTCAGAGTAACTTATTCTAGAAAGTCAAGACGTTGCTCCCATTCAGTAATTAGAAAGATGGTTAGAAATTAGAAAGTCTTCCCTCATGGGGCATTTGAATGGAAGAGTAGTGACAGCATAGGTAATGATTGCATGAATATTAATGGATTGATTTTACATTGAATGTTGATTTTAGTGTTTTTAAAATTGTAAGCCGTTAGAGCCTAGTCAGTAAGCAGCACTAAATTATTGTAAATAAATAAATAAAATCAATAAATAGAGATTGTTTAATTCTTTGAAACCACCTCTGACCATTATCTACTCTTTCCTACTGCTTTTAGATTAAAAAACCGTTTAAAATTTATTTTAAAAATGGTATGCCATTTTTCAAAGTCATCAGGTTTTCTTGGGGCATATTTCAGCATTTTCACTAGTCAACGTCTTATACCGGTAGATGTATAAAAATTGTCATTTCTGGAACTTGTGCTTTAGATTTTCACCATCAATTTGAGAAAGATGGAAGTAAATGAGGTAGAAGCCGGTGCATGTGTCCCAATGTATTCTGTATATTGTGGACATCTGAATGCCTTAATAGGGATTATGTCACAAACAGATTTGCCAAACACGGAAGCAGAATTTTATAAAATTTAGGAGTAACAAATTTTATAAAATTTAGTAGTAACATTTCTCCTCAATGAAGCACTTCAGATAGAACTACCAGATTTTTCTTCTGAAAGTTAAGACTTCCTAAGTCTGGGAATCATGCTGTGGTGCCCACATACAGGTACTGAATGTAAAAGAGTTAAGTTGTTGTATAAAGTTAAAGTGTGGTTAAAAGGAATTGTATACACAAGTAAGTATGGAGCCAAACAGCTTTTAAATGTATGGTAAGTAGAAAGGGGGAGGTGTTTATCCCAGTTCTCCAGAAGAGAGGTGGGATAGATTACATCATAAGGAGCCAGCCAATCGGATCATAGATAGCAGGGCCAGGAACTATAAAAGACCTAGGTGGAAGAGCTGAGGAGAGATCTGTTTGTGGTAACTTCCAAGAGGGAAGGTTTATAGTGATTGTCTGCCTGAGTTTAACTGTCCAAGAGGGAAGTTAACAGGAGAGAAAATAGGCTCTAGGCAGTTCTGTGGGAAGCCGGTGCCAGGGTCAGGGGACTTTATTGATTGGTATATCATGTTATTTGTAGATAGAGATAAATGGTGAAACGTGCTCTAATCTATAGGCCTTAATCCAAAGAAGAACTGGGTTTTCTTAGATTTAGTCAGGAAAGCTAGGAGAGTGCTCTGAGGGGAAGAAAAAGTGCAAAAGAATTGAATAGCTGGTTGTGGCTGTAAGAAATTTACTTGACATTTACTGAGAAGTTTGTATTTAAATAAACTGTTTTCTTGTTTGTTCAAGAAACGTGTCTAAGTCTTTCTATTCCTCACATAAAGTATATCATAAGCAAGTCTGCAGAGCATAGGGATATTGTAACAGTAAAATCAAACCTCTAAGGAGAGAGAGAAGTGAAACAGAGGCGTTACCCTTGGTCAGGGTGATATAAAAAAGAAAATTAAACATGAATCTATTCTGAGCACTATTTTACGCTACCAAGACATATAAAACAATAAACCTAGTCAGGGTTTATTGGGGGACTGGCGACCCTCGCACATGCCAATGCAGAATTTTACAATTTAATATGGAGCCTGAGGAAAATCAGCAACTCAAGATGGGAATTAGTTCTACAGTCATGATCCAAATATTCCTATTCACAGTTCCTATTCACAATTCTCCCATATTACCTCTGTTATGGCCCTATCTATGCAATAACCAAGGATGAAGAGCATCTGGTCCTCAAGGTGTGATCTGAATTACAGCTCTAACTTCCATTTAATTGTAAGCATGAAAATTGAAATTGTTGGAAATTGTAGACCCAAATATCTGAAGGTCAAAAAGTTCCTCACTCCTAGAGTAGGCTGTCTGCCCTGGAAGTAAGAATCTTGACTTCATTTTCAATCCAGTTTGGTTATTTGGTTATTGAGCCACGGTGGCACAGTGGTTAGAGTGCAGTACTGCAGGCTACTTCTGCTGACTGCCAGCTGCCTTCAATTTGGCAGTTCAAATCTCACAGGCTCAAGGTTGACTCAGCCTTCCATCCTTCTGAGGTGGGTAAAATGAGGACCCAGATTGTTGGGGGCAATATTCTGACTCTGTAAACCACTTAGAGAGGGCTGTAAAGCACTGTAAAGAGGTATATAAATCTAAGTGCTATTGCTATTGCTATTTCAGCTACAAAAAGGCTTCACTTCCATAAAAGACTTAGCAGAACCAAAAAGGCTATCAGAGTTAATTAATTTCAAGAGATTGGATTTAGCTCCACTCGTGCACAAGGTTAAGCTAACTTAACCCAGTCAACCGATTTATATAAAAACAACCCAATAAGTTACTCCATTTTGTTTACTTAGTTCTGAAGGGAAAGAAAGCTGGAGAAGAAGCTTGAAAAAGCAAGTTTTTCTTATTGCACTGTTCACTGCCAGAGCCATGCAGTGTAGGACAGATCTTTTCAGAAGTGCTTGCAGTAGCCAAGTGAAGCCTCCAATTTTCTGTCCAGTCAAAAGGAAAGAGGGTAGTGAATCTAATGATAGTATTAAGCAAGTGCTCAGGAATTATCAGGTACCGTATTTTTCGGAGTATAAGACGCACCGGAGTATAAGATGCACCTTAGCTTTTGGGGAGGAAAAGAAGAAGAAAAAATTCTGCCTACCAGCATCCATCTGGCTAGCGTCCTTAGCAAACAGCCTGGAACAGGTATATTAGCCTTGCAAAGGTCCGTTTCAGAGGCTGCTTTTTCAGCCTTGCAGAGCTCGGTTTGAGAGGTTGTTTTAGCCTTGCAAAGGTCCGTTTCAGAGGCTGGGTGGGGCTACATTCGGTGTATAAGACGCACCCAGATTTTCACCCTCTTTTAGGGTGAAAAAGGTGCATCTTATACTCTGAAAGATACGGTACTCCCTGGAATAATCAGTAGGGATTTTATATTCCTAAAATGGCAACTTTTGACACAATTCACATAATTACGTCCTGCCAGAAGCTCTGGTAAGGAAATCTGGTAGGGATACTTTAAAAGTATTGAAGGAGTTCTACATTCCCTTCTATTGATATGGGGTGATGATTGTTTTTACTGATTTTTCTGAAGTATTTATTTTTCTTTTCAAAGGATCATGTCTATTTATTTTAGATAGTGATAAATAGTGGTGAGTGATATCAGCGTAAATTTTACAGCTTAGAGTTTTGTAGTGATGTATGACCATTTCTCAAGATGATACAAAGATTTTAGTTTTATATATTAATTTAATCAATGCTGGCCATTACCTATAAAGCCCTACATAACCTAGGGTTAGGTTTTCTGAAGGACTGCCCATCTCATGGTTTCTGATGGCCAGTACATGCCAGCAGAGTTAGTATGCTGCAGGACTTTATAATCAAACAGTGCCATCAATGGGGACTCAGAAATGTGCCTTTTTACCATGGAGTCTCACCAGTAGTGGGTTCTAAAACCTTTTACTACCAGTTCACGCGTGCACTCACGTGCCGCTTCTGCGCATGCACAGAAGCATCCCGGCTGAGTGGGCGGAGACTGCAGCTGCTGGCGCTACCGGTTCTAAGAAGAACCAGGAGCAACCCACCGCTGGGTCTCACAATGAGATTCCCTCTGAGCTCCATGTGACTCTTATCCTGATCAAATTCTGCAAAGCATTGAAGACCTGGCTGTTCTTTCAGGTTGGGGTTGAGATGGATAGAACTCTTTATGTCTTGTATGGAGTGACTGGATCGCATCTTGTTCTATCTTGTGCTTTGATTTTTATTGTGAACTGTCCATGGATGATTTGGAGTTGGGCAATACCTAAATTGAGTTAAATAAATAAATAGTGGCCAACAGCAACATCGATCCAGGCAGGGGTGGGTTCCAACTTAGCTCACTGCCGGTTCGCTCCTTCCCGCGCCCTGCGTACGCACATGTACAGTAATGAAAAATCTGAAAAACAAAACAAAAACCAAAGCCGAAAAAAGATGGCGACCACATGCACAGTGCCGGAACTTGGCTTCTGTGCATGCTCAGAAGGAAATTTTTAAA
This sequence comes from Diadophis punctatus similis, assembly GCA_023053685.1. NCBI lineage: Eukaryota > Metazoa > Chordata > Lepidosauria > Squamata > Dipsadidae > Diadophis > Diadophis punctatus. The sequence goes on from JALIGW010000003.1 coordinate 128,515,192, forward strand.
ATTTTTTAAAAAAAGATGGCTGCGCCCTGACCGATTCGGTTCAGTGATGTCATTATGACATCAGCAGCGGGTCGCTACTGGTTCGGGCGAGCCGGTTCGAACCGGGAGGAACCCACTCCTTTCTCATTAAAAATGTGTAATGAGTACACATTTTTAAAAAAGAATGACTCACTCCTATAGATTCTAATTAGTTTTTTGTTTTGTTGGGAGTTTGGGCAGCAAGAGTTGTATTATGATTGAGACTGGATGAAAATTTGAAATCTACATTAAAGTACGTTGGAAATGTCATTACTAAACTACAGTAACTAACATGCATATAAATTCAATATTAGCCTGAGTATGTTTAAAGTAAGAATTATGGTACAGTCAACTAACATAGCTAGCTAACAAAAATATCTAATAAGAATAACATTAACTCCTCAAACACCCACATTTGGTTTAGATTGGTCTAATTTCATTGAATTAATCAGAAAGAAAATTTATAACCCTCCAAAATAATTGTAAGTCTACTCTTTCTACTTAAATAGATTACTAATGGGCACTTCCAATTACTGAATATAAAAGTTACACTAAGAAATAAAATGCCACCAAAATAAAGAAGGACAATCACATAAAGACCTGGCCGTGAGTGAAAGAATGATTAATAATATCATTGAAATGTCACCCATTTTGAGTAATACACAATTATAGCTTCAACAAATTAGCATTCAAGCATCTTGCCGGCCTAACCCGAATGCAAATCATTCAGATGGTTCTTTCTTCAATAAGATATCCCTTTCAAGATAACATCTGACTGACAGCTGAAATAATAGGATGATGATGGTAGAAATAATGGAAAATAAAATAACACTACAGGAGAAGTAGCCAAGATTTCTGGGAATTGGGCCATAACACATTATTTCAAATCAATCTGGCTGAGTTTTAAAATCCTTGGGAGAACCCATTTTCATTTCCACCAGTCAGAAACCGCTTTGACAGGTAAGGCAGAAGATACCTTCACAATGGCTGCTACTAGCGTTCTGCAGAGCTTCCTTATCGAGGGACAAGGCAAATTTTATCTTTACGGTGCTCTAGAAGGGGAGGGGGATTCTTCAATCTTTTGCCATTTGTTTCAGCCTGTTCACTGTCAGAAGTAAGGATTCCAGATAGAAGTGTTGGGGACTGCTGTTTAATTTATTTTAAATAATAATAATAATAACAATAGAGTTGGAAGGGACCTTGGAGGTCTTCTAGTCCAACCCCCTGCTTAGGCAGGAAGCCCTACACTACTTCAGACAAATGGTTATCCAACATCTTCTTAAAAACGTCCAGTGTTGGAGCATTCACAACTTCTGGAGGCAAGCTGTTCCACTGATTAATTGTTCTAACTGTCAGGAAATTTCTCCTTAGTTCTAAGTTACTTCTCTCTTTGTTTAGTTTCCACCAATTGCTTTTTGTTCTACCCTCAGGTGCTTTGGAGAATAGTTTGACTCCCTCTTGTGTGTGGCAACCCCTGAAATATTGGAACATTGCTATCATGTCTCCCCTGGTCCTTCTTTTCATTAAGGACCAGGGGAGACATGATAGCAGATGTCTCTGCTATCAACAAATAGTTGCTAATTTGTTGTTGTTCAGTTGCTAAGTCATGTCCGACTCTTTGTGACCCCCATGGACCAGAGCATGCCAGGCCCCCTGTCCTCTACCGTCTCCCAGATTCATGTTCATTGCCTCCATGACACCGTCTAACCATCTCATTCTCTGCTGTCCCTTTCTCCTTTTGCCTTCAATTGCTTACTAATAGATTTGCTTTTTTAAAAAAAGATTTATATTAATATCTTTGGTGTTTCTGCTGTTATTTCTTCCCACCCTCCTCTTTTATTCAGAGCAACTAACAACCTAAAGCGGCTTATAAGCAAACATAAATAAAAATACAATAAATAGGATATGGGGAAAAATATCACTAGAATTTCTCCACAAGAAGGTGGTGGTGATGTTGTGAGGACAGGAAAAAAATGCAGCTGAGTGTGCTTCCTCCCTCTCCCTTTCTCATCAAACATTGGGTGGTAATATCCCTGGGAGAGGGGAGAAGAATTTCTGAACTCTATTTATTGCGGAAACGTGACCTATTAATTGAGTAAATAAAGCTCAAAATGGGGACACAATGACTCTAAGGTGCGCTTCATTATGCATGTATGCAAGTTTTCTTAATTAGGCCTGGGGGGGGGGAATCTAGCAGCAAATGGAAAATTCATTGGGATCTTTGGACTGAATAGTTGATTTTCAGTAGATTAGCAAAGATATCTTATGCTGAATTTTTAACAGTAGATATCATTAGCCAAACTATATTTAAATCTTCAGAAAGGCTGAGACAGGTTATCATAGGCTGTTACCTAGGAGAGTCATCAATCATTAGAATCACCTATGTCTCCTACCCTTTTGAGTGCATGGCAATAAGGCCAAGCGCTTATTTCAAGGTTCAAAAAATATAAGACAGGGTCTTATTTTCGGGGAAACACGGTACACTGCCAAATATTTGCATTTCCCAATATTAGAGAATAAGGAAGATGACCTTGAAGGAGATATGAAGCTCTGTAGTCAAGGTGACAAAGGGCAAAACATTTTCGAAGGCTAGAATGCTTGCAAGCAGTTCAGGCAGATGCCTTTCTGATTCACTAAAATATAAAAAGGAGGAAAAGGAAGAGGAAATACAATGCGATCAGACCTGTAATCTTCTCTTATTTTGAGGACCCAGATTGTTGGGGGCAATATGCTGACTCTGTAAACAGCTTAAAGAGGACTGTAAAGCACTGTGAAATGGTACACAAGTCTAAGTGCTATTGCTATTATGGCCAGTCTCGATAAATGTACAGGTAGTCCTCAACTTACAACCATAATGGGGATCAAATGCCTGCAAGATGGTTGTTAAATGAGTTTACAATCTTTTTGCCAGATTTGCTAAGCAAATCAGAATACAGATAACAGAGTTGGAAGGGACCTTGGAGGTCTTCTAGTCCAGGGGCGGGTTCCTCTTACCTTCTCCTACCGGTGCACATCGTGATGTTGTGCACGCACGCTTGCGCTACGTGCGTGCATGTGTGCGTCCTCTCACGCCATTTCGGCTCTGCGCATGCGCAGAAGGACAATTTTACTTCTGTGAATGTACAGAGAGCCAAAAATTGTGAAAAATTCCAAAAAAAAGATGGCGGCGCGCATGGACCAGCAAAGAAAGCACCGGAGCCGTCACGCCGACATTACACAATCTGTGGGCCCCTACCAGAACGGAGCACCGGACAACACCAGTAGGAACCCACCACTGTTCTAGTCCAACCCTCTGCTCAAGCAAGATACCCTATACCATTTCAGACAAATGGCTATTCAATCTTTTCTTAAAAACCTCCAGTGTTCTCACAATTTCTGAAGGCAACCGTTAACTGTTCTGATTAACCGTTCTGTCAGGAAATTTCTCATTTCTAAGTTGGATCTCTCCTTGATTAGTTTCCATCCATTGTTTCTTGTCCTGCCTTCAGGTGATTTGTAGAATAGGTTGATTCCCTCTTCTTTGTGGCAGTCCCTTAGATATTGGAACCCTGCTATCATGTCACCTCTAGTCCTTCTTTACATTAAACTAGACATAACCAATTCCTGCAAACGTTCTTCATATGTTTTAGCCTCCAGTCCCTTATTCATCTTTATTGCTGTTCTTTGCGATCTTTATAGGGTCTCAATATATTTTTTATATTGTGGCAACCAAAACTGGATGCAATATTCCAAGTATGGTCTTACTGAGGCATTATAAATTGGTACTAATGCTTGATGTGATCTTGATTCTGTCCTCTTTCAATTGCCTTGGCTTTTTTGGTGGCTGCAGCACATTGCTTGCTCATATTTAAGTGGCTGTCCATTAGGACTCTTAGATCTCTCTCTCTCTGTTTCTGCTATTGAGCCAGGTGTCACCTATTCTATACCTGAAGCTTTGAAAGGGAGGAGGAGAAGTGGACTGGTCTACACAAGCCAAAATAGTGTCAATTCAATACAGAAGGAAGGATGAAGCAGACAAACAGAGAAAAAATAAAATAAAATACTGTGTGTCTCAACTGTTGCTTTTAGTATTTTGTAAGACATTTTGAATTGGAGAGTTTATATCAGGGGTGGCCAAACTATGGTTCTTTGAGGACCTGTGGACTTCAACTCCCAGAATTCCTGAGCTAGCCATGCATGCACCATAGTTTGGCCACCCCTGGTTTATATATTAACTGTGCCTTAAAGATGTACTGCAATTTTAAGGAAACTACTCATTTGTGTGTAACTAGTAGTAAGGGCTCTGCCGAATCTCACAGGCTTAATAGCTCAGAGTTGTTAACCTTTATGCTTGTGTTTATGTATTCTGTCTTATACATGTATTATGTTTCTTAATACAACAAAAGTGCTGATAATGATGTGCCATAAAGTTATTGTTGACTCTTAGTAACCGCAGAGTTCTTATTGAATTTATATGGCCCCCTCACTTGCATATGACTCTGAGCAGAATTCTCCATGATTGTCTGTCCCTAACCTGGTCCTTCTGTTCTTTCAACAGTGCACTCCATTGCACAAGCTGTAAAAGTTCACAATTGGAAGATTTGTACTTCAATTTGCAAAAAAAGGTGAGGGAAAACTAGGCTGCAGACTTGTTCACAGTAAATTGCAGAGTTCATGAAGACCCTGCTGAACAGCTTTGAAGGGAGACAGCCTCTTAAACTCAGGGCAGCGACATTAACAAATCTGGAAACCAGTGATTGGGTAATTTCTTTTTAAAGAAATACCTGGCTAGGATGTATTCCCCAAGAGACTAAAATTCTACCTTCAGGAATTATTCAAACTTCTTTCCTACTGTTTAATAAATAAACAGTACAGTAGCCTCCAAGTTATTAAAGTAAAATGAGATGTTTTGGCAATATGAAAGAAAAATCCAAAATCTATGAAAAAGGAACGGACATAGAAGGTATGAGCGAAATTGAGTACATGGTTATCTTTATGTATATAAATTAATATTAGAAACATATGTATAAATGGCAAATTGAATGTAAGAGAAAAAAATGGATATGTAAGAAATGTATACTGATGCAAAAATGTTGAAAAGAAGGTTCTTTTTTAAACTGTTCAATAAAAAATATTTTTTTAAAAAAGTAAAATGAGATGTTTTGGCAATATGAAAGAAAATCCAAAATCTATATTAGAGTGAAGGATAGCTGCAAAGAAAGAAAGAAAAATAATAATAATGAGGAAACTCCCTTACATTGAGAATCTTAAATATCCATTTTCCTAAGCATCAGAAGATTCAATAACTGAATCTATTTTGTAAATCTAGTGCTACATCCAAGTGCATAAAAATCTACTTTGTCCCATATTATCTGATCTATTTTCCCTGGAGGCGCATATTTGCCCAAATACCTGCATTGTTTTAAACCTATTCTTTACTTATGCTACATTTTCCCCATTAAGAATTGCAAAGATATCCCACTAATTTTGAGCAGTATACAAAGAATGTGTATGTTTGAATTCATAAAATTTTAAACTACAATTGTTCAGAACATTGGTGAATATGTTTCTGCATGTCTGGTTTTTCAGCACTAGGTGGCAAAGTTAATCCACAATTGCTGATCTATTCATTAAATGTTGCCAGTGCTTGTGTGGTGCTCAATTTTATGAAAACTAAGTATCTAAATTAAAGAGATTTCAACTGTATTTATATTCATCAATCCTTTTGTTTAGCCAAAGCCTATATATTATCTCCCAGTCAACAACTTATGGCTGAATGACATTTTAATGTCATACAATAATGCATGAAATGGGAAGAGGAGTATATAAAATTAAATATGTGCCTTTTTTGCTACAGTGTTATAACTTTGAAATTTGGAACTCAGAGGTGATGCCACAAACAGTACCTGACATGCTGGACTGAATGCACACATATCATTGATTGAGAAGTCAGCTAATATACTTTACAGGTTTTGCACTTGAAAATATATTCCAAATTCCCCATAATTAACAGGCAGAAGAGAACACACACTGTTCAGTAGATATTAAAAGCTTGCCAAAATGGGCTAAACCAACACAAAGTCTATATTTCTCAATGTACTATTAAGACTCCACAATCATCAAGGCAGGAGAGCATAGACAGGTTACTATGAACTTCAAAAGTTCAGCAAGCTGCCAAATCCATCATCAAATGGACTTGAAATGTTCCAAAAAGACTCAACACTTATTTGTCCAATCAAACCAACAAAGATAAAATTTTGAAAAAAATTCACATTGTTGTCTGGTTGAACTTAAATGAACACATGTGCTGTGTAAATGCTCCTTCTCCATAGTGGGTGGAGCTAGCCGCCAAGATTGGGTATTGGCACAGCCTTCTAGCCAATTATGACTGAGTCTGGAAAAAGTATAAAAGGTGGCTCTAGGCCTAGATTCCCCCTTTTTTGACTCAGTCAAGCCAACGACTAGTGCCTTCTTGCTCCAACTTCAAAAGAGAAATTGTCTAGAAATTGATATTTGATAACATCTGGATTTCAAAAATTGTAAGTCTTCCCTGAACGAGCCCCCCCAGTGATCTGATCCTTCCACTGGGGAGAAGGCAGCCTGGCCCTAGGCCAGCTGTCGCTCGCCCCTCCAGCCGAAGGCCCAATCTAAATTAAATTTTTCATCTGATTCTTATTCCGGCTGCGTTGGGAGTGGGAAAGTCCCCATAAAATTTAACATTGGGGGACAACTATATTGGGCCCTACACGAGGCGGGCAAGTCATTTGCCGATTATTTATACAGCTAAATATATATTTGCTTTGGCCACGTGAGGAAGGCTCCCCTCACTGCCTCATGTCAGGATTTATACAAGCCACTGGGTGAGGCTGGCAAGCAATTTGCCGTTTCTAACGCGCTGTACGTTGCCCTCCAGATTGGCCCTCTTTGATCTAACTCTAAATTGATAATTGCGGCCGCCTGCAAAGCCCTACAGCCGAGGGCTTGGCTTATCTGATCGGGAGAGCCCTTACGAACTGTGATCTGCCTCCTTAAAGTGAGCCTGGGCCGTTTTTGATTGACAACCTGCTGATCGGACTCTTATCTCTGCCTCCGATCTAATTGAGGCCGTCCGTGCTTCCTACGGGCGTTCCCAGCTGCTGCCGATTGTGACCTCCCCTCCCAGCAGGACATCGCAGAGTGAGCTGTCAAAGTGCCGTTTGAGCCCTTATCTCTCCTCCCGATCGTTTCTGAGGCCGCTCGCATCATTACGAGTGTTCCCAGCGAGGCTGCTCCGTCGGATCCTTATCAGCAAAGCTGATCTTTCTGCTGCCTGCCGATCGAAGCGCGGAGCTAATTACCGGCCTCAGATCTGACAGACAGTCTTCTACAGCCCTTAGAAGCCATTCTGTGACTTGCCTTGCTCGTTTGCCTCCCTGACAAGCACCAGGTAGCTGCAGCTGTCTCCTCCGTTCCTCCGGTGGCCATTTTGAGTCAGCCTCGTGGTGCGGCGGCCATTTTGAATATTAAGTGGCCTCCTTTGATCATTGCAGCAATGGCAGACAGAGCTGAAAAATCGCAGAAGCCCACTAAAGCCAAATCCAAGACCCCCAGGGCAGTTACTGAGGAGAAAAGTCCCCAAAGGGATGCCTCTCCCTCCACAGGAAGGGACAGATCCCCAATTAGGCCCCGTTCACCTGAGGTACCCAAGGCTCCCCACAGGCCAAAGAGTACCTCCAAACAGCAAAACCAAGCTGGGACGGGGGCCCACCAGAAGAACCAGGGGACTCCTCAGGCACCCCCTCAGGGAGGTCATCCACGCCTAGCCCGGCCTTCTGATCCCTTGTCGCTTGACAATGTCAACCCCTGTCAAGCTGAACCAGAGGTATGGGGCCCACAGGTGCAGACCAACAGGCCCAGGCAGGGGGCTAGGAGAGAAAGATCCACTGAGGACCCACTCCAGTCTAAAGAGGTGCAAGACCGCATTGATGCAGCAATTAGACAGGGCATAGAGGCGGGCATCAGGGCGATGGCAAAGCACAATCCACCCCAGGCTTCCAGATCAGCCTCTCCCGATAGACAGCAGCAGGATAGGGATTATTACCCATACCCTGAACTTGAGGAGGGGGAGGTGACATATGATGAACCACTTGAGTTCCCTGACAATTTGGAGGACGATCAGGAACAAGGTACATTGTTTCTGGATCAGGAGCCGGAGATTTAGGCTGAAGTTGAGGGGCCAGAGCTAGCTATGTCAGAGGACGAGGACTTGGCCCCTGAGCCTTCTACCTCCTCGAGCCTCTTCCAGCCAGCCTTATTCCGCTCTCTGCTGCACAAAGCGAAAATCACAGCAAACTTGCAGCCCCCCTCAGCGGGGTCCGACAAGGCCCCCGTTGTTGATCCTCTGTTTGAACCCTCGGCCTTGCCAGCCGACGTGGTCCCGGCTCCCAAACTATTTGTTGAGACTCTTCTTAAACAATGGCAGTCGCCCACCGCGGGTCCCCTGCCTACCAGTCTGGACAAAAAGTTTTTTAACATCGATAATGCCCTGGCTCAACACCTGTCAATGCCTCCAGTTGATGCTCCTGTCCGGGCGCTGTATTCCAACCTGCTGATGCCAGGAGATCCGGAGGAACTTCTCCGCCCAGAGGACCGGCGCGCAGACGCTTCGCTCCAGAGGGCCCACCAGTCAGCGGCATGGTCGATCCGAGCGGCTACCACTGCGTCCTTCTTCTGTAGGACCACCCTCAAGTGGCTCCACGCCCTGCAAGGCCATCTCCCACCATCAGACACCAGGGCGCACCAGGACCTAAATAAGCTCCTGGCAGCAGCCCAATTTACTTCTGAAGCCACCCTACAAGCTGCCCGCTTCTCGGCAAGGTCGATGGGGTCCATGGTGGTGACACGTCGAATGGCCTGGCTTCGCAGCTGGCCAGCTGACGTGAGATACAAATGGAAATTGGCATCTGCCCCGGTAGCTGGGCAATCCTTATTTGGTGAGGTCTTAGATCCCATTCTTACCGAAACAAAGGATAAACGCAAGGTTCTCCCCTCAGTCGGTCGGAAGAACTCATTCCACCCCACTCCCTTCCAACGTAGGAATTATAGAGGGGCTAATCAGTTCCAGAACCGTTACCAAGGGCAATCCCAGGGTCAATCCCAGGGTCAATCCCAGAGGCAGTACGGGCCGCGTCAGCGCTTCTCGGCTGACCGCCCATTCCGGGGTAACCAATACAAGCGGCCCTTTAGAGGGGCCGGTGGTTGCCCCTTCCGCCGGAACAGATAAATCTCCGGCTGATCCTCCCATAGGGGGTCGCCTGGCACTCTATGCCAGTCGATGGGAGGAAATCACCAACGACGCATGGGTTTGTCAAACCCTGCAGTCAGGTCTCTCTCTGGAGTTTCTCTCCACCCCCCCCCCGAGGTTTTTCCTTCGCTGCCCCATCTCATCAAATCCACAAAAAAGGGTTCTCATGAATCAGGCCATCCAGCACCTGTTGGACATTCGAGCCATCCAACAGGTGCCTGAGGACCAACAGGGGCAGGGCTTCTACTCCATTTTATTTGTAGTGCCCAAATCCTCGGGAGGGTGGAGAGCAATATTGGACCTTAAGCGCCTCAATAGGTACATAGTCCATAAGAAATTCAAAATGCACACCCTGCATTCCATTCTGGCAAGTATTAGGAGGGGAGATCTACTGTCATCCATAGATCTCTCGGAGGCTTACCTCCACATCCCAATTCGGCCATCTCATCGCCAGTACTTGCGATTTTGTTATGCAGGGGTGCATTATGAATATGGGGCGCTCCCCTTTGGCCTGTCCTCAGCGCCAAGGGTCTTCACTAAGGTCTTAGCGGCCCTGACCGCTCACCTAAGGTCCATCCCTATCAGGATCCAGTGCTACCTGGATGATATTCTCATCTCCTCCGCCTCTCCTTCTCAGGCTGTGAGAGATGTCCAGGTAGTGCTTAACACCCTAGACCACCTTGGCTTCTTGGTCAACCGACCCAAGAGCCAGCTGAACCCCGCCACCAGGATTGTCCATCTGGGGGCGATCATTGACTCCCTGGAGTGTAAGGTGTATCTGTCCCAGGAACGGAGAGACAGCCTATTGGCTTTAACCCAGCAAGTTCTGAGGCAAAATTCTTCTCCACTGAACCTGCTGTCCTCCCTCCTGGGCAAGATGATTTCAGCCATCCATATCGTTCCATGGGCTCACTTACACTCCAGGGATCTCCAATGGCTTCTCCTTCCCTATCAACGCAAGGGAAGAGCCCATTCACCAGCCAAGGTAAGACTCCTTCCCTCAGTCAGGAAGTCTCTGATTTGGTGGACCACCTCTGCAGTCCACAGGGGCACCTGCTTCCTTCCCCCAAGGCATATTTTAGTCACCACCGATGCCAGTTTATCGGGTTGGGGGGCTCACACCGGAACACAGGTAGCACAGGGCTCCTGGTCGTTAACCGAGACTACTATGAGCATAAATGTTCTGGAGCTCCGAGCGGTGTTCCTTGCCCTTCAGCAATTCAGGCTCACCCTACAGAATTCCCACGTGATGGTACTTACCGACAATGTGGCCACCAAGGCCCACATAAATAGACAGGGTGGGACCATGTCAGGTCAGCTCATGACGGAGGCCATGCGGTTGGGACTATGGGCAGAACAACACCTACTGTCCCTTTCTGCCGAACATATTTCTGGGGTGGACAACACCAGGGCAGACTGGCTTAGCCAGCACCAACTGGGCCATTCTGAGTGGAGGTTGCACCCAGACCTTTTCAGCCAGCTCGTGGGCCAATTCGGACAACCTGTATTAGACCTCTTTGCCACCCCAGACAATGCCCAACTTCCCAGGTTCCTGTCCCGGTATCAAACCCAGGGGGCGGAAGGGGTGGATGCCCTGCGCTGCACTTGGCCGCGGGGGTTGCTTTACGCTTTTCCCCCCATCCCCATCATTCCGCAGGTCATCCGGAAGCTCCTGGAGGAACGAGCCGAGGTGATTCTCCTGGCACCCGACTGGCCACGGAGGGCATGGTATGCCGACCTGGTTTCCCTGTCGGTCTCCCCCCCATGGAGGATCCCTCCGACAGAGTGGTCGCTGCTCCAGGGGTCAGTGCAGCATCCAGAGCCTCACTGGTTGCAACTGACCGCCTGGCGCTTGAGCGGCTCACTCTGATGGGCCGTCAGATCCCCGAGGACATCATGGAGGTCTTGCTTGACTCCCGCAGACCGTCCACGCATCATATTTACTCAGCCTCCTGGAAGGCTTTCTGTTCCTGGTGTGATAGGGAGGGTCATTCCCCTCTGGACCTATCGGTCATCAATGTCCTTCAATTCCTACGCCAGGGGCTAGCTAAGGGTCTTGCTCCAAATACCCTCAAGCGCCAAATTGCTGCCCTCTCCACGGTGTTGTCTTGCCCTTCTCTGGGGAAGCTCTCTGCCCACCCCCTAGTAGTTAGATTCCTGAAGGGTGCAGTGAATCGATGCCCTCCTGTGGTTCACAGGTATCCCACCTGGGACTTGTCCAAGGTACTGTCTGCGCTCACGGGGGACACCTTTGAGCCTCTGGACTCGGTCTCTCTAGCCCACCTCACATACAAGGTGGTTTTCCTGGTGGCTGTCACTTCCGCCCGTCGCATCTCCGAACTGGCAGCCCTTTCCATCAGGAGTGACCTCTGTGTGTTTTACCAGGACAGGGTGGTTTTGCGGTTGGACCCTACCTTTCTTCCAAAGGTAAACTCTTATTTTCACCGGGCTCAGGAGGTGATATTACCTTCCTTTTACCCCTCACCATCCTCAGACAGTGAAAGACAGTGGCACCTCCTGGACGTGAGGCGCGCGCTGGACACATACATTCAAAGGACCTCTGCCTTTCGCAAAACTGAGGCCTTATTTGTTTCTTTCCACCACACGTCCTTGGGGAGGAAAGCATCCTCAGTCATGGTGGGCCGGTGGATCCGTACTGTCATTAACATTGCCTATGAACAGCTGTCCTTACCACGGCCCACCAGGCTCACGGCCCACTCCACACGCAGTGCGGCCACCACTGCGGCATGGAACACCAGGGCTTCCCTTGAGGAAATCTGCCGGGCCGCCACCTGGGCATCCCCAACTCCTTTTGTCCGGCACTACAGACTGGACGCCTTCGCCTCTCAGGAGGCTGACTTTGGGCGCAGGGTGCTGGAACAGGTAACATTGGAGGGCGGGGGTCCCAGCCAGAATCAGGAAGCCCTCCCCGGGGACTAGATTACTTTGGCATGTCCCAATCTTGGCGGCTAGCTCCACCCACTATGGAGAATGAGACGTTGTACTTACCTGAGACGTCCATTCTCGTAGGGTGGAGCTAGCCGCCAAGTCCCTCCCTTCTACATGTATTCTGGCTGGATAGGTAATTCGTTATGTATGGTTCTTTAGGTATCTAGGCACCTTAGTGTATATAGTTATCCTCTGTCTATAGGTAGTTAGGTTAGGTATTTAGGTCCCTCACAGGTTCTTCCTGTATAAATTGTTGGATTAAAACTGTTAATAAACTTGTTGAACTGATGGCACTTGAGTCTGGCATTTTTTCCCTCATCAAAAGAGGGGGAATCTAGGCCTAGAGCCACCTTTTATACTTTTTCCAGACTCAGTCATAATTGGCTAGAAGGCTGTGCCAATACCCAATCTTGGCGGCTAGCTCCTGAGAATGGACGTCTCAGGTAAGTACAACGTCTCATTTTGGCCTATTGACTGTAACTTCAATAATGCCTTTAAAAATATAAAAAAATATTGCTTCATTTTGAAAATAACTCTTCAGAGTTATTGTTATACATACAGTTGTTTTACATACAACTGTATGTAAAAATGGAACAAAATAAACTGATTAAATAGAATAAAGAAAGTGAACCTTATTTCTGTGTCAACCCTACAACTTACCTCAGTCAGATTCACAAATACAGATCTCAACTGAATTGTGTTACAGTAGAACCGCTGGTCACCACCATAATTCGTTCCATAACTTTGGTTGTAACCCGATTTGGTCGTGACCCAAACCTAATCTCCCCATAGGATTGTATGTAAATAAGATCAATAGAGGGATGAAATTCAGCAGGTTCTGACAGGTTCTAGAGAACTGGTAGTGGAAATTTTGAGTAGTTCGGAGAACTGGCAAATACCACCTCTGGCTGGCCCCAGAGTGGGGTGGGAATGGAGATTTGCAATATCCTTCCCCCAGGAGTGGGGAGGGAATGGGGATTTTGCAGTATCCTTCCCCTGGAGTGGGGAGGGAATGGAGATTTTGCAGTATCCTTCCCCTGCAACACCCACCAAGCCACGCCCACAGAACCGGTAGGGAAAAATTTTGAATTTCACCCCTGGATCAATCCGTTCCAATCCTGTAGTTCATTTGTATTTCTACATAGGCACTTTCTTAAGATGCCTAAAACAGAGTCTAAGTCACGGAAGTCCATGTTTTGTAGTTCTCTCAGGTGTTCTTGTCAATTTTACTTCAGGTTCCAGCGTGCCGTGTGAAGAAATACTTAAAAAATAAATATATAATAGGGGCAAATCAGAGGAACTTGAAAGAAGAGGCGGAAGCGCTGCTCCAGCAGGCGCGAACAGACTTAGAGAGGCAGGGTGCTGTATGGTAGCTGAGAGGGCAGCTGTTTCCGCAGCACGATGGAGTTGAGGGGGGCCTGGGAGCCAGAGAGCGCTGGTGATTGGCTCTTTCCTCTGGTCTGCAGTTGAGAGGACTGGTGGGGGCATTAATTGCGGTCTGGCTGGGGCAGGAGCAGCGGCAGGGGCAGTGGTGGCGTAAAGGGTGAGGGGGCCCAGCAGCAACAAGCGCTGGTTGGGGAAAGCAAGGGAGAAGCGGCTTTTTGAGTAGCGTGAGCCTTAGGAGGCATGTTTGGAAGAAAGGTTGGGCATCTCAGGGGGTGGAAGGTGAGAGGAATTGAAGGCATGATGGCCAAGTGAAGGTAAGGACTCACTTGATTAGAGGCCATGGTTAATTGCAAAATTAATGCAGCGGCCACACGTGGGTTGCTGTTGTTTGTAAACAAACAACAGGAATTTTTGGCGCTTACAAAAAATGGTGCAGAAGAGGAAATTGGCCGTGGCCGTGTATGCTCGCCACCGAAGTATGTGTTTGTGACAAGACTCAAAAATTTTGTGAATTTTTTAGGTCGGAACCCGATTTGGTCATGGCCAGAAGCATTCATGACCAGAGATTCTACTGTATATAAATAAATGGCCATATATGTGATTTCTGTATTCTGACTGCACATAAAATATGTTGTTCTAATATAAGCGCCCCAATAGGTCATTTGTCTAAATTGTGGTCCAAGAAAATTCTTATACAATTATTCCAATAATATATGTCACTGGGGCTTCACAAGGTACATTCATCATGAGGGGCTTGGTTAAATCCTCCACATTTAACCATTGTGCCCAGCTGCTTAAATCTTGCTCGAATAAATACTGCCCTAAAATGTGTAGGCAATATTTGTACCTTTGGCAATTTGAAAAGCATGTTTATAGTGGCTCATCCATTCCAAGGTGCCAACCTTACTGAGGATGGCTTTAACTTTCTGTGCTTCCATATCAAGATTCTTTGTGCAGCAATCTGTTTAGTTTGTTCTTCAGTTGTACAAGAGACAGGGAGAAACTACCGTAATCCTCTCTTTATTTACAATCAACATCACTGCATGACCAATACTTGAGTTGGAACTGAAGAATAGTAAAGTACACACGCATACACATCTTTCCATTTATCTGCCTCCTACCTTCAGTTACTTTAGATATTTGTAGCTTACCCGCCCCCCATGAAATCCAATTCAATGAATTCACCACACCAGAGGATCTGAAGAAAACCCCAAATCTCAGATTGCTGACTTTAGCAGGCAATAAGTCAGACAATGTCTCTGTAAGTAAAGTAGGGGTTTGGTTTTTTTAAAAAAAGTTGTGTTCTACTGAATAGAGCATTGTCTCCATCCTGTATGTGCAAAAGCACTGTGCACATTGTTTGGTCTAGCCAGAACTGTGACTGGCCATATAGAAAAATGAGTGGGTGGGCCAAGGGATTAAGCAAAGAGATAGGTGGTAGATGAATTGCACTGCAATTCAGGGGATTCATGGACAAAGATCCCAGAACGCATTCCCTCCACTCTAACCAAGACTGGCAAAGCAAGCTACTGTATATAAGCAACAGAGGCGGTTTCCTCTCGAAGTTGCTACCGGTGCGCTGCACGCGCATCTCCACGTTTCGTATGCGCGCGTTCCCCTCACGTGATTTTGCTTCTGCGCATGCGCAGAAGCAATATCTTGCGAGGGGACGCGCGTGCAAGATTTTGGCAATTTTTTTGCTTCCGTGCATGCGTGGAAGTAAAAAATCGCCAAAATCTCACACCCGCGAGCGTCCCCTCACAAGATTTTGCTTCTGCGCATGCGCAGGAAGCAAAAGAAGCCAAAAAATTCTGAAAAAAGATGGTGACGCACGACGGACCGGTGAAGACGACGGACCACTGTCGCGCGCAAATTACGTCATCGGCCAGCCGCTACCGGTGCGGTAGAGTGGACCGTACTGGTAGGAACCCACCACTGATATGCAGCCACTAAACCTCGCTTTCCTGCATTCTGATAATGTTATTCAGCTGGGTAATGAAATGTCTGCAAGAAAACAACCAAGCTGAAAAAGTCCCCACACCAAGAGTTCACCACTGAAGAGCATATTTGCTCTGCTATTGGATTCAGGGACTACATAGACCTACATGCAGTTCCAATCCACTCAGGTCCAGCTCAAGGACTGGGAGAGAAGAGACAAAGAATGTGAGAGCCCCATCTGATACACATCTCTGGGAATGATGAAAGCTAAGGACTCACTTCAGAAAGTCACTGATTTGTGCTGCATCAGATACAAGGCTTATTGTGAAAAGTAAAAGCATTAAGAAAAATCAAATAGAATTTTACATATTTATTTCTTAAACTTCTATTCTGCTGCAATTTAGTAGCACTCTGACCTTTGCTAGAGAGTGGTTAATTTTTCTGAGCTATGAGACGAACTCCAAAAAATTATTCAAATTCGTTACAGGTATGAGTAAAATGTCAGAAATAATTCACAAATTGCTGCACATCTCTCCTTTCTCAGTTCACAAAACTTACCTAAACTGGAATCTCATCTTTGACTCGAGTGTCTTTCCTTGCTTGCTTTACATTTGGAGTGATGGCGAACCTTTTTTGGCTCAGGTGCCAAAAGGGTGCGCGCATGCGCAATAGCGTGCACGTGCATGCCGACATCCATAATACAATGCCCTCCCCCATGCATGCGCACAACCCCCCCATGCTGCTGCCCAGTGCATGCGCACAGGCCTCACTGAAGCCTCTGGATTTCCGGTAGGCCCATTGGCTGTTTTTCTCTCTCCCCAGGCTTCAAGAAAGCCTCCTGAAGCCTGGGGATGGTGAAAAACGGCCCAAAGGGCCAACCAAAAGTTTGTTTCTGAACTTCCCATTGGGCCGTTTTTTGCCGTCCCCAGGCTTCAGGAGGCTTTTCTGAAGCCTGGGAAGAGCGAAAACAGCCGAAAAGAAGGCTGAAAATCAGCTGGCCAGCGCGCGCATGTGCGCTGGAACTGACATAGGGCAACTCCTCGCGTGCCCTCAGATATGGCTCCACATGCCACCTGTGGCGCGCGTGCCATAGGTTCGCCATCACTGACCTAGAGCAAGTTGAAGTTGCCTTAAGAATTCATTACCATTATCAAATATCTTTAATATTAAATCACCCACCTGCTATTTATTTCCTTGTTCTATTCCTCCATTTCTTAATTATAACAGCCCAGCAGTTTGTTTAGATTTTCATTGGCATAATCCAAGGACAGAGTTCACCTTGGGCAAGGACATTTGAGATATTGATTATCTGTCCTTTATGGCACAAGGTCAAGAATAATTTCTGTGCTGTGCTTATTAATATACGTTCATAGGAATGGTACTGAAAATGTATCATTAATATTGATTCTGATTTTCAAGAAGTCAATGGGAATTGACACAGGTAGATAAATTACTAGAATGAATTTTGCTATTGCTTGCTGAAACTTTTCATACTGATAGATGTCCTATTGAATAACTTCTTGTTTTTCTGACTCAAAATTCTAATCACATACTAATCACATAGTAAGAGGTTCGTGTGAGAACAAAGTAAATAAATAATTTGTTCCTAGTGCTCACAAAGGAATATAGTACAATATACTGTACAGGCAACTTTGATTTTCTTCTATTAAGAGCATTGCTGGGAGCCATCACAAATGGCAAATGAAAGAGAATTTGGGGTGTTCAGCTAAAGGTCATAATGCTAATACACCTTCCCCAAAGAAAACAAAGCACAGGTAGTCCTCAACTCACAACCACAATTGATGTTGCTAAGTGAGAAATTTGTTAAGTGAGTTTTGGCCCATTTTACGGCTTTTCTTGCCACATTTGTTAACTGAATCACTGCAGATGTTAAATTAGTAACACGGTTGTTAAGTGAATCTGGCTTCCCCATTGACTGTGCTTGTCAGAAGATTGCAAAAGGGGATCACATGACCCTGGACACTGCAACCGTCATAAATGTGAGTCAGTTGTCAAGCATCTGAATATAAATATTGTGACCATTTAATTTAATTTAATTTAATAAACGTTCTTATAGGCCGCCCAATCCCGTAGGACTCAGGGCGCCATACAGCATAGATAAGAAACGTACAATAAAAACAGTAATAGCAATTTAAGAGATTAAAAACATTATTTTAAAAAACATTCATTCATGGGGGAATCTGATCTTCTTTTTCACCCCCTGTTGCACCATGGGGATGCTGCAACAGTTATAAGTGTGAAAAATGATCACTTTTTTCAGTGCCGTTGTAACTTTGAATGGTCACTAAATGAACTGTTGTAAGTCGAGGACTACCTGTACTAGTCCAGCTTTGTGGTGTCAAATTAGGCAACTGCTAATTTGAAAATTTGGCAAGGCTATTCCATACATGCTTTCCTGGGAAACTAATCTTTCAGCCATTAGAAAGCAAGGAATACTGATAAACCAGAAAAAAATTCTGGAAGGCAAGCAAAGCTCTGGAAAAGCAAACAAAGATTACACACTAGAAATGAACAACATTATATTTTAGAATACTGCATTTCTGTTATCTCAAGTCTCCATTGTAGTCCTGCCCCATTTCCTCATGGTTATACCCTAATTGCCTCACTGATGAGATTAGATATATAATATAGTATGCCAAATCAAATACCTTGCTGCTGTGTCTGATCTCTTATATAATCTGATTTGAATAAGTTTACAAAGAGGATGTAGCCCTACACCTTTTTAGCCGTGTTTTTGCCTCGGGCATTGTCAATAAACCAATTGTGCTTTATTATAATTGCGTCCTCCACTCCGGTTCAAACATACCCGTTGGGAAATAATGACTGCTGCTGTGAGTACTGTGTGACACCAGGCCAAAAATTACATAAAGATGTTGAAGTGAGAAGAGCTGATAAATATGATCAAAAATGAAGTGGATGACCTCCATTAAACCAATGGAGTTTAATATAAGAAAAAGTGATGAACTAATTAAGGACAATTGGTGGATTACTCAAATTGTGGTCAAATGTGGCATGTCACTAGAACTTGTATAAGATGAGCTCCTCATATATTGATGGCAGATATGAAAGTTTAAAGAGTTCAAATTTACCAGCATATGTTGCCATGCTACAAGAATGAAGATGAGGTTTTTCTTCATAGCACTGTGAGCTGATGAAATGTAGGCTAATCACTATGAACCATAAATGAAGTATCAGTCCATGGACTTATCGATGTTCAACTTAACCATACGATGAGACTAATTACTGGGTGTATAAATTCAACACCTAGTCACTGGCTACCAGTTCTTAGTCACATACTTCCCCCGCACTTACGACGACAAGAAGCCCTTATTCGGGAGTACAGCAAGATCCTGGTAAATTCCTCTCTATCCATACATGGATATACTCCTGACCTTAAAATCAAGAAATCCACCACTCTTGACAGCGCATAAGTTGATGGCTGACCATCAGAACATCACACAAAAGTGGATGGAGGCGTGGAAAAGCTGCACCCCCCAAGATGTCTCTGGGCACATTAGCCCTAGTAGTATACCTCCAGGATTTGGCCTACCCCAATATATGTGGGTGACATATAATAGAATTAGAACAACTCATGGGGTGTGTGTTGACTCCTTGCATAAATGGGGAAAGACACCTTCAGCACAATGTGATTGCGGGGCTCCTCGACAGACTATTCAACATATAGTGAGGGAATGCCCTAAGAGAAGATATCCAGGAGACCGTAGGGACTTCCTCTGCACAACAACGGCAGCTACTGACTGGATCTCCAAACTTGATATTAAGCTTTGAAATGTTATTTCTGTTTTCCTTTCTAGGTTTTTCTTACTGCTTTAACTGTTTTTAATTTGTAAAAATGAAGTGTTTTAATATTGTGTGTGACCAGCCATACGCTAAATAAATAGTCCATGGAATATCATCACAAAGCTTCCGCTGTGGGGGGAAAAGAATCATAATCCAGCTTTCACCAGGATAACTCTAGCTTACAATTTTGTGGGGGGAAATTGGAATCCCACCAACTTTAAAACAGAGACTTTTAAGCAGAAAATAAAAGTGTAAGGACATTTTGCTGCAACATGAGAAAATTAGTTGTCATGAGCTATCCAAGAGGAAATTGTGACGTAGGGTCTCACCATCTTACCTCATCTACCAGGTAGCCCAGACTTGGTGCCACAGAACTTCCACATTTCCCCCAAAATTTAAGGAATACTTCTGGGGGCATCTCTTTGACACAGATGAAGAGGTGGAAAGGACCATCAGCCCCTGGTTGAAGAGACAAAGTATTGAGCTCTTTTGTAATGGCTTTAAGAAGCTTGTGCACCATTCACAGAATTGTGTAGTAAAGAGTGGAGAAGATAACAAAAGAACTCATGTCAAGGATTATTTTTCTATTTCATTTATTCTTTAAACTATATTAATGTAGGTAGAGGCATTACTTTTAATTCAGCCCTTATAGGTGTCTGTTCCTAACCATGATGCTGCCAAAGTGATAAAATCTACATTGTGACATCATGGGCCATGATCTGTCCTTTCATATTTGCATCATGACATCATATCGAAGAACATGAAGCAGTGGTGGGTTCCTACCGGTGCTGCGTAGAGCGCAGCTCCTGTAGGAGCCCGGCGATGACATCATTTTCTGGCGCTTCTCCGCGTCCTGAGCTGTCAGGAAAAAGCCCTCCCACCTGCCCTTGTTTCAATACGGACCTTTATTCTTCCTCTAAAGCACAGCTGAGAAGCTCCTCAGCTGTGTTTCGGCTTGTAATGTCGTCCTAAGCATGCGCGGAAGTGAAATCGCCTGATGGAACGCGAGTTCACTTCTGCGCATGCTCGCAATGCGCACCGGTAGCTAAAATAACCGGAACCCTCCGCTGACATAAAGGAAGCATTTGTGACATGATTGTGCAACACTCATTTTCTCATTTGCTCCCCACCCCAAACCACTGTAACTATAACCCCTAACCTCTAACCAAAAGATAGAAAGAAAAATAGTACTTCTGTTTCAACCTTTTGAATTTTATGTACGTTTGAAATTTAATTGGCCTTTGTATTCTTCAAATATTCTCACATAAGTATCAGGTAAAAATGTATCAAACTTCATTTGAAAGTATGTTTTTTAAAAGAAAATTACGATAAGAAAGGCACATTTCAATGTGCATTTCCATGAGCTATTTGACTGTAATTGCCTGGTCATGAGGAACAGGGCTAGAATGGATTTATGAATCAATATACTCAAAAGTCACACAAACAGGAAATAAACCAATTCACTATTCCATACTTTTATGCAAGATGCTCAGGAGTTTTTCAGCAGGTGAATGGGCATAGAAAAGTTTCATTTTAGGAGGAAAAAATTCACACCACTGCTCTCAAGCAAACTGTGAAAAACCTTGAAATGTAATGGAACGTTACTAACAAGCAAACCATCCAGAAACTTCCTTTGTTTCCTTTTGCAGCACAAGCATTATTCCTTTTTTCTTGGCATGTATGATAAGAAAGCAGCAATATTAAAAAATCCTTAACATCTTTGTTTAGGTATAGGTAAGACTACCCAATGAAACACTAGGCAAAATATAAGTTCTTTAAGATATTTCACAAGAAAAATAGAAATATTCTGGAAATAACTATGAATAAAGCTCATAGAAAGGTAAAGATTTAGGCCCAATTTTAACAATTCTTAATACAATATTTAAGAATAGTGTAGTATTGAGGTAGTATTAGTGATACTTCATATATTAGAGTATTAGTATTTAGTACTTATATTAGCACTACTTCCTGTATCAGAGGAAGAGTAAGATAGAAAGATGCCACCAGCCCTTCTGGTAGTAATTCCATCAGATTCTGTGATTTTCCAAATAAGCCATCGACAAACACATAGAAACAAATCATATATACACACCATTCAAAAAAGAAAATCAAAACAGGTAAGAAGGAAACAAAAAGACCAGAACACATCCTCTCCTGCAGCCAATACTCAGATAAGCAGGGATTAACACCAGACAACAGTCAAGCAGAAAACAATATACTAATGAAGGAACTACAAGTAGAAAACCACATCCCCACCAAAACTGGCAGGGCAAGCTTCTATATATAAACAGAGAGTAAACCCCACACTCAATAATACTGATGATATTACCTAATTGTGCAAAGAAACATCTGCAAACAACCATCCAAGTTCAAAAAGTATCAAGCCTAAGATACATACAATATATTCTCTTGTTTTTCAAATTAACTGATCCATTTCTGTTTTATTCAAGGATACCAATTCTTGGCTATATTACAGCAATTATCACCACTTCTATTCTAGTTGCACTGATAACATTCTATCTTGAGCAACACCCCTGAAAAAATATTTCAGATATGCTGAAGCAGTTGCAAAGATGACCAAGGAACAGGAAACCAAGCTTTGTCAGGTGAAAAACTATGATTGAATGAAGATACAGTAGCATTCTTCACATACTTGCAGAGTTATTCCTCAGAAGAAGGACCTGATTGCTAGCATACTAGAGGAGACAGGATAATGGGCCTCACTTAAAGTAAGGTAGATTCTAAGTGAAAATTAGGGAAAACTTCCTAATGAGAAAAACCTATTTAAAAATTGTATCATAACCTTCCTTAGGATATACTCAAGCAGTGAACAGACTACCATTTGTCAGAGATGCTTTTTAATATGCATTCCTAAACTGAGCCAGGATTGACTTGATGGATGCTTTCCACACTATGCTTCTTCAGGTAAGTATCTGGAAAACAGAGATATCAGAGGGTGCACTTACCTTCCACTTTCAAATCCTCACATTTTTATGCTAGAAGACTTAGATCCCTGGGAGAATTAATTAAGTAATGATACCAGAGTGCTGTTTTTTTCCCCCCAATGCTCCTTTTTGTTTTTTATTTGTGTCTTTTAGGACTGAGAAAGCCCTAAACTATATCAAGCAAGTATTTAATTCGATTAGTTGGCTCCACACATCATGTGATATCACATTGGTAATCAATAACTTACCGAACAAACCGCAAAATGACTGGTTCACAAGGTGAAATCACAAACTACATTAAAATTTAGCCTGATGTGAATTTCCTGTTATTAACTTAAATGTCTAGATATTGGTAAAACATAGGTTTTTATTTGCTTTACTTAATTATTGTGTTCTGCCATAAGAGAACATTTATGGAAATGGGCAAGGAAAAGACTTAGTGATTCCTGTTCTTAGTTTTTATATTTGATCCCTGTCATCCAGGGGTGGTAATTCACTTACCTTCCCTACCGGTTTGCAAATGTGAGTGTGACGGAGTGAGAATTAATCTCACAGAGGTGATGTTTGATCTTTTCCCGGAATTCAGACATTAGAAATGAAACCACAGTTTAAAGTTCTAATTAAAATATTTATTTCGGTACAAAAACAATAAATTCTAATTAATTACATACCGTATGTTCCGGCGTATAAGACGACTGGGCGTATAAGACGACCCCCAACTTTTCCAGTTCAAATATAGAGTTTGGGATATACTCGCCGTATAAGACTACCCTTCCTACTATCTTTCTTTTTCTTTCTGTCTTTCTTCCTTCCTAACATCTTTCTTTCTTTCTTTCTTTCTTTCTTTCTTTCTTTCTTTCTTTCTTTCTTTCTGTCTGTCTGTCTGTCTGTCTGTCTGTCTGTCTGTCTGTCTGTCTGTCTGTCTTCCTTCCTTCCTTCCTTCCTTCCTTCCTTCCTTCCTTCCTTCCTACCATCTTTCTTTCTTTCTTTCTTTCTTTCTTTCTTTCTTTCTTTCTTTCTTTCTTTCTTTCTTTCTTTCTTTCCTTCCTTTCTTTCTTTCTTTCTTTTTCTTCTTTCTTCCTTCTTCTTCCTTCCTTCCTTCCTTCCTTCCTTTTCACACTTTATTGCATACTTTCCTACAAGTAAGAATCCATCTGATGCCTTTTCTATGCATTTTATGACAAAGAACCAATAACAGGAACCCTTTTCTTCTACCTTGGATTTTTTAATTTCTTCACAATTGCAAGCTTTGTGATAGACAATTAGGCAACATATGCCTTGTACTGTGAAAACTACTTTGCTCTCTGTAGAACAAATGAAGAAACTTTCTGGCAACCCTCCAATATTGTCCAATAGGGACAATGGGATATTGAGAGAATCCCTGTGTTTGTGCTGTTTAATTTGTTGCTGCTGTAGCAGCTTCCTTGCTCCAAAGTGATATTTGTCATTGAGTTGGTGGTTTCCATCATAGCATTGGTAATGATTCTTTCTTTCTTTCTTTCTTTCTTTCTTTCTTTCTTTCTTTCTTTCTTTCTTTCTTTCTTTCTTTCTTTCTTTCTTTCTTTCTTTCTTTCCTTCCTTCCTTCCTTCCTTCCTTCCTTCCTTCCTTCCTTCCTTCCTTCTTTCTTTCTTTCTTTCTCTTCCAGGATGCCAAGTGCGGGGAACCGCACCAAGCGAGGTAGGTGGGTGGGTTGCTCCCCTCCCCTCCCCTCGGAGGAAGAAGGAGCCTCTGTCACTGTCTCTCACGGGGCTCCAGCCACCCGACTGAGTCCCCGACCGCGGCGCTGGCAGGGTTAAAGCGCATGGGAGGGAAGGAGAGCGCGCGCTACCGCCGCCGCTGCTGCTTTCGCTGCTCCGATATTTCTTCGGTGGGCGCGCGCGGGAGGAACCGCTGAGCAGAGGCACCCGGCGAGTGGGGTGAGAGGCACGGGGATGCCAGAAGTGGTGGCATCGGGGCAGGTTCCTGCCCGCGTCTCCCGCCCGCCTCTTGCCTTAAGCTGCCGGGCGCCTTTGCTCCGCGGTCCCTCCCGCACGCGCCCACTGAAGAAATATCGGAGCGGCGAAAGCAGCAGCGGTGGTAGTGCACGCTCTCCTTCCCTCCCATGCACGTTAACCCTGCCGGCGCTGCAGTCAGGGACTCAGTAGGGTGGCTGGAGCCCCGCGAGAGACAGTGACAGAGGCTCCTTCTTCCTCCAAGGGGAGGGGAGGGGAGCAACCCACCCACCACTTGGCTGGAGAACGGCGGGGATGTGGCCACGGCCGTTTTTCAGCTCCCCCGGCTCGGAATTTTTAGTACCCGGCGTATAAGACGACCCCCGACTTTTGAGAAGATTTTCAAGGGGTAAAAAGTCGTCTTATACGCCGGCACATACGGTATCTGTTATAAAAATGCGACTTCTCTCATTGGAAGTCAGAAGAAGGAGGATAGAATGGTGATTGGAATGCACACATGCGTACAAGAACATATCAATCACATGCTCAGGAATAAACCATTATATTAGATAGGGATGCATCTCCCTGCATATACATGTAACAGGCAATAAATCACACCGTGACAGAGTGCACCTCCACTCTTGCACACAGCCTCCCATGCATGCGCTTTACTCACATGCACGCCTTCCGCACATGTGCCCAGCCTCAAAAATGTGGCTAAATAGGACAGCATTACGTCCGGGCAGGTGAGTGGGTGAGCGGGTGAGCGGGTGAGCAGCACTGTCATCATTACCGGTTCACCTGAACCGGTCCTAACTTGCAGAATACCACCTCTGCTTTCATCTCCCCAAGAATGAACTGTGGTCCTCTACATGATTTGTAATGTACCGGAAGGCCACCAGGGGGCTGCTCTAGGAGCAGGAACAGCAGGAGTTGTGATTGGTTGAGGGGTTTTGACAGCCGGCTATAAAAACGAGCTGTCGGCAAGAGTTACCTCAGTTAGGGTTATACATTGTTATTGAAGTTGCCGTTATGATTACACATTAAAGCATTACATGTACCTTCCACGGGAGTCGCCTCAGTAATTGCGCCCATCCTCACAAGCTATACAGCATGATTCACATGTTCTTCTTCCAAAATCTGCAGGAAATACCTGTGGGTATGCTTTCATTAAATTTAGCAGTTCTATTTTGAAATACGAATCTTGGAAACCTCACTGTGAGACAGCTTGTGAACATTCAGGTTAATACTAATAACTCAAAATCCCATAGTAAAAGATATGGGAACGTATTGATTGGGAGCTGACAAAAGGATTAAGACTGAATTTGGATTCAGAGATTTGAAAAACAGCTTCATTCATAT
Source organism: Diadophis punctatus similis (assembly GCA_023053685.1). Classification (NCBI taxonomy): domain Eukaryota; kingdom Metazoa; phylum Chordata; class Lepidosauria; order Squamata; family Dipsadidae; genus Diadophis; species Diadophis punctatus. The sequence goes on from JALIGW010000003.1 coordinate 128,540,806, forward strand.
CAGACTGATGCAGTTATCTTCAGTTTTGACTCAGAGCCTAAGTCTTGACTTTAATTTAGAAAACAAAGCTTCTCATAACTATTATTGGAAATTAAGTATCAAAATTAATATGTTCAGGATTTGTGTGTTTGTATAAGAGCAGCATTTATACTTTAAGGTTTTCAAATACAAGGATGGATTGATCTCCCTATATTTTGCAAGCAATTATTATGAAAATTACACAGAATCAAAGGATGGCCCTATCTATTAAATCTGCAAATTTTCAGAATAATTGAAGCATGGAATTCTTATGAAAAGCCCATTTTTTTGTGGAGCAGAAGGCATGTACTTTGCTGTTCTTCTGTAATTTAAACAGCTTGCTTCGTTCCTTCTTTCCTTTTTCAATTTTTATGGAACTGACGTACCTCTTAGATGCACCTCTAGGGAGGAAACATGAGAAATGTAAGAAGGATAGATACGGGGCTTAGAGAGTTATAAGGAATGAAAAATAGTTTAAGACATTTTGGTGTTCTGCTCAATTGGCATCAAAGTCACAGCAATAATAGATGAGGAACAAATAAGGGCATAGGCTGAAAGAATTGAATATGAAGCATTTGTTGGTGCCTTGCTACATCTTCCCAGGTTGTCTGTCCCAACTCTTTAAACCTTTGGAGAAAGAAACTTAGCCCAGTAACACAATATTTCAGTAAAATAATCCAAAGTCATTTTAGATCCATGATGGAACCTGTTGATTTGTAAAGATGGATTACATGCTTCTTCCTCACATAAACCTTTCCCCTTCCTGGCCTTCATATTGGAGTTTTCTCTATCTACAGAACTTAAGGAAGAATATATCGGAGTATACAGTTTGTCTTTATACATTTCCAGATAATTTCTCTGCATTTTGGCAGAGTTCAGGTTTATTTTTAATACCCATAAAATAATCTTACAAGAAGTCCTCAAATTAACAACCGTTCATTCAGCGACCATGCAAAATTAGACTGGCACCCAGCAAAGGGTTCCAAGTTACAATTGCTGCAGCAACCCTGTGGCCATATGCGATCAAAATTCAGAGGTTTGGCAACCTGCCTTCACTTATGATTGCGGGGGCACTTCACCTCTCCCCACCTGCTTATCTTCTCCTATCTATGCTCTTTTGACTCCCTCCATTCCATCACCCTGATGCCCTAAGCTAAGGTGACCAACTTTTTTACAATGAAAAGGAGGACAAATAAATTGGAAAAAAATATCATAAATAAAAGAAACATTTTATTCATTGCAACAATAATACACTATAATATGATATATGCATAATAAAAACATTTGTAACATTTTATATTGTAATTATGCTTACATGCCTGTTAATTATTATTTAAATGAGTACTTTTCCATTGAATTAATATTTTTGTCAATGTATCATCTTCTAACAATATATTGGAAATATCTGAACAAGAAATATCCTTCATATTGAATTTTATGGCAAGTGCTGCAGCTAGAGTATCAACATTCAATCTCTATTTCTCACTTGTCCAAAAATCATTGGCAATTGAAAAAACTCTTTCAACTGCTGCATTAGTTCCAGGGCAGTACAACGTAAATTGAACAAGTATAAATAAATTTTCACATGGAATATGTTCATTTTTGAAATGGCTGAAAATATCCATCCATCTTTTATCAATTTCAGCGTGTTGATTTTCCCATTGTATTAATTTTTCAGAATTTAAATATACATTCAGTCTTCTAATTTCTTCAAAGAGACAATTGTCATCTATTTTAATGTCTGGCATTTCTTTAGATAAAAACTCAACACAAGATTCAATATCTGTCCAATATACTTGCGATGAAGTTAAAAAACACCATTGAAAACTGTTATTTCCCGTGATGTTTGTTTCAGACCATTCTTCGATATATTGAAAACATGTTTGGTAAAAATTCTGCACTTCTTTGATAAACTTTTCCGTTATGCCCGGATATGATTCCTCTAAGTCTGACAATTTTCTTTTTATAATTAAAGGATTTTTTTTTTCTTCAAATCGAGATTTATATTGAAGGATAAAGTCATTCAAAATTAGACTAACTTCTGTAGCGGAAATGTGTTCACCTTCAATCTTTTGAATCGTTTTGTGAAAAATAGATGCTTGATTATGTACAAAACACATTAATATCTCAGATATTTCATTATTGAAAAATGATTTCAGGATTTTAGAACATTTGTCTAAACTTCAAAAATATGAACGGAGAGGCTCAAATAATTGTAGAACACGCTCTACAGCAGGTGTTAGAGCAAGCCATCTAACTTTTGAATATCCTAAAAGTTTTTTGTATTCAACATTCGCTTCTTCACAAAATTGTTTTAAAGTAGCCACACGAACGGTAAAACAACTAAAATACAAATAAATTGTAGTTATTATTACTTCTACATCAATTGGCATGGCACATGACGCTGTGTTGATTGCATTTGACAAAATATGTGCATTACAACCTATTCCTAGTATTTTCTTTTGGAGTAAATCTTGTAATTTTACATACACATTATTCACCCCTTTGCATCTTCGCCCACCAAAATTTGTGATTGTATTATCAACTGTTAGTGCAACAACTTTGGATTTCAATTTGTTTTCATTTATTACTCTGTATAGATGGTTTGACAAAATTTCAGCAGTTTCACCCTCAATGGATTCTAAATTTAAAATTTTTACTTGAATCCCCTTGGTAACATTAAAATATCTTACTAGTATTGCATACAATTTGGTTTCATTATGCATCAGATAAAACCATTACAAATGCTGCAATTTTCAAGTCTGCTGTAAGTATTTTATCACAGTAATTTTTAAATACTGATTTAATAATAGCCTCGCATTTTGTCCTGGCGCATGAAAATTTAGCATTGTGAAACTTTTTCAATAATTTAGTTGTACAATCCATACTATGAAAACTTTGATTGTGAATTATGGAATGAAATGCAAATGTTCCCTCCATTGCAGCTAACTGTTTTTCATCTTCAGAATAATTTGAAGTTTTAAAAAAACCTGTTACTTTACAACTGGAAGCTGATGCATCTAATGATTGCTTATGTTTGTTGGTGGACAAGTGTTTCGTTATAGCTGCTCTGCCCCCATCTGCAATACAAAATTCTCCTCTGCAAATATTGCAGAAAACAATGGCATCTTTCTTTGATATGAGGAATGGAAATTCCTTTTTCAATTGATCGTTGAAATGGCATTTCCTCTTTTTTGATTTTTCCATCCCTTAAATGAAATATAAAATATAAAATAAAATATAAAGCTAAATGAACGATGCAAGCACATTATGAATAAATAAAATTAATTATTACAACTGAAACTTTAATAACATAAGCGAATAAACTTCACTAAAATTTAAATTTAAATTATTTTACACTTCTGTTGACAACAGGGTTGTATAAACTTGTAAATAAAAGTATACATATTTGGAAATTATTAAATAGATAATGAATTAATAAAACGTGAATTGTACTTACCTCTGTATAATTGAATATTCACAGAGAAAGAAATAATTACCGTATGTCATTCAATTGCCGATGTGCCGTGAGTCTACTGCATGCATATGTGCAGTGTCGTGTTTCGGTAAGAAGTAAACAAAGCCACTTGCGCGCGGCGCTCTCTCTCAAGGTCTCCCGTGCGGAGTGCATGCATCTCATAATCACGTCTTATACCGCACTGTACCGAGCCTTGACGAATCATCATGTCAAATACAAATACGTCACATAACGTGCAACAGATTAGTCTTCAAATATCAAAAAGGAGGACATGTAGGAGGACACTTTTCGAGGCAGGACAGAACTTACAAAAGAAGGACTGTCCTCCCTAAAGGAGGACGATTGGTCACCTTACCTAATCTGATTTTTACTGTTTTCTTTCTCCCAATACTGACCAAGCATGCTAAGGCATGTGTGCCAGGAAACACTTTTCTGCTCTGTGTTATGCACTTCGTAGGTTTGCTGGTAGGAACTGAGGTTTGGGAACATTCAAGGTAGATGTGATTGTGACACAGGTTTACCCCCCCCCCTCTACTATAGCCTTAACTCATGGACACCAATGCATAAGCCACTTGGAAATGAAATCAACTTAAGAACACTCCCCCCGTGTGTGTGTGTGTGTGTGTGTGTGTGTGTGTGTGTGTGTGTGTGTGTGTGTGTGTGTGTGTGTGCGCGCGCGCGCGCGCACACACTTTAAACTGTTCTTCCATTTTGGTGGATTCTTCTTTACTTCTCATGGACTATTAAAAAGTGTGTGAGGGAAAAACATCATAATTTTACCTCTTTTTTCCTGCCATTTGGAGCTCAAGGGGAAAGTCCTAGCACCTGATCATAAAACAGAAACAAAGATCCATCTGGGTTTTCTTTTTCTTGCCTCTGGATAGCCTTTTTGGGCTGTAGGATTAATCGAGAAGAGATAAGGCCTGTCACAAGCTGGGAGTTTAATTCAGGGGCTGCTGATGTGTTGCCATCTTGGCTCCTCCCCTCCTTCCTATCTCTCTTTTTTTTATTCTTCTTATTGATTCCCTCAATCCAGAAATTGTGTCTAAATTCCAGCCCCTTCTTTTTGCCTTTCTAACTTCTAACTAATTTGTTTCTTGCATTAGTGGAACTAAACCCTTTTTGTGCCTTGAGTCAAATCCAATTTTTGTCCGGACTGAATCCCATCCTCCTCTCATCTGCCAAATTGCTGGTTTACATTTGAAAGAGATCCAGTGTGGCTGCTCCCATCCTGGGCCTCCTGGGCCAATTTGTGATAATTCTACATGTCAATTACAAAGAATGCAAACAAAGTTAAGTCTGCCAAATTAGCCATGTACAGAAATGTCTTCACCGCACCCTCTCCCAGAAAGATCAAACAAGTCGTGGGAGGGGGGGAATTCTCCACTTATATCACTATAAACCTCACATGAATTTAATCAACTTTTTCTTTTTGTCTGTATGCATTTTTAGATCTGCGTTTCACTGGCCCATTACCATTTGTTTAAAGGAGAGGGATGTAAGAAATGTAATTAGAAGCGCTGGCAGTATACTGTTATGCTTTTCTTTTAATGGCACAAAGGTAGTTTGAGTGTCATTTTTGTACCTGGTCTAACATTACTTACACTATTAGAATGTCTCCGCTGCTTAGAAATGTAATTGAAAATATGAATACATTGAAAATGCCTTTTCATCTTGCTGTCGGGCTGCATGTTGCTTATCACAGACTACAAAATGTGTTTTTGTACAATGTCCTATGCTCACCTTAGTCATGCAGTGTTTACTCATGTTCAGGTCCCAAATAAGATGAGACTAAAGTAGGGGTGTCTGCCTGTGCATGCACAGCACACATTAAAAAAATATCAGGCAAATCTTCCATCATACTGCTACAGCCTCCATTTTAATTTTTTTTAACTACATCCCTGCATTTTGGTAAGAGCATTTCTATTGTTCCCTACAACCTGTGGTTTGGAAAAGAGAGAGGAGGGCATCAGAAAATGGGGTGTATATGTGTTCTTTGGCTCTGCCCACATCCTCTTCTTGTTTTAACTCTGTCCACCTTATGCTTTCAATAGATTCTCCCTAAAGAAAAGACGCCTATGACAGAAAAAAGAAGTATTGCCATCCCCTCTTTTAGGTCATGAAATTAAGGGAGGAAATAAAGTATAAGCATTTTAATTCAGGTAGACAAGAGGTGCAAAAAGCCCGGTCCATTTGTGCAGGCAGGATGGCAGAAATAACAGAATAACAAGAGTTGGAAGGGGCCTTGTATGTCTTCTAGTCCAACCCCCTCCTCAGGTAGGAAACCTTATTCCATTCCAGACAAATGGCTGGCCAACCTCTTCTTTAAAACCTACAGTGATGGAGTACCAGAGGTGGGTTCGGACCAGTTTGGACTGGTTCGCCCGAACTGGTAGTGACCCGCTGGTGACATCACAATGACATCACGGAACCGGTTTGGTCGGTGCCAGTCCGTGGGTGCCGCCATCTTTTATTTTTTATTTTTTTCAGAATTTTTTTTTATTTTTTTGGAATTTTTTTCCAGGTTTTTTTTCTTCTGCACATGTGCAGAAGCCAGGTTTTCAGCACTGTGCATGCGGTCGCCATCTTGTTTTTGGCTTTTGGGGGGAGGTTGGATTTTTTGCCACTGTGCATGCGCGCACAAAGCACACTTGCCCACGAGGCATGCCCATGCGGTGCAGGAGGAAGCGAACCGGCAGTGAGGTAAGTTAGAACCCATCCCTGTGGTGTACCCAACTTCTGAAGGCAAGCCGTTCCACTGGTTCATTGTTCTGTTAGGAAATTTCTCCTTAGTTATGGTTGGATCTCTCCTTGATTAGTTTCCATCCATTGTTTCTTGTGCTTCATTCTAGGTTTGAGGAACTATTTTGGCTCCTAGTATCCTACTAGCTACTATATTAGCAGGACAAAGATACACTCAACAGCAACGTTCCCCCCATAATGGTAATTTACACCCAGTGATACATTTCCATCTCTTTCTATTCTTGCCTCATCTCATTTCTATTCTTTTTCATCATATTATTGTTCTTATCTCATTTTATTCTTGCCCGAAACTGATATTTCCTAACTGGTTAAAAGCATTAAACATAGGCCATGGGGATCAAGATTTAAATCCCCACTTTACCTGAGTTAGCTTTTCTCAACCAAACATACTTTCACAGTATATAGATGTGAAGGTAAAATACATTGTGTCCCCATGTAAGTCACTCTGAACTCCTTAAAAGAAAGACAGGATGTATCAGAGGTGGGTTCCTACCAGTGCGGTCCGGAGCTCCGCTCCGGTAGTGGCCCGCCGATTGTGCAATTTTGGCGCGATGGCTCTGGTGTGTCTTTGCCGGTCCGTGCACGCCACCATCTTTTTTTTTCTAATTTTCGGTGATTTTTCAGCTCTCTGAGCATTCACAGAAGGAAAATTGTCCCTCTGCGCATGCGCAGAAGCAAAATCGCGCTAGGGGACATGCGTATGCGCGCAAAACATCGCAATGTGCACGCAGCACCCAGGTAGGAAACGGTAAGAGGAACCCGCCCCTGGGATGTACATTATATCTTGTTATTGAAACACATCCCCTTTTTATTTTGCCTGGTCTATCTAATCTCAAACCATCACTTTGGATCTGCAGCAGTCTCTATCATCCCATTTTAAACTTCAAATGGCTATATGAAATCTAAAACAAAACTTTAAGCTTACAACTTTTTCAATTTGTACACATTTTATATACATGCACATTTAGAGAGGGATCCATCCTCTGCATCGTCATTACACAGGATGTGAAAATTATCTGATTCACACCAATGATATGAAAATGATTAAATTCACACGATTTGTGTGTACCGTATGTGCTGGCGTATAAGACGACTTTTTACCCCTTGAAAATCTCCTCAAAAGTCGGGGGTCGTCTTATACGCCGGGTACTAAAACTTCCGAGCCGGGGGGAGCTCAAAAACGGCCGTGGCCGCATCCCTGCTGTTCTCTGGCCAAGCGGCCGAAGGAGCCCTGGAGCCCTGGACGCCGTCCTGCATCTCGGTCTCTTCGGGCTTGTCCAGCAGCCTGCTGGGAAGGCTGCGATGCATGGGAGGGAAGGAGCTGCTATTGCCGCTCCGGCGTGTCTCCCCGGTAACTGTGGCTGCACCGGGGAGCCCGAGTCCTTGTCAACAATGGAGACGCTGCGCGTGCAGAAGGCACCATGGAGCAGAGGTACCTGGTGAGCGAGGCGAGTGGCGGCATCGGCGGCAGGCTCCTGCCCACGTCTCCCACCCGCCCGCCTCTCATTCTTTTAAATGCTAAGGCAAGAGGCGGGCAGGCGGGCGGGAGATGCGGGCAGGAGCCTGCCGCTGATGCCACCACTCGCCTCGCTCGCCAGGCGCCTCTGCTCCGTGGTGCCTTCCGTGCACGCAGCGTCTCCATTGTTGACAAGGACTCGGGCTCCCCAGTGCAGCCACAGTGACCGGGGAGACACGCCGGAGTGGCAATAGCAGCTCCTTCCCTCCCATATGTCGTAGCCTTCCCAGCAGGCTGCCGGACAAGCCCGAAGAGACCGAGATGCAGGGCAGCATCGGGGCTCCAGGGCTCCTTCGGCCGCTTGGCTGGAGAACAGCAGGGATGCCATCGCGGTCGGGGACTCAGTCGGGTGGCTGCAGCCCCGTGGGAGACGGCAACAGAGGTTCCTTCTTCCTCCTGCAGGGAGAAAGACAGAAGGAAGGAAGGAAGGAAGGAAGGAAGGAAGGAAGGAAGGAGGGAGGGAGGGAGGGAGGGAGGGAGGAAGGAAGGAAGGAAGGAAGGAAGAAGAAAGAAGACAGAAAGAAAGAAAGAAAGAAAGAAAGAAAGAAAGAAAGAAAGAAAGAAAGAAAGAAAGAAGTTAGGAAGGAAGGAAGACAGACAGACAGAAAAAAAGAAAGAGAAAGAAAGAAAAAGAAAGAAAGAAAGAAAGAAAGAAAGAAGTTAGGAAGGAAGGAAGACAGAAAGAAAGAAAAAGAAAGATGTTAGGAAGGAAGATGGAAGGAAGGAAGGAAGGAAGGAAGGAAGGAAGGAAGGAAGGAAGGAAGGAAGGAAGGAAGGAAGGAAGGAAGGAAGGAAAGAAGAAAGAAGAAGAAGACAGACAGACAGACAGACAGAAAGAAGTTAGGAAGGAAGGAAGACAGACAGAAAAAGAAAGATGATAGGAGGGATGGTCTTATACGGCGAGTATATCCCAAACTCTATATTTTAATTGGAAAAGTTGGGGGTCGTCTTATACGCCCAGTCGTCTTATACGCCGGCACATACGGTATGTTTGTATATCCTGATGCTTGTGCATCATTTATTCGGACACCCTGTGTTTGTACCCCTATGTCTTCTGTACTTATGTTTGTACACTGTAATGCTTGAAATATATGGTTGACAATGTTTCATGAATGGAAGAGGGAAAGAACTATTACCGAGTTGAGGGAGCAACTGAATGCATTAGGTAGACAGATCAATCTGTTGCCATTCAGAGTCATTTTGACATATATACATGAATTTATGTATGAATAAACAGTGTTCCAAAGCATCTGGCCTCCTGGGCTAAACTGCCCAAAGATTAAAATTTCTTGGAGAGAGATGGCACCATAATTATGGAACAGCCCTCCTGTATTTCATTTGTTTTTATTGTTCCATTATTTTTTCTTTTCTGGATTTTATCTTAAACTGAAATTTAATAATTTAAAGCAGATAATGAATATTTAAAGATGCAAGCAGGGAATCTACACTACTGTTAGATAAGACTGCTTACAAGTGGTAATAAACTTGGGATACTATCAAAAAGAACTTAGCTGCCAATTTAATTATATGTTTATTTCTATGGAAAAGTCCATTGGATATATTCATTGCCTCAAAAAATCTGTTTTCTTTTACATCTACTTCAGTGTGATAGTTTTCAGATGTGACATATTTTAGAAGGCTATTTTTTTATGTAAAAATATTGGCTCAATCAGATGAGGGTTGGTGGGAATTAGACTTATTTTTCAATAATGTACAAAATTATAGAAGGATCCCTTTTGAAATTATGTTCCACCAATACAGAACTGTTTTCCCATTGATTCATTCATTCAGTTTTATACTATCACAGTTAAATCTTACGTAACTCTTTGGTGGTACACAAAATACCTCAAAATAAAACATCCATGCTAAACATCATTTATACGATATTCATGATAAATTAGTTAAATAAAAAAAATAACACCTGCATTTTAAAGAATTTGAATTGCATTGAATTTATTAAAATGATTCATTCATTCGAATTAAGCTAACTAAAACCTCTGCCTCCCCTTTTAGTCTCCTTGCAATGTTTGCCTTCTGAAAAAGACCCAACTATATCTACTGCAAGTACAAGTTTTTCTCTTTATTGGAGAAGAAAGTGAAGGGATTTGAGGAGCGTCTCTATACCAGTGGCTCTCAGCCTACCTAATGCCGTGACCCGTGACCCACCCCCGCGACCCACTCCGCCGCCACGGCCGCTGTTGCAACCCCCGCCCTGCCACCGCCATTTCAGTTCTTTTATCCTCTGCGCATGCGCAAAGCGTTCTGCGCATGCGCAGAGGGTAAAAGAACCCAAATGGCGGCGTCCGGGCAAAGTCTCCCGACCCCTGTGAAAGGGTCATTCGTCCCCCAAAGGGGTCGTGACCCCCAGGTTGAGAACCGCTACTCTATACTAAAATGCATCCAGGGATCTTTGCAGAAGGGGCAAAAATGTAAGAAGGAAGATCAGGAAGTACTCATTGTGAGTTGAACTCAGAAACTGATTCCCCATTCAAAAGACAAAGCATAGCACTTGAGCAAACCTTGGAGTATTATAGCAGATATTTGGGCACCCAGAGGGTCAAGAAATCCAAGAGTCAACTTGAGAAAGAAGAAGTATATTATGATGAAGGTGATTCCATTCTAAGGTAAAGTAAAGTAACTGTCTGCAGGACCAACATTATACTGAGAAGTGTGTTGTCTTCCATGTTGCTTTACCCAGGACAAGAATGAAATGTTATCAAGACTATTCAAACCCACCAGCAGCGGTGGGAGGCTCCACCCACCCCTGGACATCATCAAAAATGCTCTGCGCATGCGCAGAAGCTTCTCGCATATGCTCCCATTCCCGAATCGGTAGCAAAGGTAAGAGAAACCCACTACTGAAACCCACCAATATGAAAATATTATGGTCAGAATGTACTTAAACCAGGGGCGCGTTCCTAATTTTTTTACTACCACTCTGTGGGCGTGGCTTATTTTGTGGGTGTGGCTTGCCAGCCATGTGACTGGGTGGGCATGGCTTCTCGGACTGCTAAAGGGAGAGGAACTGATATAGGTCCTGCCGCCCATTCCCCCTCCCCTCAGCAGCTCGAGAAGCCTCGAACTCAGAGCACAGGTCTTGTTATCAATCCTTCTAGTTAAGAGTCATGGTGTAAAAAGAGAAAACACGATTCTGGAATTCACAAATGCCTCTGCAGATGAGGCCATCAAGAAGAGTTTGCATTCTGTGACAATCAGCTAAGAACGCCTTGGATAGAGCAGAGGCTACATCTTACTAAAATTGGGAAGAACGTACTCAGTAGGCTCCTCTCCAGTCTCACAGGGAAGGTGGCAAAGGCCCACAATCAAATATACAGCCAAGGATTGGAGCCAAGAAAGCACAAAGGGAAAATAGAAAGCCAGGATGAAGAGATCCAGAAATCAATAACCAGCCCAAAACTCAGTTGTTTCTACACTAATGCACAAAATACAGGCAATTAGAGATTCTAGTTTAGAAAGAAAAATGTGAAGTGAAAAACATCACTCAAATTCTTGGAATGATAGTAACGGTTGACACACAGCAGTGGAGGGCTATAATTTATTTGAAAGTAACAGACCCTGCAGAAAAGATGGGATATATTGCACTGTAGAAGATGATTTATCAGCCAGAATCAATCCATTGCAATATGGTCTCTTCACTGATGGCTGTATCTACCATACAATTCCAGTAGAGGTTGATAAATATATGATATTTGACATCTTTATCTAGGGCACAGAGAGAATAATTGTCTGAAAGGCACTCCATTCCATGCTTTAGAGGGGACTAGAACGGGGTTTTCCTGATCATAGTCCAGCACCTTCATCACTATACTACACTGAGTCTCATTGTGTGCATACTCAGTGTGTGTGTGTGTGTGTGCGTGTGTGTGTGTGTGTGTGTGTGTGTGTGTGTGTGTGAGAGAGAGAGAGAGAGAGAGAGAGAGAGAGAGAGAGAGAGAGAGAGAGAGAGAGAGAGAATTGAATAAAATGCCCCAGGGCTCTCTATTGTTCAATATTTTATTAATCGCTTGAATGAAAAAGTTAAGGTTTTTTGTTAAGATTGCAATAACAGCAAGCTAGGAGGAATAGCTATCAGGGGTGGCCAAACTATGCATGGCTAGCTCAGGAATTCTGGGAGTTGAAGTGCACAGATCCTCAAAGAACCATAGTTTGGCCACCCCTGAGCTAATACTTTAAATGAAAAAAAGATACTAAAAGATCTGGGCAGTTGAGCAGTGGGCTGAAATAAACAGGACTGAATTTCTAAGAATAGATTTAAAGTTCTGACTTTGGGTAGAAGGCAGAAATTTAGGAAGGGAAAGACTTGGTTTGGCTATAGTACATGCAAAAGCAGTTTGGGAGTCCTTGTTGACCATGCGATAAACATAAATTCTAGTAATGGCATAGAACACATGGTTGTACTGGATTACCTTGAAAATCCCTTCCAACTCTATGATCCTATAGCTTCAAACCCGTGTTATATTGCAAAAGTGAAGGACACCCAACAATTTCAGTTGTCCCTATTCGATAAATTAATTTTTGGAGAAATTGATTCTGGATGGCACCAAGCCAAACAGAGATTTCTTCCTCTTGATGGTATTTCCTGTAATAACAATGTGATCAGAGAGCAATCATAGCATGCCGACAAAAGAAAGACAATTCACAAAAAGAGTCTGACATTGTTGCACCTCTGACTTGTAAAGGTTTTAAAAAGTTGGGTTTGATCTTATGTATCTACCTCCCTCCTTCCTTAAAAAAATATGAATAGAAGTCCCCAGCTTCTGCACAGATTGAGACGTTGTACTTACCTGAGATGTCCATTCTCGTAGGGTGGAGCTAGCCGCCAAGATTGGGTATTGGCACAGCCTTCTAGCCAATTATGACTGAGTCTGGAAAAGTATAAAAGGTGGCTCTAGGCCTAGATTCCCCCTCTTTTGACGAGGGATAAATGCCAGACTCAAGTGCCATCAATCTAACAAGTTTATTAACTGTCCAATCACAGAAAATTACACATGAGTTGATATGTGAGCGACCTAACTACCTAACCTAACTACCTACAGAGAGAAGATAACTATGTACACTAATACACCTAGATACCTAATGACTATACGAGTAATAGTCTCCTCGTCCAGCCAGAACATGTTAGAAGGGAGGGACTTGGCGGCTAGCTCCACCCTACGAGAATGGACGTCTCAGGTAAGTACAACGTCTCATTCTCCATAGTGGGTGGAGCTAGCCGCCAAGATTGGGACATACCAAAGTAATTTAGTTCCCAGGGAGGGCCTCCTGATTCTGGCTGGGACCACCGCCCTCCAATGTTACCTGTTCCAGCACTCTGCGCCCAAGATCAGCCTCCTGAGAGGCAAAAGTGTCCAGTCTGTAGTGCCGGACAAATGGCGTTGGAGATGCCCAAGTGGCAGTCCAGCAGATCTCCTCGATGGAAGCCCTCGTGTTCCAAGCCGCAGTGGTGGCTGCACTGCATGTGGAATGGGCCGTAATCCTGGTGGGTCGTGGCAAGGACATTTGTTCATATGCAGTGTTAATGACATTACGAATCCACCAACCCACCATGACAGAGGATGCTTTCCTCCCCAAGGAAGTGTGGTGGAAAGAGACAAACAAGGCCTCAGTCTTGCAAAAGGCAGAGGTCCTTGTATGTAAGTGTACAGTGCGCGCCTCACGTCCAGGAGGTGCCACTGTCCTTCAATGTCTGAGGATGGAGAAGGGTAAAAGGAAGGTAATACCACCTCCTGAGCCCAATGAAAGTAAGAGTTTACCTTTGGCTGAAAGGTGGGATCCAACCGCAAGACCACCCTGCCCTGGTGGAACACACAGAGATCACTCCTGATGGAAAGGGCTGCCAGTTCGGAAATGCGACGGGCAGAGGTGACAGCCCCCAGGAAAACCACCTTGTATGTTAGGTGGGCCAGAGAGACAGAGTGCAAAGGCTCAAAGGCGCCCCCCCCCCATGAGTGCTAATAACACTTTGGACAAGTCCCAGGTGGGATACCTATGCACTACAGGAGGGCATCTATTCATTGCGCCCTTTAGGAACCTGGAGACTAAGGGGTGAGCAGAGAGTTTCCCCAGAGAGGGACAGGGCAGCACCATGGACAGGGCAGCAATCTGGCGGTTGAGGGTACTCGGGGAAAGACCCTTAGCTAGCCCCTGGCGTAGGAATTAAAGGACATTTATGACCGAAAGATCCAGTGGGGAATAACCCTCCCTAGCACACCATGAGCAGAAAACCTTCCAAGAGGCTGCATAATTACGATGCGTGGACGGTCTGCGAGAGTCAAGCAAGACCTCCAGGACGTCCTCAGGGATTTGGCGGCTCCTCAGAGTGAGCCGCTCAAGTGCCAGGCGGTCAGTTGCAACCAGTGCGGCTCTGGATGCTGCACTGACCCCTGGAGCAGCGACCACTCTGTTGGAGGGATCCTCCAAGGGGGTGAGACCGACAAGGAGACCAGGTCGGCATACCAGGCTCTCCTTGGCCAGTCGGGTGCCAGAAGTGCGGCTCTTTCTTCCAGGAGTTTCCGGATGACCTGCGGAATGATGAGGATGGGGGGAAAAGCGTAAAGCAACCCCTGAGGCCAGGTGCAGTGGAGGGCGTCCACCCCTTCTGCCCCCTGAGTTTGATACTGGAACAGAAACCTGGGCAGCTGGGCATTCCCCGGGGTGGCAAAAAGGTCCATCACAGGTTGACCGAATTGACCCACAAGTTGGTGGAAAAGGTCTGGGTGTAAGCTCCACTCTGAGTGGTCTATCTGGTTCCGGCTGAGCCAGTCTGCCCTGACGTTGCTTACCCCAGAGATGTGTTCAGCAGAAAGAGACAATAGGTATTGTTCTGCCCATAGCCCCAACCACATGGCCTCTGACATGGCCTCTGACATGAGCTGACATGAGCTGTCGTGACATGGTCCCACCCTGTCTGTTTATGTGGACCTTGGTGGCCACATTGTCAGTAAGTATCATGACATGAGAGTTCTCCACAAGAGGTCTGAACTGCTGCAGAGCAAGGAACAGAGCCCGTAGCTCCAAAACGTTTATGCTTAGAGTTGTCTCAGTTAACGACCATGTGCCCTGTGCCGCCTGTGCTTCCGCGTGTGCCCCCCAACCCGATAGGCTGTCATCGGTGGTGACTAAGATTTGTCTTGGGGGAAGGAAGCAGGTGCCCCTGTGGACAGCAGAGGTGGTCCACCAAATCAGAGACTTCCTGACTGAGGGCTGGAGTCTCACTTTGACTGGGGAATGGGCCCTTCCCTGACCCTGATAGGGAAGGAGCCATTGGAGGTCTCTGGAGTGTAAGTGAGCCCATGGGACAATGTGAATGGCCGAAATCATCTTGCCCAGGAGGGAGGACAGCAAATTCACTGGAGCTGAGTTTTGTCTCAGAACTTGCTGGGTTAAAGCCAATAGACTGTCTCTCCGATCCTGGGACAGGCACACCTTACACCCCAGGGAATCAATGATTGCACCCAGATGGACAATTCTGGTGGCGGGGACAAGCTGACTCTTGGATCGGTTCAGCAAGAAGCCATGGAGTTCCAGCATGTTAAGCACTACCTGGACATCTCTCTCAGCCTGAGAAGGGGAGGCTGAGGAGATGAGAATATCGTCCAGATAGCACTGGATCCTGATGGAAATGGATCTGAGTGAGCGGTCAAGGCTGCCAGGACCTTGGTGAAGACCCTTGGCGCTGAGGACAGGTCAAAGTGGAGCGCCCCATATTCATAATGCACCCCTGCATAGCAAAACCGTAAGTATTGGCGGTGAGATGGCCGAATTGGGATGTGGAGGTAATCCTCCAAGAGATCTATGGATGTGAGTAGATTCCCTTCCGAGCACTTGCCAGAGTTGATTTCAGGGTGTGCATTTTGAATTTTTTTTTTTTTTAAATGGATGACATACCTGTTGAGACACTTGAGGTCCAAAATGGCTCTCCATCCTCCCGAGGATTTGGGCACTACAAACAACATGGAGTAGAAGCCCTGCCCCTGTTGGTCCTCAGGCACCTGGTGGATGACTCGAATGTCCAGGATGTGCTGGATGGCCTGATTCATAAGGACCCGTTTTGCAGAATTTGATGACAAGGGGCAGCGGAGAAGAACCTCGGGGGGTGGGGGTGGAAATGAATTCAAGTGAGAGCGCTGAAGCCAGGGTCTCACAAACCCATGCATCATTGGTGATTTCCTCCCATCCACTGGCATAGGGAGCCAGGCGACCCCCTGTGGGAGGATCGGCCGGAGGTTACTTGTTCTGGTGGAAAGGGCGACCACCGGCCCCTCTAAAGGGCCGTATGAATTGGTTACCCCTGAAGGGTTGGCCCGAAGAGAATCTCTGATGGGAACTGCATTGCCCTTGGCTATGCCCCTGATACTGTCCCTAGTAGTTACCCTGATGTCTATTGGAAGACTGGAAGGCCCCCCTGGAAGCCCTCCTTGGTAAGGGGGTGGCACGGAAAGGGGCTTTCCAGGTGGCTGAGGGAAGGGCCTTGCGCTTGTCCTTAGTCTCAAGCAGGATGGGATTCAGGGCCTCACCAAACAAGGACTGCCTGGTGATCGGGGCAGAGGGTAATTTCCACTTGTACCGCATGTCAATTGGCCAGCTGCAAAGCTAGGCCATCCGGCGCGTCACTACCGTGGACTCCATTGACCTAGCTTGGACATCCGCTTCAGCTGCTGCTGATTGAGCAGTAGGTTGATTTTGGCTTGTGGGTGGAGCTGTCTGGAGTGTGGGGCTGTCTGGTTCCAATGCCAGAGGGAGCTAATGAGAATTCCCTGGCATCCTTCCTGGGGGATGCTAGGTAGGAATGAGTAGGACAGAGTACTCTGGATGGGGCAATATCCTTTGTAAAAGGCATCATTTTAAAATCAACTCCAATTTACAAATCATGGTCTCTTGTCTTAAAGTTCAGTTCATGAAAAACTGATACTTTCAAATACTGGAAAAATTTGATAGTTTGTATATAGTTATATACACTGTATATAGTTCCAGTTATGCTGGGCTCACAGACTCCAGAAAAAAAAAAGCTTGGTTTTAAACTGTTACTGGAGTTACTCACTAGGCTCATTTGTTCCTTTTATGTGAGATCTGTAGCTTACTACTTCTAAATTCTGCTGAAAGCCCTTGTTCAAGCCATTTTTAAAATATAGACTCTTCATTCTAAGTTGATGCTTGAACAGGTACTCCTGAGGCAGACCTACAGGCAACTAGTCTGAATCTTTGTCAGCTCAATAAGAATAACAGTATCCATATTTATCTAAGGCCTCTGTCAACAAGGTAGGCCTCAGAAAGGCCTGGGTAAATTAGTAGGTCCAAACAGTCACTTAAAATGGCCACCGCCCTTAAATGAGGTCAACAAGATGGCAGTTGCCCTTAGTTGGTCTTTCAAAATGGCCAATGCCCATACTAGGCCTTAAAAATGGCCACCGGCAAGAAAGGGTATCCAAAATGGCCACTGCCCTTGATGTGGCTTCAATATGGTCTCTGCCCACTTTTAGTATTTGAAACAAAAAGGCCACGCCCTTAGTGCCTTCAATTCTGAGGGCAATCAAAATGGCTGCCACCCTGTGGGAGACTTCAAGATGGCCACCGGCACTCTCAAAGACTGCCTGCACACTTACCAGGCTGAAGACAAGCCGATCAATGCAGAGGAGCTCAAATGGAAGCAGACGGCCCAGGCACTAGAGACAGGTACCGACAGGGCCTTGGATCAAAGGAGCCTTGCCAGATTGCTGGCTCTTGTCAGCCATTGCACAGAAGGCAAGTTAAATAAAGGAGGCCTCAAAAGAAAAGAGAAAATTTTTTGAAGTGGGCGGTCCTGTGTAATTCAAAATGGCGGCCACCCACGAGGCACTCCTAAAATGGCTGACTGTCTCCTGAGGCAATTAGTTCCAGCCGAGGAGAAAGGAGTCTGCTAAGGCCTAGCCACTAACTGTCAGTTTCTGAGTCCCCTGGAACAGACTGACTGATTTCTGAAGTTTCAAGCAAAAAAAGGGGACAAGCCCTCAGCAGCACCCAGATTGCCAGCTTCCTCTGCAAGCAGGCACAAGACAGGGAGCAAAAAAGGAACCAGCAAAAATATTGCTTTCAGCTCTTTGAAGGTCTCCAGCTGATGTTTGGAGGCTTGGCTGGGCGCTGACCGCTTGCGCAAGTCTGGCCAAATTGTCACAATCAGCACCTCCACAGCCACGGAGCGCTTTTGGACCAGCAAAAAAAAAAAATTCAATCAGTGGGCTGCCGACGGCTTGCGCGCGTCGGTCCCACGAGCGTCAGCTGTTTTTCAGCTCTTTTATAGCCTCCGGGCACCAGCGAGGGACCGGAAAGGCTATTTCTGACAGCCGGCAGTTTAAAATTGGCGCGGAGGCTCGTTAGGTGCCCAAACTGCCGGCGAGGCCTTTATTGCTCTTCCGATCCCTTTGATGTCAGCTGGGGATCGGAAGGCTCACGGACGGCTCAGCAAGGTTGCTGGCCGGCGGAAAACAGTGGCACCACAAAAGGAGGGAAGAGAAAAGGAAAAAACAAATTCAATTTCCCTGGGTCAGCTTGCCTGATGGCCCCTCGGCTCTCCTATAGGCAGTTTGTGGTTGGAGGTGGTGTGGTTAACCCCTCGTTGACCAGACCCGGTGCCAGATATTAATGAGGCCTCAATTTAAGCCCAGATAAGCGGTGCAATACCGCTGGCCCCCTCAATCTCCAGGGGCCCTTTCCCTCACCCTCTACAGCCGGTATGAGTTATATGGTTGGTTGGTAACGCAGCAAAAATATATAAAAGGAGGAAAAACAAAAGGAAAAAAAAAACTGTACTGGGCCTTCGGCTGGAGGGGCAAGCGACAGTCAGGCTTGCGGCCTACTGCCTCCACCCTGGTATGTTTTGCCAGAAAAAGGGACCAGGGGAGCTCGATTAGGGAAAGAAAATTTGGAATTAGTATTAGAAGAAGGAAAAAAGACTTACAATTGTAATTTAAGCAGAAGTTGGATTGGAAAAAAGGCACTAGTCGATGGCTATGACTGAGTCAAAAGAGGGGGAATCTAGGCCTAGAGCCACCTTTTATACTTTTCCAGACTCAGTCATAATTGGCTAGAAGGCTGTGCCAATACCCAATCTTGGCGGCTAGCTCCACCCACTATGGAGAATGACTTTTAAGGAAGAATGAACCTCGTCAGACTTCTCTTGTAACTAACATTCACTCTGCTTTCATTCCTCTGCAGCCAACAGCCTCCACCAATCTGCTTAAATTCAACAAGATTTTCTGTTTTAGATCCTGCATATCTCACTCTTCACATTGCTATAAAATGGAATGCCAGTCATATCTTTTCTGGAATAACTACAATGAATGGAATGGTATTATATCGTTGGAAGCACGACAGGACTGTACTCTTAATCTCCACTTCTATTTCTGAAATGGATTTATTTCTTCCACCAGATCTGGTAAAGTCATTAAGATGCCAGCTGTCTGCTCTGGGAGCCACCAAAAAAATGACTTTTAAAATTTCAGATTAAGCTAAAATTACTCCCCCCCCAGCTCTCATGCAGAATAACATTTGGGTAAATGATACTCTTATTAACAAAAGTTCAAGAGTTCAAAGCATAAATTGTAAGCTTTAAAATTTATAATTACAACAGAATGTATATCTGAGTGCTGTTACCTAGCTCAGGTGGATAATTATACATCTTTAATACTTAATTATGTTTCTTGGAAACACAATCACCTTGCTCTAACTACTTTATTTTGTAACATTTAGTGCACATATAATGCAAATTATGCATTTAATCAGAATGGTTCTAATTGGACCATTTTCAATTCCCTCCCCTAAATACTGTTATTCATTAGCTGGGCCTCTAAAAACTCTATGCACTATGATAACATGATTATCAAAATGTATTTTCTCCAGAATTTAGCTTCACTCGAATGGGTTTTGTGAGGACAAAAGTACAGCTGTGTAATTAACTGTATTAAAAATACAAGATGAAATGAATCCACCAAAGTTCAACCCTGAACACAGCCCTGCACTGCAAAAGATCAAACAGTGTTACTCAACGTTTGTAAAGGGAGGCATAAATTAGTGAAGGATGAAAGTGAAAAATATCTTTTCCATAATGCACTTTCATTGAGGACTAGCAGCATCAGGGGTTGCTGCTGGGGGTTCGCAGGGGTTCGGGAGAACCTCTAGCTAAGATTCTGTGCAGTTCGGAAAACCTCCAAATCCCACTCCTGGCTGGCCCCTCCCAGGAGGTCCCATGTGGCCCGTTTTGGATGCAGGGCAGGCACAGAGGCTTGGGGAGGGCGAAAAATGGGCCTACAGGAAGTTCACACCCGTTTCTGGCCTCCAGAGGGCCTCTGTATCCTGGGAAGCCCGTTTTCGCCCTCCCGGAGGCTCAAGAAAAGCCTCCGGAGCCCGTGGAGGGAAAAAACACCCCCCCCCCGGTGGTGCAGGAGGCTGACTAGCCCAAAATATAGAAACAAATTGAACGATGGAAAACAAGAAGGGAAAAAAATCCTGCAATGCATCCCAATGAGCAAATTAAGTGGGCAGCAGCCTGAAATGCTGTTAACTGAGCGAGTCTAACCTTCTTCCTGCCTTGACAGTCCCCGACCCAGAACTGAGCATATGCTGCCACCCCCCACAAGACTTCCTAGTGCATACAGTGACACAAATACAGATGCAACAGGGAGAGAAAACAGAAATGACATGTTATGTTAGTTCACAGGAGAAAATGCATGTGCTCTCTCTGGCCTCGGCTGGAATTCAGGCCTAGAAAATTTAGAAGCTGCATTAACTGCTATTGCAGATGAGCCATCCCATGACTGGGATGGAGAAACTTTAATTCTCCTGGTCCTGCTGGAGCTTTCAGCAGCCTTTGACATCATAAAACAATGTGTATCTCAAACTGGCTGCAAGAGGGTTGGAGGTTCTGTGGTCAGTTCCAGATAGAGGCGGCTATGGGGAAATGTTAGAACTCTGTTCAAACAATTGGGTATGTTAATATATGAACAAGCCACAAATCAATGTTATGTGTATATTGCTTTAAGAACATTGTAGGCTGATTACTATATAAGAAAGCAAGAGAGCATGCTCAGTATGTGATTGTGATTGACTCTGTGTTTGATGGTGTTTGA
The DNA here is from genome assembly GCA_023053685.1 of Diadophis punctatus similis. Classification (NCBI taxonomy): domain Eukaryota; kingdom Metazoa; phylum Chordata; class Lepidosauria; order Squamata; family Dipsadidae; genus Diadophis; species Diadophis punctatus. The sequence goes on from JALIGW010000003.1 coordinate 128,561,702, forward strand.
TGATTGATGACCGTGTGTTCTGGACTGCTGAATCTCTCTGCTACTTCACTGTTGAGTAATTGACTTAGTGTCTGTGTAGAATTACTTGAAGAGTTGCTGTGTAAAGACTAACTATCTGTGATAGTGTAGAATTGAATGTTAGCTGTAATCTTTGTTTGTTAGTTAAACAAAGATAGGCAAGAAGAAGAAACTTCGCATTGACTGAACTAACTGTGTATGACTTGGACTTCCTATTAAACTTTGCTACTACTAGAAGTAAACTATTTTGTAAATACTAAACGTATTCTGTTAATTGACTGAATAGCATTCATATCAAACTGCAACACAAAAACCACAATTACTATTCCCCTGTGTATGTGCTCAATAGCACAATAACTCCTTAACAGGAAATGTCAAGCTTTTCACATCAAGGTGATTTGATGCGAGTTGCTGCAGAACATCCAATTTACATCTACATGAAACCAGGCTCTTCTATGAACTTAAAGGGAGGTGTCATCAATGGGTCAGTGCTATATCTCCACTCTGGGCCAATCATGAGATGCAGTTGAAGGGTTTTCTTATGTTTAAAGGCTATTCAGGGCTCAATAGGGAGAATCAGAGTAGAATGAATTTTAGTACTACGATGGCTATAGATTCAGAAATTGAGTCATTCCATTGGAGACCCATCTTGCATTCTCCCATGCAGAGCAAGTTTGCTATCTGGGTATCCTCGTGGATTTATATTTTCTGCTGAAAGGATAGGTAGAACCTGTAACCAAGAGAGAGAGTCTGCACAACTCCACATTGTATACTAGTTATGGACATTCCTAGAATGGGAGGCTTTGTTGATGGTCACTTTTACCACTGTCACTTCATGTTTAGAGTATTGCAGCTCATTTGAATTTGTTTCAAAATGCAGAACCTGAGTAGTAATGGTCACAGCTTATTGGCTTCTGATAATGCTTCTGACACTTCTACTGTGAAGACTGGTTGGATTTTAGGTGCAATTCAAGATATTGTTTCTTAAATCTTCATATAGTTTAGGGCATGAATATCATCAAGACAATCAGCTTTGGGTGGCATCTACCTATCCAGTGAGGTGTCTCAAGTTCTGTGCAGTTGGGTAAGGTCAGGGAAGCAAGAACTACATAGACTTTGGTAATTGATCTTTAATGCTAGTTTGGGGATAAATACAGATTCTTGGAAACTCTTTTAGAGCAGTTCCTTATGGGCGAATGATTCCTTCCCAGATTTATTATTATGTAAACTGAATTGCTGTTCACAAGTTAAGCTACTATCCAATTCCCCCTCTGTAATTTCCTTTCATAACTGCCCCAACCTTCCCACAGTCTATTACAGTTGTCAGAACTTGACAACTGCCCAGTGCCAGGTGCCAATGAGGGTCTTGACAATGAAAAGTGATCAAAGCACTTCAAATAATATTGCAGTTTGATTAATTCTTGAAAATAGCTAGATATCATTTATTGTATTTTAGTGTAACTTCCCAATAGTGTCCTTGTTACCTGGATTGAGAAATAAATTATCAAGACCATTTACCGGTAATTACTGAGTTTGCAATTAATAGCTGATTGGTTAGGGCCAAGATGTTCCTGGTGATATTAAAATAAGAGTTTAAGTTTTCCTCTTAAACAAGCACTACCAACAAAATGCAGTTAATATTTAGCCCATGTTATTTTTTTCACTACAATCTGTACAGAACCTTGCTTTGAGCAAGTAATTTATTAAAGGAAAGTATCCATGTGTCCTTATATCTTCTATTTTGAACAATTTGAGCCAGCTTGACCTTGATGGAATTAAATACAGTTTTCATAACTCCTGTGAAAAAGTTGGTTTATAATATTGGTGTAAAAATGTCAAATATTTTGCTATTTAAGTCTGAAAAACTTAAAAGTATCAAAGAGGCCAACCTATCATTAGACAGAACACAACAACTGTCTTATAGGGGCCTAAATTTTTGTGCAAAAGCATAACAAATTGCTAGTTATTCAGTTTGCATTATTATTACTATTATTATTTTTATATTGGATAAAGGTGAGGAGAACAGGAATTTTATGTGTCAAAGGAATCAACCCTCTTGATTCTGGGTTTTGCAATTGCTGGTCTGCGTCAGTCAGAAAAATTTAAAATATTTTTAAGACATTTATTTAGTATTTATTTTAAAATGGGTTGTGAGGAATTTACTAGAGACTTCTCTTCCTGTACCATCTTCAGCTCTTCTTACTTAAGAACATTGATCTGCAAGGTAAAAGCTTTATTATATGTGCCACCTTTGCTTCAGGAGCTTGAGGTGGCACATGTAGTAAGGCTGTGAAGAGGAGATTGGACAAATTCAACCCAACCCAACTTGCATTAAGTTTGAAACAAAGTCCTGAATCAAAACAATGCTTGCCCATGAAGAGCTGTATGGGATGTTAAAAGGACTTGGATTCAACACATGAACAAAGACCCATATCCAATTGGACAAGTGGCTAGAGTCAGCCAATCTTAAAATTGTAATTTGGAATATGAAGATGGACCAATTTTGTCACTCCAACACATTAAACCAAGTCTGTTAAGGAGTTATTGTGCTGTTAAGCACATACACAGCGAAATGTATTGTAGTAATGGTGTTGCAGTTTGATATGAATGCTATTCAGTCAATAAACAGAATATCTTTAATATGTACAAAATAGTTTTACTTGAATAGTAGCAAAGTTAAATAGGAAGTCCAAGTCATACACAGTTATTCAGTCAATGCGAAGTTTCTTCATCTTGCCTATCTTTGTTTTAACTCACAAACAAAGATTACAGCTATCACTTAATTCTATGCTATCACAGATAGTTACTCTTCTCTTCACAGCAATTCCACACAGCCATAAAGTAATCTACTCATCAGTAAAGCAGCAGAGAGTCTTCAATCTGGAACACACCGTCAAACACCACTCACCACAATAAACCACACTAAACCATAAACTGCCAACTACATTGAGCATGCATTGAGCTGAAGTGGTGCAGTGGTTAAATGCAGCCATTGCAGGCTGACTGCTAGTTCAACAGTTCAGCTGTTCAAATCTCACTAGGCTCAAGGTTGACTCAGCCTTCCATCCTTCCGAGGTCGGTAAAATGAGGACCCAGATTGTTGGGGGCAATATGCTGAACTCTGTAAACTGCTTAGAGAGTGCTGTAAAGCACTATGAAGCGGTATATAAGAAAAGTGCTATTGCTATTGCTATTGCTCTCTTGCTTGCTTATATAGTAATCATCCACAATGCATTTAAAGCAATATACATATAACATTGATTTGTGGCTTGTTCATATATTAACACACCCAATCATTTGAACAGGGTTCTAACAAAGTCAGTGCTTCAAGGGTGTGCAGAGTCACTTTGTACAGGCTAAAGATTTCCTCCTATTCTAATTCACAGTAATAACTCTTTGATTATAATTTGAGTGAGAGAGAAAGACTGGTCCAATGAGATTTCCTAGCTGAGAATGGACTTGAAACTGTTTTTCTAACCTTAATCTAACTTTTGATCTGTTATATACAATGCAGAACATAGGGATGGCCCAAAACTTTTTCAATGGAACAAAACCTTAATCATGTATACTCAGTTACACATTATCTCTAACCCACGTGCCTTCCTAATTACAGAGCATCACTTTTTCTGTTCACTTGTCCTTGAAAGTATCCATTTCTCTGTTGGTTAGAATTCATTTCTTCCTTTAGGGTTAAAAATAATAATATAGTATTCCCCACAGCAAAGAGAAGCAGAGATGGTTAAATTGATTCTTTTATCCAAAGAATATATATCTAACCTTGTTTCTATTCTGAAATTGCTTAGACATTTTGTGCTTGCAATGAAAAAAAATGAAACTTTGATTTTGTTTTTGTTAACTAGACAGGCATATTATTATAGAAATGGCTTGTACATACTGTTGTGTAAAACCAAAAAGTTGTGGTTGTAGTGTTATCTTCTACTGTGCTAAAGAGAATCAGAAGTTGGTGCCTTTTTCTTTCTTTTTCTCCCTTTACACTATATCTCTTTTCTTTTCCCTCCCCCTTTTCTTAGTTTTCCATACTTTTTTCCTTTGTATTTTATACTTTGATAAACTAATAAAAATCTAATTAAAAAAAGAATTCATTTCTTAGGCCAATGAAGGCCAAACCAAAGATGTGGACATAGAAATCAGGTGGATAATTTCTCTAAATTCCCCAATGGAAGAATAAACTGTACAAGTATTTTCCCAGGGCAGGATTCCTACTTATGACTGGAGGACCAGGATTCTTACTTATAACTGGAGTATTGAAACCAACCAGGGAAACAAGTGCCATGATCATGGTTTACCTAGGAATTCCATTTAAGAGTAGGAAGCCAGGAAGGTTGCAGACCACTCAAGAGGTGATAAACATGACAGTGATGAACATGAGATTCACAGACATGAATAAGCATAAGAACACCAGACTCTAGTGTCGAAGTATATTTATATATATTTCCAAAACTATATTTTCCATTGAAAACAAACTAAATTTCATTTTTCCCATCAAAATGTATACAAACTTTTTAGGGAAAAGTTCAGGATAAGTTTTCTATCCAGCATTAATAGATATGCACAGGATAATTTATTACAGTGTGCTAGAGGTGCCTCCTACTTACATGCTCCTAGTTACATCCAGTTGCTTTGCCATAGACTGTTGGCTAGAAGTCAAAAATTTTTTATATATGTTTTTTTCTGTCAAGTCATCCTGGTGTATGGAAGGAAACATCACAGCTTCCTTTTGCCTTTTGGCCCCTCATTGGGCCATCCAGGCAGTTTTCTATAGCCGACAAACTATATTGTCTGTATGTGTTACATTTTTTGCTGATAAATGAAAATAAAGGGAGACTATTATAGATCTATTTCAAGCTATTTTGCTCTAGTCAGATAGCCATACCCTTAGTGGGATTTTTGGCCCCATGAGGGGCCGAAAGGCAAAAGGAAACTGTGGTTTCCTTCCATACACCAAGATGACTCGACAGAAAAAAAAACATTTATAACCCTTTCCTGATGAAGAGCTGATAGGGAAGAGAACCTTGTGGCCTAGAGGTTAAAAACTGCTGCCTTATAAGCACACTGCCCAGGTTCAAATCCCACTAAGGGTATGGCTATCTGACGAGAGCAAAATAGCTCGAAATAGATCTATAATAGTCTCTCTTTATTTTCATTTATCAGCAAAAAATGTTACACACACACACACACACACACACACACACACACACACACACAAACTAAGCTTCAATTTCTCAGACAAAATCAGATAGCCACTTTAATAATAGAAGAGCTGCTTTCTGTTCACCATACTGAACAGAAAACACCCAACTTGAAGCAACCTAAACCCAAACTATACTTTCACATGCTGAGAATTAAATCTGGTATGAACCTGCAGGATACGAGAAATTGAAGAAATTGTGCATGGAAACTCCTGCAGAAGAAAGCTCCACAGTGCTAAACTGATCATTCAGATTTACATTAGGAAATCAACATGATGTTTTACCCCAGATTATATCACTGGCTATATGGGAGACTGATAAGAAGGAAAATCTTGGCATACCTCTGGGTAGAATAGCTATAAATCACTAAGCTGTAGCAAAGTGAGCAGCTCAGCTCCCAGCAATTTGGTAATCTATAAATGATAATGTATACATTTTAAACTACGGGAAGTATGCTCTTATGTACAGTTGAAATGAACATAATCATATTCTATAAATGTTAACACAGGAGCCACATTTTCCAAGACAGATAATAAATGTAATTATTGAAAAAATGTCTGAAGACATTCCAGTCTGGCTGATGTGAAACTGAACAAATGATTGCATGCTTTGTATATTACAATAATCCTTTTACCATAATGAGGATTTGCTCTAAGAGAGGATTTTACACCACTCGGATGGTAAATCTACATTTTAGTCCTCTAAAGTAAAATAATATGATCAACTAGATGCCCCATATAAATAAATTTGAACCATAAACAGTTCACACTCTTGATGCCTCCAGTTATTAAAAGGGACGCTATCTGGAGCTGTATCCAATTATATGTAAGCTGCAGTGCCCAAGAGAGGTTAACTGAAAATGCGATGACAGCCAAAACTTTTTCTGTGCAAATTTGAAAAATGAGAAGTGAGAAAATCCTTTGGCCCCTAGAAATTTGGCCATAGGATTTGCGCTTGTGTTCAGTGAGGTTTATACATTAATTTTGGAATTAATTAGAATGTGTGTTGACTTATGGGAGCATAGAACACCGCATCAAATTGGCAACTCTGGTATTTAAAAAAATTAGATGATGGAAACTCAATGTGATTTTAAACTGCAGAGGGAGAAAAGTTTCTATAAATGCCTGTAACATGTCTGAATTCCTAGGATTAAATTAGACTTCACTCACTGAGTTTGGGCCTTCCTTCAAAGGGCTTAAATCCCACAGACTTAAAGGTTGCTTTCTTCTCATTTGTCTCATTGAGCTCAATTAAGGCTATCCTTCTTAGGAAGGAAGTTTGAGCATGGTTTGGTTCTGAACTTGCATAGTACCAAATGCTTGAAAGATCTGATGCATTCTCCCACGAGGAAGATAATGGTTCTCTATGCCCCAAATAACTATCTATGAAACAAGAGCTGGGTGTTCTCCTGTTAATGCTGTAATTGAAGAAGATACTTTTGAGAGCTTGAACCTTGGGAAAGTGCAAAGTAAAAGGAGAAGGGAGAAGGAAAAAGCCAACAGGTTTCAAAGGTGTAAGAACAAAACACACTTTCCTTGCCTTCTATATATCATTCTGCACATCTAACAGATGGCTTTTAGCAATAAGAACAGCAACTATATGGAGCTTCTCTCCAGCGAGGCTTTTGGAAGATCAAGATCCTCGATTGAGGAATGAAAGCAGAGGAGCCTTGTATCCTAAGCATATCTGCTGTATTTCTGGAGAGTGAAGTTTGGGTTGGGGGGGGGAGGGGGAAGAGGCTGAAAAGGAAGGAGAAAAAAGGTTGTAGGTTTGGAGCCCACTTGATATTTGCAGCCTCCGTCCAGTTCTAGAGTCGCTGAATAATTTTGAAAGGGAGCTGAGTTGTTTTAAAGGAAGGTGGTCGATGCACAGCAACATTTGTTTTGTCTAGCTATCATCTGTTCTCAGTGCATTTGGCAAATTTCGAAAGAACTGTGTGAACCCTGAAAAACTGGATACCTAGAGACAATCTAGGTATATATACAGCTCATCTGTCTGGAACCCACACCGCATATCAGACATAAATACATTAAAAAGTGTCCAGAGATACTTTACGAGAAGAGTCCTCCACTCCTCTACTCGCAACAGAATACCTTACGCAACCAGACTTGAAATCCTGGGCTTAGAAAGCTTAGAACTATGTTGCCTTAGGCACGACTTAAGCATAGCTCATAAAATTATCTGTTACAACATCCTTCCTGTCAACGACTACTTCAGCTTCAACCACAACAATACACAAGCACACAACAGATACAAACTCAAAGTGAACCGCTCCAAACTTGACTGTAGAAAATACGACTTTAGCAACAGAGTGGTTAATGCCTGGAACTCACTACCTGACTCTGTAGTTTCGTCACCAAACCCCCAAAACTTTACCCTTAGACTGTCCACTGTTGACCTCACCCGATTCCTAAGAGGTCAGTAAGGGGCGTGCATAAGCGCACCAGCGTGCCTACCGTCCCTGTCCTAATGTTCCCTCTTATCAGTACCCATCTTATGTATATAAATAATGTTATATCTATGTATATTACCAACACGTACTTGACAAATAAATAAATAAAATAAAATAAACAATAATAACAGGAAAGTAAATGCTGTGAGCAGTAATGGATTCTGGTGGCATATTCAAGCCCCAAGAATTCTGTCCTCTGCTCTCCTGCTTCAATACATTCCCTGTGAGGAAGGCCATCAGGGACTAGTAGCAGCACATACTGAGACAGCACCCCTGAAATTGCCTGCAAAAGCATGTCTCTTTTTCCTTCTGCTGAAGACTTTGCTTTTATTGGCAAGATTGTCCACATCTTTTGTTGTCCCCTCTGTGTTCTTTTCCACAGCATAAAGCCTAGTTCCCACCACATACAGAAGACGAAAAATAATTAAGACCTTAAAGTACCTTATAAAGTTTTCTCCTCCCTTTTCTGAACTCACATTAAAAACCCAAAAGGCAATGGACTTTCTTGCTTTTTTTCTGAACTGAAGAAGTTTCTTGGATGAGAAGTGAGCAAAGGAAAAACCAAGAAAGTCCTGTTGTCTTTTGGAAAAGTACACTTTTGGTCGGTGGTGAAATCCTCCGCGGGTCGCCACCGGTTCGCTGCCTGCGCATGCGCTGGGCATGCCAGACACACACGTGCATGTGCAGTGCAGGCCAGATGCATGCTGCATGTGTGCATGCGCAGCGCACACCAGACGCACACTGCGCGTGCATGCATATTCCACACAAAACACGCACTTTTGGATTTCCTGCTTTAAAACTTTTTAAACCATTTTTAAGTACTGGTTCTGGAGAACCGGTAGTAAAAAAATGCTTAAAAAGTAAAAAAAAAACCACAATTCCGACAATCAGCTGTGCGATGCGTGATCGTCGGAACTTTTTTTTTTAAGCATTTAGATTGTCAGAACTTTTTTTTTTAACCTTTTAAGCATTTTTTTACTACCGGTTCGGAAGAACTGGCCCGAACCAGTGGCATTTCACCCCTGCTTTGGTACAACCATGACCTGAATGATTGAGAATTTCCAGAGACACAATAAATATGCAAAACAGGAAACAAATTGTACTTTGATAACAATAAGCTACTGATTAAAAAAAATAAGTAACTGGTAACTGCCCACACACATATGAAAGAAAAATATTAATAACTATAATTGCTACAATTTAAAGTTTGTTTTCTGTTAAAGCAGAACAACATTTAAACAACGTCCTGGCAAAATATTAATAACAAAACAAATCTATCTTTTCCTAATTTAAAAAAAACATATTTAAAGAGTGAATTTTTAGTACACGAGAAAAGTTCAATGAGTTCTCATGAATGATTAACTAAAACAATTCTGTGTTTTAAGCATATTGGATAAAGCAAAATAAAGAAGATGTAGCTTCTACATGCTGAGAAGCAGAAGAAAGAGGACATTAAATGTGTTTTGCTTCTCTTCCTAAAGTCACAATTAATAGAATGAGATACTAATTAGCAAAGCACATTGCTTTAACCTGGTTTGCCATTACTTCCTGCAGATGTTTTAAACAGGTATTCAGAGAGCTGCATTTAAGATCTCTGTTTACTACAGGAGTCATGCATACCCATTTTCTGTATTGGTAGTCCTCGATTTATGACTGTAATGGAGCCTGAAATTGCGATCCTAAGTCGTAATCATTAAGCAGGTCACCATGTGACCGCACCCAGTTTTACAAACTTTCTTGCGGGCAGTCATTAAGCAAATGCCACGGTTCTTAAGTGATCGTGGTGGGCATTAAGCAGGTCTATTTTCCCCAGTGAGCAATTTTGTTAGAAGCCAGAAGCAAACGCCAGAAACCTGCAAAAAACACCCAAAAATCTTGGTCATGTGATAACAGTACGCTGCAAACAGCTACAAATGTGGGCTTTTGTGCCCCAAATGTGATCAAAGTGTGCATGTGCGTGTGTGGTTACCTTTGGGGCTAATTAGCATTTGTGTTCCTCTTTCTGTAATCAAAACACAAAGCGTACGTTACCTAGACTAATCACTTTGATCAGAAATTGACTCATTTCCCTCTTTTTTTTGTAACTGAAAGCTTAGCTTATCCAGAGACTTTCCTTTTCAGTTATCTCTTGTTTATATTCCTCTAATTAACGTAGTGTCTTCATTTTCCACCCTGCTTTCCATTTTCTTACACGTTATACTGTTCTGCATTTATGGCCTTCCCTGCTTTTGTTATCATTCACTTTGAGATTATTTAAAGGGCTTGCTGCATTAATGTCATTCTTCACCGGTGACAAGGAAATTATGGAAAATGCTGCACAGGCAATTATTGTTAGGTCCTTGACAGTTAAAAAAAAAGACACAGTTAAATGTGCAACATGCCGTAGACTGCCATTCGTGAAATTTCAGTTTCCTGAGTAACACAGGTGTCAAACATTTTGCTCAAGCTGTTAAGAGTCTGTCCGCCCACTGAGCATATTGTTCCTGTTCATATAAGTACACTTAATCCAAGTCACTAACTTCACATAATTGGATCAGAAGGGCCAGTATTGTTAAGCTGTTGGTCTTGAACTAGGAAGGCCCAGGATCAGTTGTACATTGTTGTATAACAATGCAACCTAATGAGTGACTTTGAGCAAGTCCCTCTTTTTCCACCTATTCTACTATAGAATGTTTTTGCTGTTGAATTACAATTAAACAACACCATTCTCATTCTATTTATCTATATTTTGAGTTTCTAAGACAACGCCGGACAGAAATGCAATTTGAACAAAACTAGGATTATCAAATTCTACCCACTTCTTTTCAGGAAGTTTATGGTATTTCATGGTGCACAAGGAGATAACTGGTAAGGTTTCTAATATCAATTGATTCCCAATTGTTCAAGAAGGCAACCATAGATGTACAGTAGAAGAAAGAGAGAAGGAAAAAGGGAGTGGGAAGAAAAATAGGTAACCCTTTAAAATGTTTATTCATACAAAAACTAGTACTGGATATAGTTCCTTAGTAGGGAGTGTCTTTCTTTTGGCTTATCCTTAACATACAATAAATAAATAAATAAATAAATAGTGATTTTATAAAATTGAGCCCAAACTACTCATAGGTATATATGTGTCAGTAGTTTCATTTCAAGTGGTCCTCAGTTAACAACCCACAACCCTCAATTAATGACCATAATCAGGGAGAGCTGGAACATTTCTAAGTGACTGCTGCTGTCATTAAGTGGCACGGTCACATTACGTCCCATTCTGTGACTGCATCACTAAACAACAGAAACTCTGGTTCCAATTCCGGTTGTACTACAGAACTACCCGTAGCATTACAAAATATAATGTTGAATGATTTCTATTTTAAAAAAATACTTTCGGCATGTAGAAATCTTCATTTGTGCATTAAAATTACTTTTACTTCCTTTGCCTGCTTTCCTTTGCCCCTCATGTCATTATCATAGTTCATGATTCTTGATTAGAAAATATCTATGAGTTAATCCACAGAATAGGGAAAAGCAGCTGCCAAGAAGGAAGTCACTGATGTAGCAATTATCAGTAGAAACTACTGCATAAACAGGATTTTTAAAAATCTTGTCATCAAAGCACTTGGAGGGGGAGCATAGGCAGCTTCCTTATGAAAATTCAATATATTTCCATTATTTTAAAAGCCAAAAATAAAATTTACCATCCATCTTCTAAAAATGCTTTAGTGAAGAGTTTTAGTTTCAATATGTGAAGACAGCTTCATTATTTAGACTACCGTATTTTTCTGAGTATAAGATGCACCTTTTTCCTCCCTAAAAGTGGCTGAAAATTTGGGTGCGTCTTATACTTCGAATGTAGCTTTTTTTTCCAGCCCTAACTAGGTGCTAACAGATCTTCCCAGCTCTTACCTTGCAGGCTTTTTCATTGTTACTCTCTCCAAAGAATGTTTTTCCAGCCCTAAGTCTTTGCAGGTTTTTTTTTCATTGCTCTACTTGCTCCAAAGAAGGTTTTTTCCAGCCCTAACCAGGTGCTAACGATCTTCCCAGCTCTTACTAGCTTGCAGGTTCTTTCATTGTTATTCTCTCAGAAGAAGGTTTTTTTAAGTCCTAACCAGGAGATAAAATAATGTGCTGAAGCTGCTCCGAATAAGGTTTTTTTTTTAGCCCTAACCAGGTGCTAACGATCTTCCTAGCTCTTACTGGCTTGCAGGCTCTTTCATTGTTACTCTCTCAGAAGAAGGTTTTTTTCAGTCCTAACCAGGGGATAAAATAATGTGCTGAAGCTGACCAGACTAAGGATGCTAGCCAGATGAATACCTGGTAGGCAGATTGTTTTCCCCTATTTTCCTCCCCAAAAACTAAGGTGCGTCTTATACTCCGGTGCGTCTTATACTCCGAAAAATACGGTAAATAAAACATTTTGGCCTCAATGTACATATGTACTATGTATTTCTACAGTCTTCCATCTCATAGCAGTGATTCTGGGTAGCGTACAAAGATTGAAAACCACCAAACCATTGTCTTATTATAAGATGATTTGGGAATCTGTTCTTGGTGGGGTTTTGGGATGGGTGGGTGATAGATCAGTTAAATATTTGATTTAATTACAGTGTCTGTTGGACGCTATATGCAATGATATGCATATAATGCAGGGGTGGGTTCTAACTTACCTCGCTGCCGGTTCGCTTCCTCCCATGCCACGTGGCATGTGCAGTGAGAAACAATCCAAAAAAATCCCCCCCAAAAAGCCGAAAACAAGATGGCGACCGGCACAGTGCCGGAAATTCGGCTTCTGGGCATGCTCAGAAGAAAAATAAATTCAATAAATTCAAAAAAAGATGGACTGGCACCAACTGAATCGGTTCCGTGATGTCATCATGATGTCACCAGCGGGTTGCTACCAATTCAGGCGAACCTGTCCGAACTGGGAGGAACCCACCTCTGATATAATGGATGCATGTTTTTAGTTGTTCTGTCATCTGAGGGGGCAGTTGTTAGAATTGTTGGGTTATTCATTAAGTATCAACAGATGGAAATACCCAGTAATATCCAATATAGTTAGTATCTTCAATTAAAAAGAATATATAACATGCACTAGATTGCTTCTGTCGACCAATGACTCTTAACGGTTATACATAGTTTAGAAGTTTTGCCTTGTATGCATCTTCTTTTAGAAACAGCTGTATATAAGATTTGGCTTCAATTACAGTATAGCTGCATGTAATTTGGAAAAGTGTTTCAGGCCCCATATGACACTGTCCTCGCTGTTTATTAAAACAGTGACATCTTTTGTCAGGTTTCTGGAGAAGTCCTCTCCACCAAAAATGAAGTCACTTCAATGAATTGACTTATTAAAGAAGCTGCATATTTCTTCAGGCTAATGCAGAAGCTTGAAAAAAAATGATAAGGCTATTTTGATGAATAGTAGACAAGTTTGCTATATTTGCATGCGAGTGAGGCATGAAGCACTTTTTCTAAATCATTTATGGAATGTTGCCTTTTTTGGTAGATGGTATAATTTATGAGGACTCTTTTTTATTCCATCACAGCTCTAACAGCTTTTACACACACATATATAAAGCTTCTCACTAATATCTGATCAGGATATATAACTTGGATTTCAGTCCCCTATATTTATTGGTTTTTGGTATTTATATGCCATCCATCTCCCAAACATGGCTCTGGGCAATGTACAACAAAATCATTCAAAAAAACTAATTACAAAAAGCATTCTGCAATTAAAACATGTTTTTATTATTCTAAACAACAGAAAGGCTAGACGAGAGTATTAGATAAAGCACACAATGTATCCACCTCATTAAATCCCCATTTGCTTGGATGTACATCTGATTGAACTCAATTCAACTTATTTGAGTTGGATTGCCCAAAAGGAAAACAAACACAGAAGTAATACCTTTATTAAACCACTGAAGCTATATAAAACCACTGCCATCCTTTGAGATCATCACCAAAGTGAATTCCCAAAAAGAGGACAGAAAAATATGGCTGATATTGGAATGTTGTACCAAGTTACACTGGTGGAAAGAATGAGTACAGTTTTCAATAATGATTCCTCTACTGCTTCCTGAGGGGAAGAAGCAAATCTTCCATTTCGGAAATTTAAAATTCCATCTGTTAAAATGTACACTGTTTCCATCCCACTGAGATCCCCCAGTGCGGTGTTTCTTAAACGAAAAGAGCAAAAAGTTTAAGAAACGCTACTATAGAAAAGGGAAATAAGATCAAATGAACAGTCTTTACAGTGTTGGATATAGTAATACTGAAAATTTGGCAAACAGATTCCAAATGTAGCAGTTGCATTCAGTAGGGACTCAGAGATATCCCAGAGGACATACATTATACCTATTATGCAGAGGTGGGCTTCACATACTGTAACAACCGGTTCACCCAGCACTGGAAATGTGAGCGTGCATGCTAGCTTCACGCGTGCACACATGCGCCATCCTCACATGCATATGGCATCACAAAACACGGCAATTCACTCACGCCCACCATCCGCACATACATGTGGTGTCACAAAACATGGCAATTCGCTCGCATGCACCGTCCGTGCATGCGTGTGGTGTCAAAACCACAGCGATATAGGATGGGATTGTGCCCCGGCCTGCCCACCCGCAGGTCCCCACTACCAGTTCACCCGAATTGATCCGAACCGGCTGAATACCACAACTGCTATTATGGCTAAACTTCATTGACTCCTGATATTTTGTGAACCACTTTCAAGGTGTTGGGATTATGTATCAACCCCTAGAGGGTTTGAGAACCTCCTCTCTGAGATGGTAAAGCTTCCCAAGAGTTATATTCAGCACATAAAGTTAAAGCAGGGGTGGATTCCTCCCAGTTCGGACCGGATCGCCCGAACTGGTAGCGACCCGCTGGTGACGTCACTGAACTGGATTGGCTGGTGCTGGTCCGTGGGCGCCGCCATCTTTTTTTGGGAATTTTTTGCGATTCTTTTTTGCTGTTTTGAAGGTTTTTCCTGTTCTGCTGCTTGTAAAAGGGCTCTCCCGCCCGCCCCCAGTTTAAACTGACCTTTATTCCTTCGCCCGAAGCACAGCTGATCAGCTCCTCGGCTGTGTTTTGGGCCGATTCCAGCTACTGAGCATGCCCAGAAGTCAAATTGCACAAGGGAACGCGCACGCGTGAGCGGAGCGAGTGGGCATGCACAAAACATTGTGATGCGAACCAGTGGCGAGGGTAAGTGGAACCCACCCCTGAGTTAAAGGTAAAGGTTTCCCTCATCCAATCATGTCCGACTTTAGGGGGTAGTGCTCATTTCCATTTCTTGATTGAGGGAGCCAGCATTGTCTGAAGACATTTCCACAGTCATGTGGTCGGCTTGACTATATGTCGAGGCGCATGGAACACTGTTACCTTTCCACTGAAGTGGTACCCATTTATCTACTTGCATTTGCATGCTTCCGAACTGCTAGATGGGCAGAGCTGGGGCAAGTAATGGGAGCTCACCCTGTCATGCAGCACTTGGGTTTCGAACCTGGGTACTTGACTTTCTAGCCAACAAGCCTAACATCTTAACCTCTGTGCCTCATATTAAGCACATAAGGATCTCTCTTCATAGTGGCCCGGAAGGCTGTATATTTTGAATCAGTGCAAGTTAAGGCTTTTTAGGCTTGTCCCTAGCAGTGTTGCCAGTTCCTTTCCTGCAATGTTTTAAGAATAGCCTCAGAATATATTTCTGTACTCCAGTCTTTCTCCTACTAAACTAGGCTTTAATCTGCTGTTGGGCTTTATGTTGATTGTCTATTCTGGGTTGCTTTGCTTTATTTATCATTTGATGGTGTGATGCCATGTTGTTTTATGTTTTGATGTTGCTTTATAATACTGTTATTTTATTTTATATGTATTCTTTGATGGTTATTTATTGGATTTTTTAACTGCTGCAGTTTGCCTTTGCTGGGAGTATTGGAATATAAAAATGAGCCAGATAAATAAATTGATTTTAGTTCTATGTTCAAAGGCTCTTTTCTGGCAGGGTGCATTAGAGTTTCATATTATTCCATTTTCCTCTCTGTTTTGATCTCTGGGTATCTGTTAAGAGGTCACTCCTTAAATAGAGAAACCTAACTGATATATGGTGCTAGCTCTATTGATTCAAACATTGCATTAAATGTCATAATTCTGCTAACATAGTCATGGAAAAGAAATTGTGCATTGGCTGAAGCATAGCACATCATTAAGGCATAAAAGCTGAATAATAAACTATTACCCTGTACCAGGGGTGAAATCCTCCCGGTTCGCTCTTACCTGTTGGTCGCCGCAGAGCCGATGGAGCTGGTGGCGGTCGCGGCGTGGGGCTGCCCCCGCCCGCTTCCCCCGCCTGCCTGGACGCCGCCATTTGAGTTCTTTTGCCTTCTGCGCATGCACAAAGCGTTCTGCATGCGCAGAGGGCAAAAGAACTCTAATGGCGGCATCCAGGCGGGCGGGGGCAGCCCCGCGCCGTGACCGCTACCAGCTCCATTGGCTCTGCGACGACTGACAGGTAAGAGCGAACCGGGAGGATTTCACCCCTGCCCTGTACTTCCATTCTCTACAGAAACAATGTAGAATTTCCCTATTGTGCTCTATGGAGGTGCCAGTCATTTGCACTTTTCAAGAAAATACTTGTGTCTCATTCTTATTTGGTCGTTTTTATATGCCGCCCAACTCCCGTAGGACTCAGACTTCTTTCTGAGTTGATTGAAGTAGATTGCTTAATGCACAATTGTTCTAAAGATTTCACTTTGCAATTACCTTTGTATTTTTATTTAAATTATTTTAGTTTTATTCAATTAAATAAAAAATTACTAACTTTCCATCTGCTTCTTGAGGGCTGACATGCCAGAACAACATGGAATTGGCAGCTAATACTAAAGCTTTTATAGGTGTGCACCACAATCAGTAATGAAATTGTGTGGAATCATACTGCTTTGCTTTATTCATGTACATTTGGAGGGGGAGACTTTTAGAGCCCGTTTCATGCGGGAAGGAAGGGCTTATAAAGATATTCGATGCAGTCCCGCCTGTTTATTGCATTATGAAGAATCAGGGTCATCTTGAATTTCTAATGGTATCTACTTTCTCTTCTGTACAGTTTGAATAGCAGCAATTAACCACTGGATTAAACTTAATTGGGTTTCCATCTGGGCTCCCGGACTTCATTTTATGATAATTTCCAATCCAGCTGTAAGAACACCTGTATCCACAAAAATAACATCTTGTGGCCTACTTCCAGCTAATTTATGTACATTAAATAGGGCCCTGATCATAAAACTGATTGCACATCGCTGCCTGGATTTAGAACTGCATGTTAGAGTCCTGTTAGGGGACGTGCCTTCAGATGAGGCAATTGAGAAGGAAGTGGAGTCAAAAGCATCAAGTTGCAGAGGTGGGTTCGGACCGGTTCGGACCGGTTCACCCGAACCGGTAGCAAGCCGCTGATGATGTCACGGCGCGGGAGGAAGCGAAACGGCAGGGAGGTAAGCTAGGACTCACCTCTGATCAAGTGCCAGCATGCCTATCACTGGAGAATCCAGCAGTGCTAGAGCCTATGACCACCCCCATCCCCTCCCCATCCCCCAACTCTGCTTTTGAACTTGCCAACAAGTTCACAGGACTTCTTGCACATACTCACTTACAGTAACCCAGACTCAGAAGTTCAAAAACTTAGTAATTGGCAGACATACTGAACAAAGATCCAGGATCAGAAAGAAGAAGTTCACAAATGTGAGAGGCTAGCCAAAAGGCACGTGAAGATGTTCAGAGAGAGATGATATTGCAGCTACTGTTTGATCAGTTTCAGTTGTGCACCAAGTAGTGGTTGAGTGTGGCTTATTTATTGTTCTTACCCCCTCTGGACAGTACTGGGAATAACTTATCTAAAATTTAACCCTTTTCTGTAAAAAGCTTGCCTTGTGGGATTTTGGCCCTTAGATTTTGTCTCACCTTTTCTCTTCGCATCTCCTTTGAATTTGTTGCCTGACTGATAGCTTATCTGAGGCTTGCCTATGGAATCATGTACACAATCTGTCCTCAGAGGTATTGTGAATGGGCTTTTTCAAAAGATAAACTAATAAAAAAAACTTGATGGAAAAAAGAAGATTGCTTAACTTTTGTTAGCGGTTTAAAAAAAAGCGCCTGAACTTGCTTATCTTTGACCTGTGGTCAATTTACAGCCTCTTAATTTATTCCCTGGAAGCCAAAACAGACAACTGCACTCAGCTTTCCAGTTTATATATAGGACCCCAACTATATTTGAGGGGAGAGCCATGGCATTTTATCACTATACTGGTCTAATGTAAATCCTGCTGGAACTTTACAAGGGCAGGTCGCAACGAACTTTTCTCTGCAAAACTTCTATTAAATGCTGCTTGTGCCTTGTGGTATGGAAATAACTGCAAAGATTACAGATGTGCTTTTACATTGTAGGTTTTTTGGCCTTATGTCAATTGTAATTTCTCCTCTTTTTACTCATAAGGCCAGGATAGTCAGGTAATCATTATGTAGTCTTCCAACCAGCCAACATGGACTTTTAGGCCACGTACAACATTGCAGATTCTATTACCTAGCTAGCTTTAATAATGCAGCAGATTATATACCTCAAAGACTAAGTTCTTTTGATATTGTCATTTGCTTTGCATTTTTTTGCAGGCCCTTGTCTGAAGTAAATCTTGATAGCTTATATAAAATTCTTCAGTAGCTCTGGGCTTACATCAGAATAAAAGGCATGATCTTAAAAAAAGACTAAAACTACTTTTTAGTTTCAATCATACCTGATCCAAATATGGATTATCGTATCTTATTTTATGTATTTTATAACATAAGATGTGTTGTTGGGTAAAGTCTCTAATGGCAACTAAATTTCACCACTTCTGAAAGGTTGCAAGATGGAGAGTCATGATGAACACACATGGCTCAAAAGGGCAAGGCCACTTTATATTGCCATGCTCTGTCTACCATCTTACCAATTTTAACACTCTTTCAACTCCCCTGCTAAATCACTACAATAGCACAGAAACAGTCTAACGGCAGCAGATTAGAATTAAACATACCGATTCTATAAATGCTTTCTTTGTGCAGTTAATTTATTCTCTGCTCTGAGCCAGAAGGAGAAACTCTTCAAACAGCTTTTGTGCCAAAATTTTTCAAGCCATTTAGTAGGACAGTGGTTCTCAATCTTTTCTTCACCACACCACCAGAGGTGGGTTCCTACCGGTGCTGTCCAGAGTGCCGATAGTGGCCCGCCGATTGCGCAATTTTGGCGTGACGGCTCCAGTGCTGTCTTTGCCGGTCCGTGTGCGCCGCCATTTTTTTTTCTAATTTTCAACGATTTTTCGGCTCTCTGAGCCTGCGGAGAAGGAAAATTGTCCCTCTGCGCATGCGCAGAAGCAAATTCATGCTAGGGGACACGCACATACATGTGAGCATAACGAGCAAAATGTCACGATGCGCATGTAGCGCACCGGTAGGAAGGGTAAGAGGAACCCGTCCCTGCACACCACCACACTCTTTAAATACCTTTTGTGGCCATAGATCATAATCACAGAGCCCCAAGTCTTAACTCAAGATTTCAATCATAACCTTTCTTCAAAACTTTGCAGACCCCCTGTGATGACATCAAGCCCCCCCCAGTTTATCAATGCAGTAGGTTATCAATTAGCTTTATACTCTCCCTACTCCTTAGTTTGAACTGCATCAACCTGCAAAACTGTTCAGAAAGTAAATATGACTAATAGTTACATGTGGAAAAGGGAAAGAGATTGCTTACAGGTTGTCCTTGACTTCCAACTGATTGCTTAGTGACCCATTTCAAGTTACAATGGACTTCCACCGGGGTACTTATGACCTGCTACCAAATTTCTGACTGTTGATTCCCCTCCCATATCCCCATGATCATGTGACCACATTTCAGGCACCCTGCAACCTGCAGCCAATTGCTACTGTTTGCAGTATCATATGGTCATATGACTATGTTTTACAATGTCCACCCCCCAAAAAAAATTGGCATTTACTTCTGGTTTTTGGCAAAATCAGCCCAGAGTAAACAATTAGTTTACTTAACAACCACTCCAAAAATGTTTATAAAATCAGGCATGCTCCATTATGGTCATAGTCAAGAACTACCTTTAATTGGTTTTATGTACTAAGCCTTTTATAACATTCCAGCCTGAAAAGCTTACCAGCTCTCCTACAGCAAGATGGTTAAAACAAACCAGCATGCAAAAATAAAATTATAAATATAACAATTCTGATCTTCAAAGAACATTACGGACTACAAGCAATACAGGAAAAGAAAACCCATAATAAGAGAGGTTCATTTCTCGTTGACATTGTGCTCCAAGGCTCTATGGAAACACCACGTTCCAACCACTAGTTCTAGAAATGGTCAAAACTAGGAATGTACATCCTTTTCAGGGGTGGGTTCCCCTTACCTTCACCACCGGTTCGCATCACGATGTTTCGCGCGCGTCCCCTCATGCGATTTGCCTTCCGTGCATGCTCAGTAGCAGGAATGGGCCCAAAACACAGCTGAGGAGCTCATCAGCTGTGCTTTGGGCGAAGAAATAAATGCCAGAATTCACCCACGGGAGGGCGGGAGGAGCCTTTTTCAAGCCGCGGAAGGGGAAAAACGATGGCGGCGGGGTGAGGAATGGCACCGACAGTGATGTCACCAGCGGGTCGCTACCATTTTGGGCGATCCGGTCCAAACCGAGAGGAACCCAGCCCTGATCCTTTTCCTTGATTATTCTTGCTAAAATTAAGAAATGTGACCCCCTCCTCAATTTCAGTACGAGTTATGATGAAAGGCAATCACATGGCACATGAAGATATTTGCCAGTTCTGTATTTAGAAATGAAATACCAAACAAGGATGAGGTGGGACATGCTTTTGCTTAGCAACAAGGAATCCCAGCCTGTGCAGCTTTAAAAAAACATCAAGAATGTAGCAACTGGTGTAATAGTAATTAAGTTGATTTTAAATGCCAGAATATTGGAGGTATAGTGTTGGAAGAAGGAAGATTCATCTATTATCAAGGAATTGACGCTGATGGTTGTGCATCTGGCCGAGATGGTGGGAAAAAAAAGTTTTTTCTTTTTTCTTTTTTTATTATTATATTTTAAAGATTATTTAAAATTTGATATATTGGAATGTTAGTTTATTAATGATATATGCCTAATTTTTTAGATTATGTTTAAAAGGTTTTGAATAACAAGGAGTTAAAGAATTAGAGAAATTTTGAAATTAATAATCTGTTAGTATATTTTAATTTTATGTTTATTGAATACTATACTATACTATACCCTGTGCTTTTTCTGGGAAGTCGGGGGTGGGTGGGGGTGGGTGAGAGGGGGGGAGGGGAAGGGGTGGGGGGGGTGGGGGAGGGGAAGGGGGTGGGGGGGGTGAGAGGGGGGGAGGGGAAGAGGGTGGGGGGGTTGGAGAAAAGAGAAAAATGTTTGTACTTTGTACTAATAAAACTTTTTGAATAAAAAAAAAGAATGTAGCAACTGGGATGAGGAAGTGGACCCTGTTCGACTTGAATTCAAAAAGAGGAGGAAACGATTAGTGGCTATGAGATGAGGAGGTCCAGTATTTAGCAAAACGTATGATTGAAGCGCCTAAAGAAAAAGCATGTACTATAATTAAATTCTCCTTTCAGAATTTATTCTTATTAGGGAGGGCAAATCTTCCTCCCTAATACTCCCTCCCTAATACTCCCAAAATTGCTGGTTCTGGATGACTTTCCAGAAGTCCCCATGCATGACATCTGTATTAAGTCCATATCTACGGCTTGAGGAATTTACCCTTCTATCTCCTGAGTCAGAAGACTCAAGTCTAAAAGCCATAACAGAACTATGAGCTCCCTTTGTCCCAGTCAGTAGCTAAATACAGGTAGTCCTCGGTTTACAACGGTTCATTAATTGACCATTTGAAGTTACAACAACACTCTAAAAAGGGGCCTAGGACCATTGTTCACCATTGTTCACACCCCTAAGGTCACGTGATCAAAATTCAGATGCTTGGCAACTGGTTCATATTTATGACGGTCGCAGTGTCCCAGGGTCATGTGATCAGCTTTTGAAACCTTCTGACAAGCAAAGTCAACGGGGAAGCCAGATTCACTTAACAACCATGTTACTAAACCAAGGTGGCGCAGTGGTTAGAGTGCAGTACTGCAGGCTACTTCAACTGACTGCTAGCTGCAGTTTGGCAGTTCAAATCTCACCGGCTCAAGGTTGACTCAGCCTTCCATCCTTCTGAGGTGGGTAAAATGAGGACCCAGATTGTTGGGGGCAATATACTGATTCTGTAAACTGCTTAGAGAGGGCTGCAAAAGCACCATGAAGCGGTATATAAGTCTAAGTGCTATTGCTATTGCTATTAACACCTGCAATGATTCGCTTAACAACTGTTGCAAGAAAGTTCGTAAAATGGGGCAAAATTCACTTAACAACTGTGTTGCCTAGCAATAGAATAGAATAGAATTCTTTATTGGCCAAGTGTGATTGGACATAAAAGGATTTTTTTTAAAAAAGGTTTTTTTTTATTTTTTCTCCACAATTTCCATATATACAACAATGCATATACCAAAAACATATCAATAACATACATACTTATATATTTTTATCCAATCAATCAAAATTCAATATCCTATTTTTGCACCTATTGTTTGCTGTTATTTTTCAGTCTGTTTTTCTTCTTTTCTTTACACTCCCCTCCCTCTATCTCCACCTCTTCCATCTACCTTCTTACTCCTTCTCTCCCCCTTCTTCCTTCCTTCCACTCCTCCTCCCCTCCCTTTCTACTTCCTCTTTCTCCTTCTAGACCTTTCCCCAAGTGATTCTAATTCTAATATTATATTTAACAGACTGATAACATATTTCCGTACATCTTTAAATTGTCGGTGCCACTTTAAAACTCATTATTTTTTTAATAACATATCTTTACTTATAACTCTTTATTCTAGGTATATACTATTAATCTAGTGCTGCCTCCTCTGGACATACAAGGAATTTGTCTTCGGTGCATAAGCTCTCAGTGTACATAAAAGATATAAGTGATAAATCATGATCATAGTCATCATAAATACATTCATCATGAATCATAAGATACAATACTTAGTGATAGTCATAGGATACTAAATAAGCAATCAACATAAATCATACTAGGAAACCCTAATAAACTGTAAAGATACAAGCAACAAAGTTATAGTCATAAGTAGAAAAGGAAATAGGTAATAGGAAGGCTGAGAAGAACAATAGCAATATAGTCTTAGTAAATAGATTGATAGTGTTATGGGAATTAGTTGTTTAGCAGAGTATATGTTATATATATATGAGTGTGTGTGTGTGTGTGTGTGTGTGCGTGTATGTGTGTGTGTAACATTTTTTTGCTGATAAATGAAAATGAAGGGAGACTATTATAGATCTATTTCAAGCTATTTTGCTCTCATCAGATAGCCATACCCTTACTGGGAGTTGAACGTGGGCCACCTGCCTGTAAGGCACCAGCTTAACCTCTGGCCACAGACTATCTTCCCTTATCAGCTGTTCTATATATGATTTTACATTTCAACAGAAATGTTGTGCTCAGTTGTGGTTGTAAGTCAAAGACTACCTGTAGCAATGTTATTAGCTCTCTAACCTTAAAAAGGCAAACTCTTGTCTTGCCCAGTTTGTTGCTCTCCTTTGTCTTACTTTATTGGAAAGACTCAGCTGAGCTTGCTTTTTGGAAAGTAAATATTTGCCCAGAACTCCATCCAAGCATATTTCTCTTTGCTGTCATTTATTGAGCTTTGCTTTTTTTTTTTTAACATCTCATCTTTCTAACAGGTCATCCAGAGCATCTGGGAGCATGGTTACCAATCCATTCTTGATTAAGAAATGTTCCTTTTCTTCCCTAAGCATTTTTGCTGTGACTTGGGATGATTAGTTCCTGTAGAATAAATTAGTGATTTCCCAGCTGTTCCTATTTAATCTTAACTACTGGTGTACTTGTGAGTGTGGATATGTGAATATGGATGATAGGGATTAAACCTAATGCATGCTTTGATTTTTGATAATGAGGTGCCATTTTTGTCATTGAAAAAAAGACAGTCTCCTTGGCAATTATATTCTGCACCTAAATCAGCCCTTAATATTAAAACAAAGGAGTGTTTATTTTTCATAATGACTTGATAAAATATTCAGCAGGAAAAAACAAACACAAGCTTGCTTATTTTTTCTTATGAGCAACTAAAGATGATTTGTCAGAAAGGATGATGCTCAATTTCTTCTCTCAACAGACCTGAAGTTAACACGGAAACACGCCATTCTGCCTTAGTAACTTTCCTGAATCATTTCTTTATGAGCCCTAAGGAGCACTTCCCATTTCTTCTCCAGAAGCCTGGGAGGAGGATCGATGTGGTCTTTGACACACTGCATCAATGTACCGTAATGCCAGCATCCATTATAAGCAGCAGATGTTTGGTAATGACAATTGAGAAGTGACCAGGTATGCACAGAATCTCTAGAGACAGTTTTCTAGCAGAAAGACTTTCCTTTTATCAGATTTTTGCCACAACTCCAAATCTCTCCCGTATCTTTTCTCAAGTCTAGATGGCAACCATTGGCAAAAATTCTGTAGAGATTCTCAGTCATCAAGGTCATGGTTGTCCCAAAGGTGCTTTTTCAGGAGGCAACTGGACTTTCTTGGGGCTTTTTTTTTTTTGAAGGCGTTTTGCTTCTCATCCAAGAAACTGACAGGATAGTCAGGGGAATGGAAGGGATGAACACCTTTTGAATGGTTTGAGAGTACGGGTGGATTTCCAGAGGAAAAAATGAGCCTGAGAACACAGATAAATCTCCAAGTGCTTCGACGACTCTCTAAAAGGATGCAGACTACCAGCTCTCTGCAAGGAATATGAATCCTTCCCTTCTCCACTATCTTGTCAGAGCTGAAGAAGCTTCTTGGATGAGAAGTGAAACGTCTTCAAAAGAAAAAAACAAAAACAAGAAAGTCCAGTTGCCTCCTGAAAAAGCACCTTTGGGACAACCATTGGCAACCAAAATGGTCCAATGGTAAACATTTACATTCTTACTCGAACTGTTATTGAAGGATCAGAGATGATGATGTTATATTCCTAATGAACAAAATACCATTTACTTGGGAGAGGGGATGCAGAGCTGTAGCTTAGGGAGTTTGCCTTGCATGAGCATCACTGAGATCATTGGAGACTGCTGGCCAAGTTCTCATCAGTTCATATGCTGTGGTAGCCCTGGGAGCAGAAGGAACCTCAAGTTTACATGAGTATTTGAAGAAAATGGTGGCCTTCTGATGAACCAGGCATTGGGGCAGATTAGAGAGAGACTCAAATGGATATTTCATAAAAGCAGGTGCCATGACAGCAACCTCAGTGAGTGATATATTTACCCATCTATTTTATGTCAAGTGATGAAGGCTAAACAGAGCTAGTGCTCTGTAGATCTAAATAGATGGAGAAGTTAATAAGGGGCTTAGACCAGGGGTGGGTTCTAACTTACTTCGCTGCCGGTTCGCTTCCTCCCGCGCCGCGTGGGCACACTGCATGGGCGCATGCATGCGCAGTGCCCCCAAAATAAAAAAAATCCCCCCCAAAAAGCAAAAAAAAAATGATGGTAACGCATGCGCAGTGCTGGAAACTTGGCTTCTGTGCATGCTCAGAAGAAAAAAAACCGGATATTTTTTTAATTTTTTTTTCAAAAAAATAAATAAATAAAAGATGGCGGCGTCCACAGACCGGCACCGATTGAACCAGTTCCGTGACATCATCGTGACATCACCAGCAGGTTGCTACCGGTTCGGGCGAACCAGGAAGGACCCACCCCTGGCTTAGACACTGATTTATAGGAGTTGTAGACCACTACCAGGATGGAAATAAGTTGAGGAAAGCTGATTTAAGGCTTTAAAGATCAGTGGTTTTCTTGGAATTAGGCTTAGAAACAGCCAGATATCACACCAATGTCAAATTATAGACATCACACTAATGTCAAATTATAGGACAAGAGTTTTAATTTTTTATGTATTCATTTATCTTTATCCTCCTTTAATAGTTTTTATAAATAACTGAAGGTGGAGAACATATCCAATACACCTTCCTCTTCTTATTTTTCCCACAACAACAACCCTGTGAGATGGTAGACTGAGAGAGAGAGAGAGTGACTGCCACAAAGACACCTTGCCTCAGGTGGGACCAGAATTAACACTGGTTTCTAGTCTGATGCACGTCCAAACTGGTCCAAGCCTGTTCTGCTCCTGTAGACAGAGGCATTCACATCCAAGAAGTACAGTATCAAGAGATACGTAATCAGGATATGCCCAAGACCTGTGTAACAGTAGCCACTCATACCTTTTCAAGAAACGTACCATTTTACTTCCTAAAAGCACGGATAGCAACCAACTTTGCTAGGGGGTTCATTCTTTGTAGGAATAATAACCAGTTGCGTTTACTCTTAATCCTGTGCAGAGTCATTTATGTTGTGTGACCACTCAGAATTATCACATGACAGAGTGATTTCAAACAGTTTTTTGAGCAAGAATTTTTAGGCTTATGCTAATCTGGCCCCACTCCATTAAGATCTTTCTATTTTCCAGGAGGTAGAAGGCATAATTGCCTATGACTCCTTGATTACTGTGGGAAATCTTTCATCTCATACTTCAGAGTGAATTTAATTTCGGCTCTTCTGGCACAAATGTATTCACATTAACTGAAGGCATTCACATACTTCTATCTTCTCAATGCAGGCATGTTGCTTCCTGATCACTGCAAGCCTGGTTTAACTTCTGTTTTATTATCCCTGTATGTTTTAGTTCCCTTGTATTTCAGCAGTCTTGCATTTTTCCATTTCCCTCCCCTGCTTTAAAGAGACTTCTAAAGCCTTCCCTTTCATTACATCCTTCCTTACTTTGTATCAATAATTACCTGTCATTTTACATTTTTTGGCCTTTCTAGTGTTATATCTGCTCATTCTCCTTTGCATTCAGTTTAAGTAATACAGCTATTACTTCCTAGTTTTAGCTAATGAAAAATAGTTTCTATATGACCATATTGATTTCTTGTTAATCTTTTTTTTTATTTCCCAGAATGGCTTTCGATTAACAATTCTGTTTGTTACTCAGCTATGAAAAGGTCATGTATAGGTGATGTAAATAAGCTGTGGTAATCAGATAAATGAGTGGCAAAAGTAAGATTTTAAGGCCCCAACGAATGTCTAAAGGCTGCTACAGCTGGGTGGGTGTCAACAGACATGGAGAGGAAGTCACTGGTTTCACTAAGTTGATCCACAACCCAGGGGTGGGTTCCTGCCGGTACGCTCTTACCTGTTGGTTGCCACAGAACCGAAGAAGCTGTTGGCGTTCGCGGCGCGGGGCTTCCCCCGCCCGCTTTCCCCCGCCCACCTGGATGCCGGCATTTGCGTTCTTTTGCCCTTTGCGCAAGCAGAATGCTTTGCGCATGCGCAAAAGGCAAAAGAACACAAATGCCGGCGTCTAGGCGAGTGGGGGAAAGTGGGCAGGGGAAGCCCCGCGCCGCGAATGCCACCGGCTTCTTCGGTTCTGCGGCGACCAGCAGGTAAGAGCGTACCGGCAGGAACCCACCCCTGCCACAACCTATATGTGTGTGTGTGTATATATATAAAATAAATCTATATAATTTATTGTGTTTTTAATTTATGAATGTTGATTACACTATTTTGATAGGAACTGAACCCTAAAATACAGCATAGAAACAGAACAAATGAATACATTTTAATTTATTAGTTGATGTATATATCAAGCCACAGGCAAGTACAGGTTTTAGACAGTATCGATTCCATATTGACTTTAAATAATATTCATGAGTTTGTGGATTGATCAACAGCATTTGATCTTAGGCAATGTTTGCAATTTGATTCTTGTTGGATATGCTATGTAATGGATACAGCTTATGTGGTGAGGCTCAATGCCAAAGAAAACAGTCTAAACTTACTGTGCACATCTGGCTAAACTGCTGTATGAACAAAAATCCCCAGAGTGCCAAGTTTACATGAAGACACATTATATATAATTGTTTTTATTTCTCTGATTACTAAGAATGAATGAGTTTGACTAAGTATTGTGTGAGAGTTTTTCTTTCCATCTTTCACTGCCATTGTAACAAAATTAAGGAAGGTCTGATATATCGCAATGGTGTGAGAAGCTACTGAAATCTTACGTAAACCTCAGGTTTTCTAAAAGTTGGGCATAACATAGATGAGATGGTTTAAGCCGGTCTTCAGGGTATTATGACACGGATAGGTAAAAGCCATTGTTGCTTATTTTAGGAAGGATGTACATGATACCAAGCTTTGCCACAAGAAATCATTTTTCAATATGTCAAACAATATACACAGACCAGGCAAGCATAAAAGGGTAGCAATGCTTCTTCTGAAATGACATGAAGGTTTTAATTTGAATCCAGCATGTTTTCAGAAAGTCATTTGCTTTCCAGTACCTTTATGATGGTCAGCAATGAACTTCTACAAAAATTATCTATATATAATGACTGCTTATTTACATGAAACACTGACAAGCTGTATTGATTAATTGTTTTACATTCCACAGAAAGCATTGAAAAGATTTTTTTCACCACACACAAAACACATTCACGTTTTGTGTGAGGGAATTAGCAGCGTATTAAGATTACTAATTACATTTGCTTACTGTTACTGTTTTGGGATAGAAAAACGAAGGAAATTACCCACAGACTATTTTTAAATTACACATTGATGAATCCATATATTTTCTTGCCATTGACCTTAATATTTTTTTAATGACCTGTGCCATTTGCATCCTTTCTTCTTTCCTTTGAATTGCTTTTCTGTCAAGAGAAAGGCTCCAATACGAAGTCTATCTGCTCCTTTAATACCTTTTGCAGTCTACATGTGACACGTAATATAGCTTTACCAAAATAACAAAAGAAAAATGAATCTTTTCTCCCTATGGGCATGATTCTACAAGGGTGAGTCAAAAGGTAATGCCATTTTCTTTAGGACAGGTATAATTACCAACACAGGAACATGTAGCTTACATCAAAATGAAGCTGGTCATCTGTGGACCACATCCCTACTTCTCAACATAGTCACTGTTTCTCTCAATAGCAATGTTCCACCTTCGAATGAGAGCATGTTCTTTGAGCCACTTCTTCACTGCAGTTTTCACTTCCTCGTCACTGGAATAATGTTTGCCTCTCAAACCCTCTTTCATGGGGCAGAAGAGATGATAGTCTGAAGGTGCTAAATCTGGTGAGTATGGAGGATTATTATTCCAGTGACAAGGAAGTGAAAACTGCAGTGAAGTGGCTCAAAGAACAGTCAACAAAATTTTACAAGACAGGGATACATGCTCTCATTCGAAGTGGAACATTGCTATTGAGAGAAACGGAGAAGTAGGGATGTGATCCAAAGAGGACCAGCTTCATTTTGATGTATGCTACATGTTCCTGTGTTGGTAATTATACCTGTCCTAAAGAAAATGGCATTACCTTTTAACTCACCCTCATACATAACTGTCAAGAGTATTGTCAGAGTTGCTGTGGCTATCAGATTAGCTACAAACCACAAAGATTCAAACAGGCCAAACTCTGCATTGCAATTAACTATAAGCCTTCCCCGCCCTAGTTAATTGCTTACTGATTTACTATATAAGTGGGAGCCTGCTGCCTGCTGTTGTTGCTGCTGCCGCCCTACGACGAGAGCAAACCAAGAGCTGAGTAAGCCAGAGAAGATGAGCTGAAACAAGTCACTGAAATGCCTGAGCTAAAGAGCTGAAGCTCAGAGCCAGAGAGAAGAGAGAAGAGAGCTTGCCTTTGCTGAACTGAGTATGCAAGCTAGTTTGTGCCTGCAAGCTAGCATCTGCTGTTGCTGCTGCTGCTGGAGCTACGACCAGGAGGGAGAGTTGGAGAACTGCCCTGCCAGGAGCTTCAAGCCAGGATGCTGATTAGATCATCTCTACAGGTGATTGACTTAGGACTCTCTCACTCACCATTGCCGAGAAGCCTATGTTGCCGCTTTCCACTCCTCAATGATGTATCAATCCTGAACCTACTTAATATTGTGTTAGTTTTTCCTTTCCCTTTGGAAAGGGTTAAGAGGACTGGTTTCAGTATTGCAGGAGATGAATTTAGGGAGACGGCCTGGCTTCAGCTAGTGAAGACAAAGTGTTTGTTAGTTGATGTGTTTTAAAGACATAAGTCCTTTTTAATGTTTTTAGTAAAGTATATTTTTACAAGACTCCTCTGTCAGTTTTATTTCAGCCCTAGTGCGTTTGCATGTGAACAGGTTCACGGTTCGTTGGGACAAACCTCACCCCCTCGTAACAATAACCATGCACAACATCTGATAAATGGATTTGATAAAGGACAACTTGAAGTCATCACAGCATTAATATTTAGGCAAATGTTTGATGACAGCCCCTTCTTCAGTTTCTATATAGAATGTATGTCACTGAAAAAAAATCCTCCAATATGAAATATGAAGTAAGATAGTGGAATCTTGGAAGTGTACCTTTTTCTTGACAGCCCCAATGCTGTGGAATACACTTTCCTTCAAAATCCTACCTGTTTAGACTTCCAGAAGGCTATAAATATCTGGCTTTTGTGTTACGTGAGTCTATGGAGTGGTTTCTTTGTCTATCCCAGGAGGACGAATGAGATGCTGGGTTTTAGTCTTTGTTTTTAATAGTTTTTTAAATTGTTTTCGTGGTTCTATTGTTGAGGTGAACTACCCAGAATAGTGCTCTAAGATGGGCAACCTTACAAATCTTTTCAATAAATAAATGAATCAGATTTGATCTACTCTCAACCCCTTTGTATGATTCCTGCTGGGATCCCTCTTTACTGCCCCAGAGAACTGAATGGAAAACAAGGAGTTGATACTTTTTAAATACTAAATATGAATCATTTTGAACATCTTAAAGTAATAGAAAATGTTGCTGCTGTTTAATATACTGTAAAGCAAATAGAACCCAGAAACAAACAAACAAAAAACACCGAAAGAGCAAGATTAAAATTGAAATGGTGTTTGAGGCAGGGAACTCAAAATTTCCCAGACCTCTATTAATTTATGCTCCCATAAGCAGGGGCGAGTTCATAATTTTTTTACTACCACTCTGTGGGCGTTGTTTTGTGGGTGTGGCTTGCCAGCCATGTGACCGGGTGGGCTTCTCGGACTGCTGAAGGGAGGGGAACTGAGATAGGTCCTGCCGCCCATTCCCCCTCCCCTCAGCAGCTCGAGAAGCCTCAAACGTGCGAAAATGCCTAGGATCATCACCGCACGTTCGTGGCTTCTCAGACTGCTGAAGGGAAGGGAATGGAGATAGCTCCTGCTGCCCGTTCTTTCAGTGTCTCACGCGCTCCCTCAGCCATCCTCCCCTGCTTGGACTCACTGTGGGGTAGGAAGGCAGTGCATGCGCAGTGCTGGAAGCTTGGCTTCTGGGCATGCGCAGAAGAAAATTTTAAAACAAATTTAAATTTTTTTTAAAAAAAATGGCGGCGCCCAGGCACCGGCAACCGACCGCACCGATACTGTGATGTCACCAGTGGGCCGCTACCGGTGCTATAGAGTGGACCGTACCGGTAGGAACCCACCACTGCCTATAAGCTTTGGGTACTAGTTTTCTAGGGAATGTACTGATCAGTGCAGTTTATGTACTTCAGAAGCCAACAGGTGATGGCAGGATGGGAGGGTTCCCTAGAGTCACATAATCATGTCTGGTATGGAGCATCATGCATCAGTGTTTTTCTATTTCTGAAAAAAGGTGGCATATTTCACCTCTAGGTGAAGATGGTACCCTCTAGCAGAAGAATCTCCTCTAGAAATGATGCATGAACCTCCATGAAAAGTTCTCATTATAATAACGTCAACGAAGATGAATGGCTCAGCCTACCTTCACTTTATATCACTTCCGTTAGGTTGAGGCAATAAATCCGTTGCTCTTTTCCAATGTAGCTGAAGTGTTTGAAACAAATTTTCACACAAAGGTTTGTGTGTGTGTGTGTGTGTGTGTGTGTGTGTGTGTGTGTGTGTGCATTTTTGAAAAAAGTTCTCTTCAAAGATGAGCTTTTCAAATTTATATTGATATTACTTTTAATTGAGAAGCAAACTTCCTGAAAATGGTGACAAATGACATCTCCACACACATTTTAATTAGGGATCATGGGCAAGGTTTGAATTTATGGATAATATTTCCATAATAACTGCTTGTTTATTTGTATTACTCCATTATCTAGGCTGAAAATCTATTAATATAAATTAAGGATGGTAAAGCTATAATCACATTCAACCATTATCCCATTGGGAGGGGGATCCTAGCTTCTCCCCTCCCCCATCACACTGTTGAAATTCAGAGGCAGAACCAGTAACTTTTATTCATCTGAATTATTCACCTGACTTTTCTGGCCTTTAAAAAAATAAGTCTCTAAACAGGTGTATTAAGTGACAAACCTGATTTCAACCTCCCTCTTCAAAAGATCTACCCAGATTTTGAATCCACCTCCACTGATGGCAAAACTAGCAGGAAATTCTGCAGCACTAGCATTAACAGAGTTATTATAATTTAGAATAGAATAGAATAGAATAACAGAGTTGGAAGGGACCTTGGAGGTCTTCTAGTCCAACCCCCTGCTTAGGCAGGAAACCCTACACCACTTCAGACAAATGGTTATCTAACACCTTCTTAAAAACTTCCAGTGTTGGAGCATTCACAACTTCTGGAGGCAAGCTGTTCCACGGATTAATTGTTCTAACTGTCAGGAAATTTCTCCTTAGTTCTAGGTTGCTTCTCTCCTTGATTAGTTTCCACCCATTGCTTCTTGTTCTACCCTCAGGTGCTTTGGAGAATAGCTTGACTCCCTCTTCTTTGTGGCAACCCCTGAGATATTGGAACACTGCTATCATGTCTCCCCTAGTCCTTCTTTTCATTAAACTAGACATACCCAGTTCCTGCAACCGTTCTTCATATGTTTTATCCTCCAGTCCCCTAATCATCTTTGTTGCTCTTCTCTGTACTCTTTCTAGAGTCTCAACATCCTTTTTGTATCGTGGCAACCAAAACTGAATGCAGTATTCCAAGTGTGGCCTTACCAAGGCATTATAAAGTGGTATTAAAGTGGTATTTGTGAACACCACTTACATTTTCTCCATCTAGCATTGGTAGATCTGTTCCCAGCTCATACTGCATCTGTTCCAATGTATTCATAATAAGAATATTTCTCAGGCATCCCTAATATCAGTTGTTTTCATTTAAAATATTTGTCACTGCCTCTGAAAGAATATTCATAGATATTAGGATTGAGTAACACTCTGGATTCCATTTCAGAAAATCCGCTGGAGCACACGGGGGAATGTAATTTGCATCTGTCTGTAACTTCTTAAAGCAGCCTTGTCTTTCCCTGGAATCACAAGGATACTTTCTGCACTTGTGTCAAAAAAAAATGATCAAACTCCTTCTGTGAACAAAATAATAGAAGTGAAGAGTTGATGGTTCAATCTACAATAGTGTTGGATTTCAATACTGTTCACGGCAAGGAAAATTCCAAGCTCTCGGGGTTTTTGGCTTTTAGAAAGACAATCTGTGATCATTTTCGGAAATAATATTTTCCCCTCTCTTCTTCAATTTCCATATCACTACCATCCCATAGAGAAAATGGCTGGAAAAACAGCTTGAAGGGAAATGTATTGTCTACTAAAAATCATCCCTTTCAGGTAGCATTCTGAATGTGCACAGAAATGGTAACCCAGATAATCAAGATTTAACTGGATTACAAACAATATTTCCTTCCCCCACTCCAAGCTGAGTATATTCTGCAGAAGCTGTTAAAATTGTACAATTTTGGTATGCCAGGCTTTTAACTTCATCAATGTAATCAAATAGCATAATCATACAAATTAGCCAAACCAGAGCAGACTTAATTTATCCCCATATCACTGAGAGGGTTTTTTTTTTTGAGGGGAGATGCAGCATTAATATTTTAAATATGCATTTTACTTTCCATGGAAATAAATAGACCTGTAAAAAATATTAGCTGGGCTGATTTGTGCTTCCTGTATTTCCAAAGGACAGTTCTTTTGAATAGCCTAATAAAACTAAATTAGTATTACATTTTATTCTAATGCTGCACAGTATGTGACTTTTCAGAAAATAGGATGGGGGGGGGGAGATACTTTCTTTTTCACAATAAAACATAAATCATTAAAAATAGAACAGTTCCCAGTATAATCCTACAATCAGAGCCTTCATGTTAGGGATTGCTAACATTTTTAACTGGTGAATTTAAAAAAAAAATCCAAAGATGGCCCCATCTTTAGTGTTTGTTCACTGTTTCAAGATTGTGGTAATCCCACTCCCAGGAACACAATTTTGATTCTTGCCTGAAATCTCACAAAAGTTTTTACATGGATCTCAAAGTATAGCACATACCTTGCTAGATATGACCTCTCAGATAGAATAGAATAGAATAGAATTCTTTATTGGCCAAGTGTGATTGGACACACAAGGAATTTGTCTTTGGTGCATATGCTCTCAGTGTACATAAAAGAAAAGATACATTTGTCAAGAATCATGAGGTACAACACTTAATGATTGTCATAGGGTACAAATAAGCAACCAGGAAACAATCAATATTGATATAAATCATAAGGATACAAGCAACAAGTTATAAGTGGGAGGAGATGGTTGATTAGAGAGGTAAAGCTGTTACGTCTTGCCTTTGTGTTGAAGGATTCCTGACTTTAGGATTTATTAGTGAATAAAATCCCCAGGAACATTCCTGAAATAGTTCACCCCTAGGGTGGGACTGTTTCAGAAATGTTCCTGGGATTTTATTCATTATACGAAAGTTTCCCATGGTGATTTAACCCACTGTTATTGTTCTGACCTCATGAGAATGCAGATCTGGAATCCGGAACCTTATTATTCAGAGCTCATCAACTCACAATATTCCTTCTCATTTTCTTATAACGCAAAATAAACGTATTGTTTATAGCGAGTTCCATCTGAAGGCTTTTAATTCACAGATATATTGAGAATACAAATGAAGATCTGGCCACTTGTATCAGAAATAGGATGTGATGCAAAATGACAGGTAGAGCACAAGAAAAATATTCAGAATGAGATAAAGATCTGGCCACTTGTATCAGAAATAGGATGTGATGCAAAATGACAGGTAGAGCACAAGAAAAATATTCAGAATGAGATAAAGATCTGGCCACTTGTATCAGAAATAGGATGTGATGCAAAATGAAAGGTAGAGCACAAGAAAAATATTCAGAATGAGAAGATTTTAAAAAGTGTATAACTTACTAGAGCAAATAGCTGTTGGTCTTCTGCTCACATCTTAAAAATGGAGGCTTCTCAGGATGTCTGGTACATAATCAACTTCAGGATCTATTTGCATTTGGTTGCTTCTAGCTTAGTCTGTCAGAAGATTTAATAGATTTGAACTGGTCTCAGCCATACATGGGGCAATCTACATTAGATAGGATATATTGAAGAGTTTTGGGGAAATGCAGGCTAAGAGATAGAAGGTTAAGAGCCAGTAGGGCAAAACAGCTACTATAAAGGAAAGCTAAGATTGGGAATGTCAATACTGTAGTTGGGTTGTTTTTTTTAAAAGAGTAAACAGAAGCATTTAAATTTCTGAGAGCTCCCTGACTGCCAAACCACTACTCTTCTGTTTTTCTTAAAAGCCCTTGTGACTTGAGAAAGTGAAATAACTGCATTTCAGTAGTGCAATTAGATTATTTTTACTAACTGTGAGTATGACTGTAGCAGAGGTGAGTTCCTCCCAGTTCGGACCGGTTCACCTGAACCGGTAGCAATCCGCTGGTGACATCACGATGACATAATGGAACCAGTTCGCTCTGTGTTGGTCAGTGAGTGCCGCCATCTTTAAAAAAATTTTTTTTTAATTTTTTGGGATAATTTTTTGGGGGGAATTTTTTAAAAATATGTTTTCTTCTGAGCATTCGCAGAAGCCGAGTTTCCGGCACTGTGCATGCATCGTCATCTTGTTTTCAGCCTTTTTTAAAAAATGGATTTTTCGGCACTGCACATGCGTGGGAGGAAGCGAACCGGCAGCGAGGTAAGTTAGAACCCACCCCTGGACTGTAGGTTGCTAATGGTAGAATTAGCTGGGGAAAATTTCTAAGCAGTACATGAAAGAAGAGAGACACTCCGTAGCAAAAAGAGGATATATATAGAGCAGGCTGTCAAACTCACAGCCAGATGCGTCACACGCTGGCCACACCCATGGCCAGTTTAGTAAAGGGGGGGGAGTCATGATACGTCATGTGATGCCACCATGACACTGCGAGTTTGACACCCCTGATATAGAGAGTGCTACAAAGGTTGGTTTGAGCCCAAGAACTGGCAGGCAGGATGAAGCAAGGAAAGGATGGAATAGGATACATTGGAAAACCACAAATGCTACAAGAGCAGTGCTCCCAAAGAAAACACTAGCTTTGCTTTATTTTATAGATCCTGGCCAACTAGTGATAACAATTCTGATTACCCTCACACAACAATTTATGAATGACAGGATTGCTGTGATTGTGACTAACAGCTAGCATACGAAGTGCACACAGAGTTGTGTGTCTGATTTTGGTGAAGCTCAGATCATATTTGGAAGATAGTTGCATATCTGTGGGAAGGATAAGCCAGAAGCTCTGTATTAAATTTACAATATACTCTGCAGTTTTAACAAAACTGTATTAATTATCTGCCCTGCCCTAAAAACTGGTTAAGGTGAGATTAAACAAAACAAAACTATAAACAACAGCAGCAACAAAAAATATTGCTGGAGCTGTTATCTGGCCCCCAAACTTGAAATGGAGGTGTTTGTACCCCTCTAGTGTGCAATTTTAAAAATTATAGTATTCGGTTGTATCAACACATCCATTTTTGTAGCTGATTGTAGGATAAATGCTTAGTGTAAAGTGTTAGGGGTTTTTATATATATAAAAACTGCAAAGAGCAAGAACATGAAAAAAGTTTGAGTTTAGAAAAATAGCAACAAGGACATACCACTTATGTTGTATAACAGAGGCTTCAGAATATGGTGGAAGAACAATTGAAACATTGTTCAGTCACAAAGTGTAGTGTTTGCACTATAACATTTTGTTAAACGGAACAGCAATGAATAGCAATTCGTTGCTAACACAACATGGAAACAACAGGTGTAAATTCTCTATAGCATGTCTAAAGTGATATGATAATCTTTAGAAGAATTCAAAGTAAAATTATTTTTTTTAAATTTTTGTATTTTATGTGTAAATAGATATCCAAATGTTATTAGGGCCTGGGAGGAAAAACAAGCCAATGAAGTTTTATTGAAGTTTTAAATGAATGAGTACAACAGTGCATTAAATGTCAACTGATCTCAGATAAAAATTACATTACAAATAATTAATATACTGTTTCTTCTATTTTCTAAAGGAAAATATAAGTCAGTATATCTATTTTATTGCCTCAACTTTATTATAACATATAGAATTCAGGATTAGGTACATAACTTTAGCCTTGGTAGTATGGACGTTTTATTTATTTATTAAATTTATATGCCACCCATCTCCTTGATAAGGTGACTCAGGATGTGCATATTCACATTTGCCTTCCTAAAATGGTCAAACTTGCTGAAGTCAAAAGGATGTCATTTCCAAATTAAGTTGTGATTTTTGGTAAATAAAAAAAAAGTCCAGAGAAAGAGGCCTATATATTGAGGTAGCTGCTTTTCGTCATTTGCAATTTCCCCCCCTTTTTTTTAGCATGCAGCGTCTTTCAATGTATATACAGCAGTGGTGAAATTTTACTGGTACGCCATGGTTCGGGTGTACCGGTAGCGGTGGCCGCTGATAGTTTGGAGAATCGGTAGCGGCGGCAGCACGAGGCTCCGCCCACCTGCCCGGAAATCGCCATTTTCTTGTTTTTCACCCTCTGCGCATCTGCAAAGCCTTCTGCGCATGCGCAGAGGGTAAAAAAGCATGTGCGAAGGTGGCGCGCGTGCACAAAATGCGCACTTCCGAACCGGTAGGGAAGGTAAGTAGATTTCACCGCTGATGTACAGTAAATAAAGTTTTTATATTTTACTATTTTACACAGGTTACCGAATTGCAAGAATCAATGGGCAACTATTTGTTGGTGTTAAAAATATTACTAGGTTTGCAAAGGTTATTAGATGGGTTTGAATTTTTAGTGCAGATTTCTCTGGAAATGACAAGAGTCACAATGGGATCACCATGTTCTTCTTTTCCTTCAGTTAGTTCCTGGTTTAGAAGAGCAGATTGGGGTTGGTTATCTGAGTTTAATCTGGGCTATATCTTATTTTAAAACTAAATGTTTACAGAGATCATATATCTATTTTAATCATTTTCAGCCAGATCTCTGGCTTCTATATTTTTAAGTTTCCTGTTGAAGATTTCCAGCTATATGTAACTCAATGTGCAGGGGTTCCAAAATCAATCTTTGCACATTTGTGTAAACTTTGATTGATAGAATTGAAGGGTGGTGTGCCAAGAAAGATGGTGTGCGAGTAGCCACCTTCTACAAGTTGAACTGAATGGCAGTACAACCTGAAGCATCTGGTGTATATCAGTTATTGCTTTGATTCTGCAACTGAATGTTATCCCTGGAGTTTATGGTCTTACTCATCTGTCTACATGCAGACAAACACTGAATATCTCACTGTAAACTTTTTTTATATATACCGTATTTTTCGGAGTATAAGACGCACCGGAGTATAAGACGCACCTAGATTTTAGAGGAGGAAAACAAGGAAAAAAGTATTCTGAACCAAATGGTGCAGTAATATATTATTTAATAAAATACCAGTGTAGCAGAATACTTTTTACAATCATGTATACTTTTTACAACCATGTACACTTTTTACAACCATGTATACTTTTTACAAACTTCAAACTTCACAGCTTTAAGACTAGTGGACTTCAACTCCCAGAATTCCTCCTCCAGTCATGCTAGATGGGGTAATTAGAAGGCAAAAACTGCCCCAATTTTTGCAAAAAACGGCCCGTTTTTCGCTCATTTTTTTGCAAAAACAGGGCATGCAGAGGATCTGGGAAGCCTGCAGTGGACTCCTAGGGGGTGGGGGAAGGCAAAAACGCCCAAATTTTTGCAAAAAATGGCCCGTTTTTCACTCATTTTTTTGCAAAAACAGGGCATGCAAAGGATCTGGGAAGCCTGCAGAGCACTCCTAGGGGGTGGGGGAAGGCAAACCCCCCCATTTTTGCAAAAAAACAACCCATTTTTTGCAAAAATTGGATGCAGGGGCGGGGCTTCGGGAGGCTAAAAATTGCTGTATTCGGTGTATAAGACCCACCGACATTTCCACCCTCTTTTTGGTGGCAAAAAGTTGCGTCTTATACTCTGAAAAATACGGTAATTTTTTTTTATTTTTTCACAATCTCCAAATACACATCCATACATATACCATAAATCATATCAAGATATATATAGTTATACATTTCTATCCAATAAACCATAAACAAACCTATTTTTGCACCTTTTATACTTTTATTGCCCATCTTTCCCCCCCATATTTCATATCACTCCTCTCCCTCTCTCCCCTCTACCTTCTTTCTCTTTCTCTCCCACTTTCCTACTTTCCTCCTCTCCCCTTCTCTCCTTCCTGCTCTCCTTCCTCTTCCTCCCTCTTATCCCTTCCCTGAGTAAATCTAATCCTGATCCATCTTATGGTTAACAGACAGGTAACTCATATCCCTAACTACATTTAATTATCGGTGCAACTCTTAGACTTATATTTTTTTCTATATCCATATTTATACATATATTTTTTCCTAGGTATATTTACTACTATCTTAATGCTGCCTCCTTGACTACCTAATTTTGTCACCTGGGGTCTATAGCACTTAGACTTATATACCGCTTCATAGTGCTTTACAGCCCTCTCTAAGCGGTTTACAGAGTTTAGCATATTGCCCCCAACAATCTGGGTCCTCATTTTACCGACCTCAGAAGGATGGAAGGCTGAGTCAACCTTGAGCCTGGTGAGATTTGAACAGCTGAACTGCTAAACTAGCAGTCAGCTGAAGTAGCCTGCAGTGCTGCACTTTAACCACTGCGCCACCTCGGCTCTTTCACCTTTAAAGGTCTACCACCTTTCATTTTATATTTTCCTCCAATTTAATCAGTAGTACTTATGTTCTATACATATTCATTTTCTATCCAATCATAAAATTTCCCCCACATATTATAATATTCAGAGCCTTTCTTATCTTTAATTTCCATTGTCAATCTATTCATTTCCGCACAGTCCAATATTTTTTTTTGATTACCTCCCTTTCAGAAGGGACTTTTGTTGCTTTCCACTTTTGCGCAAATGCAATTCTAGCTGCAGTAATTATATGAATAATTAAATATGTATTTTCTTTATTAAATTTCTCTGGTAATATACCCAACAGGAATATCTCTGGTTTCAGCTCTATACGTTGATTCAATATTTTTTCTATCCAAGTTTGAACTGAGCTCCAATATACTTTGACTTCAGCACATGTCCACCTCACTGTAAACTTTTAATGGATAGAGCAGGCTGCAGCCACAATACGTACACTGGTGAATCAGCAAGAGGACGATTTGCTAAACCAGGAGACCAAGTAAGAACATGTTTTGTTATTTTCTAATTTTAATCATAGAAAAGGAACTGTAGGGGCACATCTGTCCTTATAACATAGCCCCAAAGAACACATCTACTCAAAGAAAAGAAAACAACTTTCCTGTAGGACTTTCTATATTGTCATGTGTATCTATCTCTGTGGCAAGAATAACAATTCCCAGGGGGCCAAAGGGCTCCATCAGGTTTTGTGAAACATGTCAAAAGATAATCTCCCATTCAGGGGAGAAATTGGGCACTCTGGATTGTGAAGCAGATACCATTTTGTCCTTAATTATCCTCAAATTCCTAAATAAGAATACAGAAGGAGAAAGAGGAGTCTTAATCTATTTCTGATCTGTAATACAGTTTAAAGCAAGATTCACAGAGGCCCAACTATTCATCTAACTACTTTTTATGCCACCGGGGAAGGTAGTAGAATATGGGGGCAGCCCTTCCGTAGCTGCTTTTACCAACTAGCAAGAATTACTATTTGCAAGGTATTTTGTTAGTAGCCACATATGTTCCGCCTTCTTTCCTCCCAAAAGATAAAAAATAGAATAGCATCAATTTCTCCATAAGATCCACCGATTTGGAAATTGTTTTCTTCTTAATCTGATACTAAACATGTTACTGTTTAAATGTGTATTCTCTATTTTTGTTTCAATATTACTACTTTAATGCAACTGGGCAAATAACATTTATACATGCACAGTATTTTCCAGGCTGTAATGTTCTGTATTAATGAGGGCATCATAGAATTTTTCTCACCAACATATTTACATTTTCTTTTCAAAAATCTCATTATAGAAAGAACATAATATACTAGTTTATTCCAGTTATTATAACAAAACACTCTGCAGAAAGTGCCTATAACTCCCCCTCCGCCCCATATTTTTTACAAGTCAACCTATTGAGCAACATTTGAATACCTTTAAAGGCAGAAAGAGGAAACAGATTGCATGGTGTTATCTAGCTTTGATAGTTGTTTTTCTCTGCAATGCTATTTTCATCCCTTCTATCTTCTTTAGTGCTTATATTTGTCTCACCTAGGGCAACTGATTTGGGCATGGAATATGAAAAGGAAAGAAAAAAAGGGCATGTGATAATGACTGAAAATGCAACCATGGGAACAGTAGCATAACTGCTACATCCATTTAGGGAGGTGTCAAGATTAGAGAGAAAAGTAAGTCACCATGGTATAATGAAATGGGGATAGAGCCATGGTGGCGCAGTGGTTAGAATGCAGTATTGCAGGCTAATTCTGCCGAATGCCAGCAGTTCGATTCTCAGCAGCTCATGGTTGACTCAGCCTTTCCATCCTTCCGAGGTTGCTAAAATGAGGACCCAGATTGTTGGGGGACAATATGCTGAATCTGTAAACTGCTTAGAGAGGGCTGTAAAGCACTATGAAGCGGTATATAAGTCTAAGTGGTATTGCTATTACTATATTAATTATGAGACATCTCATAATTTAAAAAGACAGACATAAAAGACAGACATCATCTACCCATTCGCTACATTGGTTGAGTAGCTTTATAGATTTTCTAGAGAAATAACTATCGTAGGGTTTCCTTTGATTGACCAAAATCCCAATTTTGGAATTCCTGAACAACAGGAGGCATAAAAAATAAACTTATAATTATGGCTCATAAT
This sequence comes from Diadophis punctatus similis, assembly GCA_023053685.1. NCBI lineage: Eukaryota > Metazoa > Chordata > Lepidosauria > Squamata > Dipsadidae > Diadophis > Diadophis punctatus. The sequence goes on from JALIGW010000003.1 coordinate 128,603,679, forward strand.
GATCTGTTGTACGTACGTATTATTGCATAATAAATAATAACTCAGGCTTTTTACCAACCTATTTCTTAAGGTAGCCTTATCTGATATGGTTATTCTAAGAAATGTAACAATGGAACAAAACATTCAGTAGTGCCAGAAGTCACATAAACTTCATTCTTCACCAAATCATCAGAAAAAAGAAATAAAATTGGTATGCATTCTTAATTACCATTATTTTTAGGACTAGACCAGGGGTCTGCAACCTTAAACACTCAAAGAGCCATTTGGACCCATTTCCCACAGAAAAGAAAACACCACGAGCCACAAAACCTGGGTGGGCGTGGCCAACTGGATGTCACTCACTCCACCCAGTCACATGACCCCCCTAGCCACACTTACCCAGCCGGTCATTAGGGCAGACAACTGGTTGTTAAAAAACACCGGGAGCAACAAAACCCTTTGACACCCCCTCTCCCTCCCTCCCTCCCTCTCTCTCTCTCTTTCTCTTTCTCTGTCTCTCTTCCTCTCCCTCTCCCTCTCCCTTCCACTCCCTCTCTCCCCCTCTCTCTGTATCTCTCTGTCTCTCTCCCCACCTATCTCTCCCCCCTCTCTGTATCTTTGTGTGTGTATCTCTCTCTCCCACTCTGTCCCACTCTCTCCCTCTCATCCCCTGCCGTTGCCCTTAACTTCTCAGGCTAGGCAAGGAGCGACTGGGAGGGGAGGGCGAGGGGCAGGACCAATCAGTGATGGGATCACCCAACAGGGAGCCACAGCAGAGGGCCCAAAGAGCCGCATGTGGCTCCGGAGCCACGGGTTGCAGACCCCTGGACTAGACCAACTTGGAGGAAGGTGGTTGTCTGAGGCCAACCTTAATACCACACAATATCTTGGGTATTATGGAAAGCCTATAAATATCTAGAATTGGTTGTGTTTATGAAAGAAAGGAATCATACATTTTGTACCTTTTGATTAATAAATTAGGGTTCTTCAGAGAGCATGGACTTCTCATAATGTATCCAAAATGAAAAAAATTCAACCTGGTCATTTGTGCCTCCAGTGAGATGATTATAGCTTTAGTGTGATCATATAGAGGTTCTTCTATGATCTAGTCCAAAATTTAAAGGGTATCTTCATGATGGGACAGATTCTACCCACACAGTTCTCATTGTGCAGCTTCACTGAATATATGAAATACACACATGCACACTTCTGAGTGTTCTTAATCCCAGCTTGATTTCTGGTCTAGGATTTGCAAGGAAAACATTGTATGGGTTTTTTTCATTCATTTGCATGGCACATAATTTCATCTATTTTTATTTGAGGGTGAAATCCGGGCAATCTTTGGTTCCTTCTAATCATTTTTCCTAATGCCATAAAATTTTCTTCAGTTTTTCTAAAGGTCAGTTTTGCCAGATAGACTGGACAAATAGGGTCACTGATTTGGGCTAATCTCTTCAGGTAGAGAAGCTCCATCAATTTTATTGCTGTGTTCTCCCATCATCCTACTTCAGCTGGCAATGACAGAAATTGTTCTTCAGTTAATACTGACCAGTTTGAGTGTACTGGCTGGAGCTAATGGGGACTTCCAGGCCAACTTATTTTGAAGGGAACTAGGTTGGCTATGCCCATAGCCATGTAATAAAATTAATTTTCTTAAATACTCTTGAAAAGGATTGAGCAAACCTGTCCTATCTATAGAATGTCATTTTAGTCTCATTGACATTAATAGGTCTAGAAAATTTTAACTGCATCCAGTTTGGTTGCCATGATGTAAAAAAAAAGATGTGGAGACTCTAGAAAGAGTGCAGAGAAGAGCAACAAAGATAATTAGGGCACTGGAGGCTAAAACACATAAAGAATGATTGCTGGAATTGGGTATGTCTAGTTTAATGAAAAGAAGGACTAGGGGAGGCATGATAGCAGTGTTCTAATATCTCAGGGGCTGCCACAAAGAAGAGGGAGTCAGGCTATTCTCCAAAGCACCTGAGGGTAGAACAAGAAGCAATGGGTGGAAACTAATCAAGGAGAGAAGGAACTTAGAACTAAGGAGAAATTTCCTGACAGTTAGAACAATTAATCTGTGGAACAGCTTGCCTCCAGAAGTTGTGGATGCTCCAACACTGGAAGTTTTTAAGAAGAGATTGGACAACCATTTGTCTGAAATGGTATAAGGTTTCCTGCCTAAGCAGGGGGTTGGACTTGAACCTTCCAAGGTCCCTTCCAACTCTGTTGGACTTGAACCTTCCAAGGTCCCTTCCAACTCTGTTATTCTGTGATTCTGTGTCACGGTGTGATTTATTGCTTGTTACATGTATATGCAGGGAGCTGCATCCCTATTCCCCAAGGTTGACTCAGCCTTCCATCCTTCCGAGGTGGGTAAAATGAGGACCCAGATTGTTGGGGGCAATATGCTGAACTCTGTAAACCGCTTAGAGAGTGCTGTAAAGCACTATGAAGCGGTATATAAGTAAAGTGCTATTGCTATTCAATATAATGGTTCATTCCTGAGCACATGATTGATATGTTCTTGTACGCATGCGTGCATTCCAAACTCCGCTCTATCCTTCTTCTTCTGGCTTCCATTGAGAGAAGTCACACATTTTATACCAGAGATGTAAACAAATGAGGTTTTATTGTTTTTGTACCAAAATAAATATTTTACTTAGACTTTTAAACCGCGGTTTCATTTCTAATGTCTGATGTCCGGGAAAAGATCAAGCATCACCTCTGTGAGAATAAATTCTCATTCTGTCATTCTGTTATTCAATGAGACCTGAACCTTCCAAGGTCCTGTAGGAAGTTAGCACCCACCCCTCTCCTAGGAAATGAGATATCCTAGGAGATATTAAAATGTAGGAAATATTCTGTGGAACACATCTGGAAACATGCTTTTAAACAAACAAAAGACTCCTCTTGGAAACCCCCACGCCTTGCAAATGGGTCATTAAGGACTGGGCCCAGCACACACATTCCTCTCACCTGGCTGAAAGTCTTCTGCATAACAAAACCATAATAGGATTTGCCCAAGGCCCTTTCATTTCAGCCAAAGCTGGATTAGACAAAAGCCAAGAGCCACCCCAGCATGCCCCTGGGGGGTCTGAGAGCCAATGGGATACATTTCTATACAGGAAAAGGAAATCTAAGAGGTGGGACCCAACTTAGACTATAAAAACCAGGAACTCAGCATTCCTCTTTCTCTTTTTCTCTTCACCACACCTGGAACCATGTAAGTTACCTTTTCTGTACAGGGGCTCCTGCCATGTGCTCCTGTCCACCATTAAACCTTCCTTCCAAGCAACCTTCATGAATCCAGTGTCTTTTTCCCCACTTGGAACTGAACCTAAAAGGATATTTCCTTATAACAGTCCCTTTCAACTCTGTTGGACTTGAACCTTCCAAGGTCCCTTCCAACTCTGTTATTCTGTGATTCTGTTATTCAATGAGACCAAAATGACATTCTAGAGAATGTTGAGCTTTGCTCAAACCTGTTCAAGAGTATGACCACAAATGATCAGATTAAAATTATCCTATTTCTAAAAATCCCCAGGACTAAGTCCTCCAGACAGACTGAATGGCAAGGATGACTGGCTTGATGTGTTTAGAGTGGGCCAGCTTGGGGAAAAGAAAAAGCAATCTTGATGCAGAATAAGATGCCAGAAGCCTGACCCTTTGCATCTTTGAACATTTTCAGTTCAAATTTTCTGAATTCCAAGCATCCCAATAATTTAGTGAGCATCTCATTAGACAGTATGAATGGACTATGGGCTCTTTGCTCAAAATACCGTAGCCATTGGTATGAATTGATTGGAAAAAGTACTAGTTTATCATTCTACTTAAGGCACAAACACTGCTAGCACAATCATGAAAAAATAATTGCTTATGGTTATGAAATATATGAGGAGACCCTAGCTGTGTTGTGATTCACTTAGCATAAATAAGTATATAGCTAATACCTGTGTTATTGTGAAAACAAATGAATAAGATAATGCTAAAATTAGTTGGCTCATTAATATTAGTTAGCTCATTAATAGGGACACACTAAGCCAATTATGTGGCACCAAAAATAAAATGAAAAGCATTATACATTTGTTTCCAAATTTTATGAATTAACACAGTACAGTATCTTTATTATTGCTGTTATAAAATACAAGCACTGTCTGATAAAATAAAATAATTGCAAAGAGAAGGATGGTCCCAGAGAGGGGCCGAAAGGCAAAATGAAAGCTGTGATGCTTTCTCCCATATTTGGGTACCCCAGGATAATACGACAGAAAAACATATATAACCCTTTCCTGGTGAAGAGCTGATAGGGAATAGAGCCTGTGGCCTAGTGGCTAAGCTGCTGCCTTACAAGGCAGGCGGCCCAGGTTCAAATCCCAGTAAGGATATGGCTATCTGACAAGAGCTAAATAGCTTGAAATAGATCTATAATAGTCTCACTTTATTTTCATTTATCAGCAAAAAATGCTACACACACACACATACACACACACACATACAGTGTGTGTGTATATATATACAGTATATACAGTATATACAGTGTGTTTGTGTGTGTGCGTGTATGTATATATATGTATATATGTATATATGTATATATGTATGTATATATATATATATATATATATATATATATATATATATATATATATATATATATATATATATATATATATATATATATATAAGAGAGAGAGAGAGAGAGAGAGAGAGAGAGAGTGTATCACACTAATTCTATGAAATATTACTGAATTCATCATTATTCATTCATAATGAAACATGAATTTGCCTGAAAGTGTGGTAAGTATATATGACATATATATGACTTCTGAGATTTGAACACAAGATGAAGGTTATAAGTGGTTGCTCCTATCTTGCCAAGATATAGGAGGTACCCCCTGATTTGCTGGTTTTCTGTCTTTTGGGAATTTTTAATTTGGAGAAGCATTCAAGCAGTGTATTTCTTGATCAGCTTTGTGAAGTTATATACTTGAATTACAACATGTCCTCTCCCCTTAAATAAATAGCCATGGGGGGGGGGGAACAGCTGTAGCTGCAGATTAAACTAAAGCAAATGAACATTGGAGCCAGCACCAAAATCACATTGCTGTTGGAGATCTGAAACACTTTAGTATTCTGGGGACTTTTTAAATTTTATTTATTTATTTTATTTTATTTATTTATTTGTCAAACATGTACATGATAGTAGTTGTTTGTATAAACATAACGTAAGTAAAAAGTACCGATAATAGAGGACAATAGGACAGTAGGACAGGGACGGTAGGCACAGTTGTGCGCTTATGCACGCCCCTTACAGACCTCTTAGAAATGGGGAGAGGTCGACTGTAGACAGTCTAAGGTTAAAGTTTTGGGGGTTTGGGGAAGAAACCACAGAGTCAGGTGCATTTTCATGTCCTGATATGATGTTACTATTTATTTATTTATTTATTAAACTTCAACACCGCCTGTCCCACTTAAGTGACTGGACAATACTTTTTAGTGCTCTTTTAACATTGTTGTCTGCTATCAACAAGGCATTACCATTATTAGTAATTGCATAACGATTAAAATACGTTTCTTACTTCAAGGATGGCCTGCTCAGAAAGTGGGGGGGAGGAAAGTGTCACTTTAATAGATTCTGTCAGAGTTCATTTTTAACCATCTAGAAAATAACAGAAACTATTATTCTTGGGTAAACTCTGTCTTATTAAAGACTGCAAAATGTTTCCCCCCCTCCAAAATAGTGTAATATAATGTAGATTAGTCATTTGTTTCCATTAGAATGTAAATATCTTCTTGCAATAAATTCCTAGACACAGAGCAAATAGCTTTTCAGTAATGCAATCACCAAGAGGTTACTGAAAAGAGTTAGAAGCAGGAAAAGAAAAATAACCTACTTAATTCTAGGAGCGTGCACAAATCCCTCTGTTTTATTCAACTCGTGTTAATTTTCAAGATTTATTTTGTTGTGTTAATGATTGAGTACTATTGTTTTCAAAATTCTTCATTCACTGGATTTACATTTCACACATTCCTTGCAGTTATTTGGCTGGTTCTCTCTGCTTTGTGTATGTGAGTGTGTGTCTGTGATTTGTATACAGCATGTTATTTTTCATGATCTGACCATGTTCCTATAGACAACCAGGATGATTGTGTTGAAGGTTTGCAAACTTATAGAACTTTGATATGAGGGTGCATGACAGAATAAAATCTGATGCCGAATGTCTTCTACTATAAGAAGTTAAGATCGCAGGGGGTGGAGATATAAAACTATAGAAAGAGCAATCAGAAGATTAAATCTATTAAATTAATAAAGTTGAGATCAGCTGTTGCTACAGAGGAAAAGTACCTTGGAGCCAGTGGAGAAATTAGAATTTGGGCTCTCTGGATAAAAACAAACAAACCAAGAGTTGGAAGTTAGGAACGACCCCAAAATGGTGCAAGAGAGAGCCATATGGTAAAGAGAAAATTGTGGACGGGAAAAAAACAAAAAAAAGCAATAATAACAACAACAACAACAACAACAACAACAACAACAACAATGGAGTTGGAAGGGACCTTGGAGGTCTTCTAGTCCAACCCCATGCTTAGGCAGGAAACCCTACACCACTTCAGACAAATGGTTATCCAACATCTTCTTAAAAACTTCCAGTCTTGGAGCATTCACAACTTCTGGAGGCAAGCTGTTCCACGGATTAATTGTTCTAACTGTCAGGAAATTTCTCCTTAGTTCTAAGTTGCTTCCCTCCTTGTTTAGTTTCCACCCATTGCTTCTTGTTCTACCCTCAGGTGCTTTGGAGAATAGTTTGACTCCCTCTTCTTTGTGGTTATATATGATCAACATGGGACCATATCTGGGATGTAGAAGGAAGGAAAAAGTTACCACCTTATCAGACAAATAGAATGAAAGAGAATATGGAAGAAGCAAGAGCAAGAGAGTATTGTGGAATACACAAGAAAAGTTTTCTCATTAGATGCAGCCAGTAGGAAAAGAGAAATAGCCTGGCATCCAAAAGAATCAGGAATATTGGTTGGCAATATGCAATTAATGAAGAGAGAGAGAAAGAGAGAGAGAGAGAGAGAGAGAGAGGGAGGGAGGGAGGGAGGGAGGGAGGGAGGGGGAGGGAGGGAGAGAGAGAGAGAGAGAGAAAGGGAGGGAGGGAGGGGGAGGGAGGGAGGGAGAGAGAGAGAGAAAGGGAGGGAGGGAGGGAGGGAGGGGGGAGGGGGAGGGAGGGAGGGAGAGAGAGAGAGAGAGAGAGAGAGAGAGAGAGAGAGAGAGAGAGAGAGAGAGAGAGAGAGAGAGAGAGAGAGAGAGAGAAGTTTTTCATCTGAACACCCTTGCTTTATGCAAGGAAGTCTATCACAGTGCATAAGCGCACCAAGTTGGTGCAGTGGTTAAATGCAGCACTGCAGGCTACTGCTAGTTCAGCAGTTCAGCTGTTCAAATCTCACCGGCTCAAGGTTGACTCATCCTTCCATCCTTCCGAGGTGGGTAAAATGAGGACCCAGATTGTTGGGGGCAATATGCTGAACTCTGTAAACCGCTTAGAGAGGGCTATGAAGCGGTATATAAGTCTAAGTGCTATAAGTGCTATTGCTATCGTGCCTACCGTCCCTGTCCTACTGTCCTATTGTCCAAATTTACCTATACCTACTTTGCTTTTGTTTATGTTTGTACCATACCTGTTATCTTGTACACGTTTTGAGAAATAAATAAATAAATAAAATTCTCAGCCTTAGCAATTTTAAGATATGCGGACTTCAGCTCCCAGAATTTCTCCATCAGCATGCTGACTAGGAACTCTGGGAATTGAAGTCCACATATCTTAAGTTGAGAAAAGCTGGATGAAAGAATTGGCTCTGTTTAAATATGTTCTTTGCCTTCGAAACATACTGCAGTTTTGAGGAGATTGTTCCATCGTGTGTGTGTGTGTGTGTGTGTGTGTGTGTGTGTGTGTGTGTGTGTGTGTGTGTGTGTTCGTTCCTGTGTAAAAGAAAAGAATATTTGCTAATTGTTCAGGAAGCCTACTCTTCAGGGATTCATCATTAATTTGCAACTTAACGCTGTTTAAAGTTATTCTTGTAACTACCTTTTGTGGTCTATATGATTGTTCTTTCTCTAATGCAAATATTAAAGCAGTTCTTGTTTATTCATCATCAGAGGTTTTCCTTATTGGATAGGAGGCGGGGGAGGGGGGAAACTCACCCATTAATGCTCTTCCCTTTATTTCTCTTTTTTTAAAAAAGAGAAATATTTATTCTCTTTATTTAAAGAGAATTGCAAAAAAGGAGCTGAAGAGATACTGCCTGAGAGATCTTAGAGAAGATCTTAAGGATGTGATCTAACAGCCCCTGTTAAAACAGTGACTATATTACCTAGTTATTAGAAAGGTGATGAGGGTTGGAATTGATCAGTAAGACTGAAGAACTTGCAATGAAAAGGCACCTTTACAGTATAAGTCACCTTGCTTAAAGTAAAAAGTGTATCAGTGCCTTAGATTGTGTGTGTGTGTGTGTGTGTGTGTGTGTGTGTGTGTGTGTGTGTGTGTGTAGGTGTGTGTGTGTAGGTGTATGCCACAGTATGTCTCTGTGCTCTATGATCTTTGAGCCGAGTTGGTGCAGTGGTTAAATGCAGTACTGCAGGCTACTGCTAGTTCAGCAGTTCAGCAGTTCAAATCTCACCGGCTCAAGGTTGACTCAGCCTTCCATCCTTCCGAGGTGGGTAAAATGAGGACCCAGATTGTTGGGGGCAATAGGCTGAACTCTGTAAACCGCTTAGAGAGGGCTGTAAAGCACTATGAAGCGGTATATAAGTCTAAGTGCTAAGTGCTATTGCTATCTTTTGGAATGAAATTCTCAGCAGGTGTCTGTTTTGGGAAGGATTGCCTCCATCTCCATAGCTTTGATTAAAAGAGGACAATTTAATAAATGAAACAGGAAAGTAATCTTTGAAAAGAGCTCTTTTGTGACCTTGATTTGCTTTTTTACACAATCACCACATTGTAGTCAAAATTTCCTCCTGTGATTCCAAACTCTGGTTGATGCTCCTTTCCAAGTTTTGAGTTATGCAGTGTAGCACTCTGAGTTGATAGTAGTGCTACCAAATTTAAGGGAATCCATGTCAACAACACAATTTATGTCTCAAAAAAACAGAAACCATGACTTTTCTTGCCAAAGTCTGGGGATTTTTTTCCCTCTGGTGAAGCTTTGTGATGATATTCTATGGAACTACCCTTTATGTCTGGATCATAATGATGAGCCCATGCTCATCAGCTGCCACAATGCTGTGAAGAAATTCCTCACCTTCATTCTCATGGCAGGACAATAATTGCTGATAAATTTCAAGCTTAAATTTTGAAGCTTTTATCTCTGCCATCAGCATGCAAGGATACATCTTGGGCAAACCTTACAATATTAACATTAATAATGTGATTCACGTGTTCCTGTGAAATACCAAGCTTGAACAGCAATATTCTTTTGCTGTCCTTAATTTTTCTCATGTGGAATTTATTAAAAGTCACCCACTTTAATTATTTTATTTATTAGTTGCATTTGTATGCCGCCCACTCCACAGAGACTTCCTTCTTCATCACACAAATAAGTTCTTCCTGGTTCACTATCTTTTCTTTTTTATGTTTTATGCTTTTGTTATTCATGTTATTGTGTTTTTGATTAACAGCACACAATCAGCACGATCATATAAGAAACTTGCATTCAGGATTTCAGTTGGATATCAGTTTGACTTCCTTTGGCAGTCAAAAATTCACTCAGGCTCCATCGTTGAAAACAAACTGAGAAGTATTCACATTCAGGGCTCCATTTCACAAACAATAGTAACACCCTCTTCTCACAGCAACTTCCCACCAACTGAAGTGAAAGAATAGCCGCTAACATACACGTTAGAGCTTCTAGATTGTCAGTACTGTCATCTATTGGAGACTTAAAACATTGGAGGCATTATTTCTCATTCAACCCTTGTACTTGGAGAAAGGAGAACTTTTGATGTAGAGGTGTCTCATGCATTTTCATTAGCTTAAGATGACCTGCTGCAGCCCTGTGATCTTACAGTGACTATAGTGATATACAGTATAGTTGGTGAGTGGGGAGGAGAAGTGCCAGGAAAATCTCAGTCAGTAGATTGGGATTGGGAAGTAGAGGGGAAAAAACATGTTTTAGCAGGAACACATTGTTGCAGATTATCTTTTTAATTTTTTTTTATTAAACACACATAAAAATACAACATACAACAATACCAATACAAAACAAACAATTAGGGGTATTCTATCCCCCTATATACAGTAAGCTTTCATCGGATAGTATCAATATTTATATTATCCATAAATAGATATATTTACATTTCTATTTGTTTACTTGGTCTTTAAATATATACAATATTCTTACTACTTCTATATATAGTTGGTTTAAACGGTAAGATTCTATCTTAATTAATTCCATAAATAACAATTACACATCATCATTTACTTATTCTTTCTCTCTCTCAACCATTCATAAAATTTGTTCCATACAATATAATATTCGGTTTCCTCTTTTTCTTTTATTTCCTTAGTTGACTTATCCATTTCGGCGCAATCCATTATCTTTCTAATTATATCTTTGTCTTTAGGTATTTCCCCACTCTTCCATTTAGTTTAAAAAGAAGCAGAACAGAATGAAACTGAATGTGAATGAAATCATCAACTCCTTAAAATAAAGGCAGCAAAGAAGTAAGATCCTAATTCAGATTAATATATTTTGCAAAACATGTGCAGTTTCCTTATCTGAATACAAGAAGTAAGTGCAGCTCCGGAGAACGGATAAAGAGACAAATTAAAACAACAGATGGCCTTGCCATTGAATGAATAAGGACGTTGTTTTTTAAAAGAAATCTCTTGACAATTTCCAATACTTCAAGCTTTTTAATTTAATTTCTAGGGAAGAAAACTTTTTTTTTCCTTCTGAGCTGTCGATCTTGGAAATCCCAAAACAATGTACAAGATTTATTAAATGTCCTCCAAGCTGTTTTTCTATTTTCTTTGTGCTGTTTAAAGAAAATAAACAAGGTTGTGAACAATAAGAATCTATTTGTAATTCTACGAGTCTTCTAAAGATGAGTGCCTAGATTTCACTGGAACTAAGAACAACTTCTTTGCCATGACATAATTGATTTGGTCTTTGAATACCAAATAACAAAACTTCTGTAAAAATTTTGCATTCCTTACTTTGAAATGCAGAGAGAAAAAAGTGGTGATATATGAAATCAGATCCACACATTTGATAGATGAAAGTGATAAGTCCCATTATGTAAAGCCCTTTACATCACTATGTAAAGAGAAGGCCATACTGTAGCAAAATACTATGATGTCTATGCAGTGAGCCATGTGCAGATCTGTACATTGGGGAAACAAAACAACCACTTCATAAATGTGTGGCACAACATAGGAGAACAAAACCACCAGGACTAGATTCAGCAGTCCATCTGCATTTAAAAGACAAAGGCCACTCTTTTGAAGGCAGCAAAGTCCACATTTTGGACAGAGAGGGCTGCTGGTTTGAAAGAGCGATCAAAGAGGCCACCTATGTCAAAATTGAACAGCCCTCCCTCAACAGAGGGAGAGGGATACAACATCATCAATCTCCAGTCTACAACACAGTCCTTTCAACAGCTTCAAGAAGGCTCCACACCAGTGGTGGGCTTCAGATTTTTTAACAACCGGTTCTCTGCCCCAATGACAGGCTGGGTGGGCAGGGCTGGGTGGTCATGTGATTTGGTGGTCATGGCCAACTCAACATCACTCACCCACCCCTGCCCCTCTCAGCCACTCCTCGCCACTGGAGAGCACCCCTTTGGGGACAGACAGCTAGTCCTGGCTGGTTTCCTAACTGCAGCTAGGCAGATATTCAGCTGGTCTAGCTTCACGCCTCTATTTGCATGTTAGGCTAAGCTCAAAAATTTGGGAAACCAGCCATTTTGGCTTAGAGGGCTGCACCACCCCACAATCTGGGGATTGCACATTAGCACATCCGCATCCCGGATGCCCTCCACCCCGCCTTTTGTGCAAACAAATGAAAACCGATTTTGCGCTCTGGGGCACCGCCAAGCTCTCTCGGATGCAGCTACCCTGGATGTTGCAATGCAGGCAGAATGCAGACATGGAGGAGAGGAAGCAGACTTCAGCTGCTTCCAACTGTGGAAGAGGAGACCGCCCGCCCCACTCTCTTCTCCGCCCCGCTTCTTGCCCCTTCCGTCTCTGACGGATAGGAAATTATTCCTATCAAAGAGGTGATATAGGATCTTGCTTCCTTGAAGTCATTCTTACTTAGAAAATAAAACCGAGATTCAATTCTAATTAACAAAATATTTATTTTAGTACAAAAGTAACAAAAGAATATAAACGTTATTAAGCTACATTGTCTCAGCTAAGAAATCACGTCTGCCTCAGGCGAGGCTCACAGGAGAAGAAGGAAGGAGGAGACTCCTGGAATGCACACATGCGCAGTAAAACATATCACGTCTGTTTGATTAGAAAATACAGTAAACCTAGAAATATTGCAGAGGTGCTCAACTGGCAATATTCACATCGTGACAAATATACACAAGTTTCCTTTGATGTTTCTTCTGAAAAACCTTGAAGATGTCTTTCTAACTTTTGCTGGTGATATGGTTGAGTTTGCTATCTTTCCCATTATCATGAAAGAACCTAATGACATTTTATTAAAACATGTGATGACAGAGAATCCATAGATTCTTATAATGAAAGACCATTCCCATATATACTTTGACCAATTCCTGAAAAATGCAAACAGTCCTTTTGTTAGATAAGAATTACTCTCATCAGAGGCGAAATAGATCTTTTCCCTGGAACTCTGACATTATAAAAAGAAACCGCAGTTTAAAATACTAAAGTAGAAAATATTTATTTCGGTACAAAAACAAATAAATCACATCTTGGCTATAAAGCAGGTCTTGCTCCTTACAGAAGCTGAAGAAGAAGGAAGGAACAAAAGAAAGGAATGTACACATGCGTACTAGGAACATATTAATCACGTGCTCAGGAATAAAGCATTATATTTGATAGGGATGCATCTCCCCTGTATATACATGTAACAGGCAATATAAAATCACTGCCTGACACCTTTTGATAAGGAATGCCCAAACTGTTGAAAAGGTAGTTTTTTGATGGAATTCAATATGATTCTGAAAAACAGCACCACACAGTTTCAGCTCAGCATTAGTTCTTTTACAACATCTTTAAACATACTGTCACGGTTATAAAGTAACAAATGTCTCTCAGCCATTTGCATTATCATATAAATTATGACAGCATAGGAGAAAGGGAGAGATGGAACTACTCTATCAATGAAAAGGGAAAATGAAAGAGTGCTTGCGTTATTTACTTATTTAATAAGTGCATAATTGATTACCAGGCAGATGGGTGCAATCTACAATAACAATATCAATTGAAATTCATTGTAAGTTCAGGAAGCCAGGAAACAACAATCTGACAGCAGCATTAAAATGGGAGAGCACCAAACCATGAAATAGCATTAAAAGCCCAATGGCTTTAAAAAAACCCACAGTCATTACTATACAAACTAAGCCAAATATGAGAAAAGGAGATCATGCACATTCTTTCCATCAGTGTGATAGGATGAAAATTGAGTCTGTATTAATTAAAAAGGAGGGGTGGTGGTGGTGGTGGTGGTGGGGTGATGATGATGATGATGATTTATTTATTTATTTATTTATTTATTTATTATTTATTTATTTATTTATTTAAATGGATTTATATGCCGCCCAACTGATGATGCCTTATATTCCACCTTTTCTCTAAGAGCAACCAAGAGCAATAAAAATGATTAGGGGACTGTAGGCTAAGACATAAAGAATGGTTGCTGGAATTGGGTATGTCCAGTCTAGTGAAAAGAAGGTCTAGGGGAGACACGATAGCAGTGTTCCAATATTTGAGGGACTACCACAAAGATGAGGGGATCAACCTATTCTCCAAAGCACCTGAAGGCAGGAGAAGAAGCAATGGATGGAAACTAATCAAGGAGAGAAGCAACCTAGAACTACGGACAAATGTTCTGACAGTTAGAACATTTAATCAGACTTGACTCCAGAAGTTGTGGATATTCAAACCCTGGAAATTTTTAAGAAGAGATTGGACAACCATTTGTCTGAAATGGTATAGGGTTTCCAGCCTGAACAGGGGGTTGGACTAGAAGATCTCCAAAGTCTCCAAACAGATCTTCCAACAGTTATTCTGTTGTGTTGTATTCTATTCTGTTACGAGATACCATAATTTTCGGAGTATAAGACGCACCTTTCCCTCCCCTAAAAGTGGCTGAAAATCTGGGTGCCTCTTATACTCCGAATGTAGCTTTTTCAAAGCTTTTTTTCCCAGCCCTAATGAGGTGCTAACGATCTTCCCGGCTCTTCCTGGCTTGCAGGCTTGTTTTCATTGCTACTCCCTCCGAAAAAGGTTTTTTCAGCCCTAACAAAGTGCTAACGATCTTCCCGGCTTGCAGGATTTTTTCATTGCTACTCCCTCCGAAGAAGTTTTTTTCAGCCCCAACCAGGGGCTAAAATAATGTGCTGAAGCTGACCAGACTAAGGACACTAGCCAGATGAATACCTGGTAGGTAGATTTTTTTTCTCTATTTCCCTCCCCAAAAAGGTGTGTCTTATACTCCGGTGCGTCTTATACGCCGAAAAATACGATAAATCAAGGCAGTTTGCAAATAATCTTTGAGAATGCTTCGAATCCTGTAAGTTGGGTCATCTCCACAAACATAGGCCAACACTTTAACCGCTTTATTATCAGTGTTTGTTGCATAAATCAAAACCAGAAGCACACACAGATAACTGATTCAGCTGGATTCATTAACTTCTAGTTCAGAGTTCAGAGAGAGAGAGAGAGAGAGAGAGAGAGAGAGAGAGTATAGAATGGGCTGAGCCATCCCCAGCCTTCCAGTTTTTAGTTTCAATTCTCTGCACAGACTCAGAAGTGTTTAACTCTCATTGGCTGACTTAGTTGCTATGCCTATTCATTGGCTGACCTTGTTAATATGGATCTCCCAGTTCATGAATATCTTAACATATATGCCATTGGACATATGTGAGCAGCAAGTTTTCAAGAAGATCTTTGTATGAAGCAGAAGATGCAGGATTATGTCTTATTTCTGAGGACTAAACAACATTAGAAACAGGAAGGACTGGAAACTCAACATTTTAAAAAAATACAGTAGAAGGCCTTCAACCAGCTGAGACTAGAAGAATGAGATACAAAGAAAGTCACATAATATATCAGAATATGGGAATCTTCTGTGTGTTGTGTATGATGGACATTATGAAGTAACAAGTAACATTATGAAGTAGTAAGCAAGATGTATCATTATATATTTCTTAGTGTCCATGGCTATATCTCAAAAGCAATGAACATTAGTCATATCATTCCAGTTCTCTGAAAACAGGCCACAATTAAACTCTTGAGTATCTAAGTAAGATAGAAGATTTACTTATTATTTACATAGAACTATCTTCCTGGAGGACTGCCTATCAGAAATTGTATTGAAAGTTTCACATGTAGAGAAAACATACATTCCTGCTATGTCACTGCCAAATATTTGCTGACAGATTTTATTTTGGAAATAAAAACAAATGTCTTCCTTGTCCATTTTTTCTCTTCACAATACAGCCTGTTTTATTGGTATAACACACTGTTCTGACATTCTATACAAACTGTCAAAGAATCTCTCTTTTGTGTCAAAGCATCTAAATATTGTCTCAACAGGATATTAAAATGATATTGTATAGTATATAATTGAGGGAAGGGAAAAAAACACAATAAGATGAATTATTTCAACCATATATTTCAACTCACTTTTCCATGCCTGTTTTTACTCCTTCGTCTCTATGTTGGGAAAGAATTTTTTAAAATAAAAATAGCAATACACAATAAAGCAGCAGACTCTTTTTATTATTAGGTTGTGTGAGGTATGTCTACTCAGCTTTCAGATTGCTTTTTCTTCTGGTGTCCTGTCACCTGGAAGGAAGAAAATGCACAAAATCTGTGAAACAAGCCATTAATAATTTAATTTAATTTAATTTAATTTAATTTAATTTAATTTAATTTAATTTA
Source organism: Diadophis punctatus similis (assembly GCA_023053685.1). Lineage (NCBI taxonomy): Eukaryota > Metazoa > Chordata > Lepidosauria > Squamata > Dipsadidae > Diadophis > Diadophis punctatus. The sequence goes on from JALIGW010000003.1 coordinate 128,619,797, forward strand.
ATTTAATTTAATTATTTAATTTAATTTAATTTAATTTAATTTAATTTAATTTAATTTAATTTAATTTAATTTAATTTAATTTAATTTAATTTAATTTAATTTAATTTAATTTAATTTAATAGATTTGTATGCCACCCAACTCCCGGAGGACTCTGGGCGGCTCACACATCTCAGCACATTTGTAATAATAAATTTCCACAGAAAAAAATGGAAAATCCTAGGTACCCATTGATATGAGAAATCCCCATTTATTAGTTTGCTACACATTTTATTTATTTATTAGATATTTACCCCATCTTTATTATTTGCATAAGTAACTCAAGGCAGCAAACAAACCTAATTTTCCTCCCTCCTCCTATTTTTCCCACAACTACCATCCTGTGAGGTGGGTTGGGTTGAAAGACGCTGACTGAGCCATTGCTGTCTAAGGTGGGACTAGAGCTCACAACCTCCTGGTTTCCAGGCCAGTACCTTAACCAGAGGTGGGTTCCTACTGGTGCAGTCCGGAGCTCCGCTCTGGTAGTGGCCCGCCGGTTGCGCAATTTTGGCGCGATGGCTCCGGTGCTGTCTTTGCCAGTCCGTGCATGCCACCATCTTTTTTTTCTAATTTTTGGTGATTTTTCGGCTCTCTGAGCATGTGCAGAAGGAAAATTGTCCCTCTGCGCATGCGCAGAACCAAAATCGTGCTAGAGGATGCACCCGCACGTGAAATGTTGCGATGCGCATGCAGCGCACTGGTAGGAAACGGTAAAAGAAACCCGCCCCTGACCTTAACCACTGTACCAGTCTGGTTCCCTCTCCCATTAAGCATCTTTTGGCCATCAAGATATTATAACCTGGCTCTCTGTGGTTGGTTTTGAGTCATAGGTTAGTGTGGACCCCAAAAAAATCTTATAGTCTAGACTTTATATACATTGAAAAAAAATCATCTTGTGTTTTATTAATCTATAACCAGTATACCTTATTTGAGAGGTTATAATGACTTCCACTACCAGAAGTTAGTTAGGCAATACCAGATGTAAGCACAACAGCTACTGATTGTGACCATGCTGAATTATCAAAAGGCCATTCTCCCCTTTCCTTTCAGAATGTTGCCCACAGAGTGTTGCTTGTGATAGAGGAAAGGCAAGGTATACGATTGAGGTCAAATGAGCTACTAATGAATCAAATAGAAAAACTAAAAGAAATTAAAAAGCAGGATTCTGAGAAGAAGAAACAGGCAGCTAATTTGATTGAAAGCTTGTAGTGTTCTTTACCTGAACTGAGATCCTGCTGTCAGTCAAACGCTGAGCCAAGAGGAACCGTAAAAGGAGGTGTGTTAGAATTAAAATTCCTCATTTGATCCTTAGATATGCAGATGCCCTGAGAATGACAAAAGCATTGTTTTAAAAGTTGCTAAAGCGATTAAAGAATTCAAACACTTAGGGGTATCATTTTACCCACATAAATCAAACTCAGAGTAAAATCATCTTGATAAAGATGTTTGACACAGATCTATTTTACAGCCTTGGAGAGAAGCGGGAGTTATCTGACGTTAAAATAAAGACTCCTTTGAGTCACACTTGACAGCTGGCAAATTCATAGAAAAGTTCCTGTAGTTTTCTTGGCTGCAATATTTCCGTTGCCTTCTGGGGACTTTTTTTTTGTTTCAATTTTTTTATTATTATTCTATTGACAGTTTGATTCTGCTTAGCTTTTCAAAACCAGGCTAAAATTGGCTAAATGTTGCTCCTAAATATCAATTAAATATAAAGAATTGCTAAACTGTTAACAACAGTTTGGAATGAGCATAAGAAAGAAACTTCTACTGACACCATTTCAGTTATTAGCAATGGAGAACTCCTTTTTCCCTTGTGCCGAGTTCAGACAGAGCTGTTAAACAATCACTTTACAAGTCTGGATATAAATGTGTTCATGATTTGATAGTGTGAATGCTCCATCATGATAAACTCAATGATATGCTTTTGATAAGACTTTTTGGGGCTATTTGAACTTATAGCAGAATTATGTATTGATAAAAAGAAAAAAAAAAGAATCTTCTGTACCTCAGACGAGTGTTTTGAAGATAAATACGAGCCGAGGTGGTGCAGCGGTTAGAGGCAGTACTGCAGGCCACTTTAGCTGACTGTGATCCGCAGGTCAGTGGTTCAAATCTCACCGGCTCAAGGTTGACTCATCCTTCCATCCTTCTGAGGTAGGTAAAATGGGGACTAAGATTGTTGGGGGCAATATAAATATACATTACTTACTGGTGTAAATACTGTATGTCTCTCCTGCCAATAGAGGTAGAGATGGCAGCATTTCTTCACAAATAAGGTAGAAAAAGCTTACCACTTCTTTTTTCTTAAATGCAGAAATAGATATTGAACAGAATGATACTGACCAATTTGTTCCATAGGTGCTCCAATTTCAAAATGAATGTTAGCAATTCTTGAAGGTAAATCAACAGGCAGATTGTAGGAAGCCAGCAAAACCTACCTCCAGAATAATAAGAAAAGCAAAACAAGAAGATATGCTGATTCTGAACGTAATGCGTTTTTCTACCTCAATTTCTGGCACCTCAGATTTTCTCTATCCCAGCTTGAAACTTTGGGGAGGGAGTGCTATTTAGCAAATATTGCTGGAAAAAAGCAGGGAAATTTAGCTGCCAGCTCCAAACGGCAGGGGTGGAATTGGCAGTAGTAAAAACATGCAAAAAAGAGAGAAGGTTCAACAAATAAAGATAATATAGATTGTCCCCTGGTGTTCTTGCTTTCAAATTACTGATTAAATGAACTTTTCATTCTGCAAACTGTCTTTAGTCTCTTGCTTGATTTTGCCTTCAATGTCTTCTCTCCTATCACTCTATCTCCCCAAGCCACCACAACATCTCAGTCTTATAAAGCTACAAACTTTCAACTATCCCTTGGTGGTTTAAATTAGAATACATGCAATATGGAAGACTCTGTGGCTTGTTAAATGCATGCTACAAAATGAATAAAGGAGGAACCTTAAGTATATAAATAGCAGGAAACTGAATATTGCAGACTTATTAATGATATCTCACTACCCATCATTACCTCCCCAAACCACCAATGTTTTTTAAAAGATTAAGATTCCCCCAACCTCATTGCGGAGAGAGAAATTGTCATATCATATGCATATTTACTGAAAACTCTGACCCACTGAGTTTAGTGGGGCTTATTTCAAATGTGCTTGGGACTATAACCATGTAGTTCCATCCAGCAATATGTATTTAGAATGCACTGTTAATGGGATTTGCTTCCAAATCAATATATACATGACTGCAGTTTTAGTACTGTTTAAGCATACAAATCCCATTAAAATGATGGGAACAAGTTAGTCACACGTAACTTAAGTGCCTTTAATTTGGAGGCAGATGAACAATTCATTTCCAAGCTGGATTGAGGCCCTGTACTGTTTAATAGCTGTTTACTCAGTCCCATTTGCCAGGCAGTGCAATTTGGCTTCTAGTTTTGAACTCATTATCATCTCTGATGGGGGCCTCCATGACTAAACCAGTAGTACTTTACTTATTAGAACTGTGCAAACTTAGAAATATATTTAGCAGTGGTTTGGCCCCCTAGAGAAGCATAACATCTCTCTGATATAACACACACCAGAAGACAAGCTCAAGATCCAAAAAGAGCTTGATTAGACTTGAACACTGAGCCCTATCTGATGAAATTCAATGTAGGTAAAAGTAAGGTTCTACACTTAGGCAAGAAATACCAACCAAATGTATAGGTACAGGCTAGGGGAAACTTAATGCCGGTAATTTTGAGAAGGATCTTGGCGTCCTAGTAGACAATCACTTTAATATGAGCCAACAGTGGGTGCAGCAGCAGCCAAAAAAGCCACCGCAATCCTAGGCTACATTAATAGAGGGATAGAATCAAGATCACATGAAGTTCTAGTAGCGCTTTACAAAGTCTTAGCAAGACCACACTGGAATATTGCATCCAGTTCTGGTCTCCATAATATAAAAAAGATTTTGAGATTCTGGAAAGCAGAGAAGAGCAACAAAAATGATTAGTGGGCTAGAAGCTGAAACATATGAACCACAGTTACAGGAATTGGGTATGTCTAGCCTAATGAAAAGAAGGATTAGGGGAGACATGATAGTAGTATTCCAATATTTGAGGGGCTCCTACAAAGTCAAGGGGGTCAAACTATTTTTCAAAGCACTAAAAGGCAAGAGAAGAAACAAGAATGAAAACTAACCAAGGAGAGAAATAACCTAGAACTAAGGAGAAATTTCCTAACAGTGACAACAATCAACCAATGGAATAACTTGCCTTCAGAAGTTGTGGGTGCTCCATAACTGGAGTTTTTCACAAAGAGACTGGACAATAATTTATCTGAAATGGTGTAGATTCTCCTGCTCGAGCAGGGGTTGGACTAGAAAACCTGTAAGGTTCCTTCCAACTCTATTATTCTATTCTATGTTCTATGAATGAAAAATTCAGTGGGACCATAACAAAACAATTTCTGCCATGAAAGCATCTCATCATGTGACTCTTAAAGCAGCCCAATATTTTCTTCAGGTTCAATCAGAAGATTAGAAGATATCAGGACTCTTTCTTAACTAGCCATGAGGTGCTGTGCTTTTATTAACATGAGGTCCAAAGCATTTATTTGAAATTACGTTCTAATCTATGCCCATAATAATTATTAATTCCTTTTTAATTCAGAGAGAATAGCTCTCTGAATCACCTCTCGCTTGGATTACTGTAATTCGCTCTACATGGGGCTACCCTTGAAAAGTATTTGGAGACTGCAACTGGTGCAAAATGCGGCTGCGCGAGCTGTGGTGGGTGTTTCTAGATACACCCACGTAACACCTATACTCCGCCAGCTGCATTGGCTGCCCATTAGTCTCCGGGTGCAATTCAAGGTGTTGATTATCATTTTTAAAGCCCTACATGGCTTAGGACCAGGTTATCTTCGGGACTGCATCCTACCTCATACATCCCTACGACCAGTTAGGTCCCACAGAATTGGTCTCCTCCAGGTCCCCTCAACCAAACAATGTCGACTGGTGGGCCCTAGGGGGAGAGCCTTCTCTGTGGGGGCTCCGGCTCTCTGGAACCAACTCCCCCCAGAGATCCGAATCATTCCCACCTTGCTGGCCTTCCGGAAAGCCATTAAGACATGGCACTTCCTGCAGGCGGTATGATTGTGACTGTTGCTTGTTTTTATCTTTTTAACTACCATTTTATTATTGTTGTCTTATTGTATGTTTTGATAGTATTTGGTTGTTTATTATATATATTGTACGCCGCCCTGAGTCCCTAGGGAGTAGGGCGGCCTATAAGAATCCCAAATAAATAAATACCGTATTTTTCGGAGTATAAGACGCACCGGAGTATAAGACGCACCTTAGTTTTTGGGGAGGAAAATAGGGGAAAACAATCTGCCTACCAGGTATTCATCTGGCTAGCATCCTTAGTCTGGTCAGCTTCAGCACATTATTTTATCTCCTGGTTAGGACTTAAAAAAACCTTCTTCTGAGAGTAACAATGAAAGAGCCTGCAAGTCAGTAAGAGCTGGGAAGATCGTTAGCACCTGGTTAGGGCTAGAAAACAACTTCTTTGGAGCAAGTAGAGCAATGAAAAAAAACCCTGCAAAGACTTAGGGCTGGAAAAACATTCTTTGGAGAGAGTAACAATGAAAAAGCCTGCAAGGTAAGAGCTGGGAAGATCTGTTAGCACCTAGTTAGGGCTGAAAAAAAAAAGCTACATTCGAAGTATAAGACGCACCTGAATTTTCAGCCACTTTTAGGGAGGAAAAAGGTGCGTCTTATACTCAGAAAAATACGGTAAATAAAATCTCTAGTACTGCATATCTTGTTTTATAACTGGAACAGAGAGCCTTGTATGTCTCCTAGTTTGCAGGAACCTTAGTAAAGAATACTTAGTAAGATCATAGGTCAACAACCAAATCTATGGAGGATAACAAGTTTCCCACCTATTTTACAAATCACTCTAATTTGAAATATATTACTGGTATTTGAAAAAAAATATTAAAAACATGGCACTTTACCTAGGCTTTGGATTGTTGTTGGTGATGGTGATGGTAGTAAGACTTTTGTAGATGATTACTATAGTTTACAGTTAATTTTTAAGTTATAACATAAACTTTACTTTTATATATATTAATGATCCCAGTGTTTTAAATGGCTTTGAAATTTGAAATATAATTGAAATCATCTACCCACTTGCCAAAGATCTCTGGACAGGCAACAGAGCTACTAAAAAACATTAAACATTGCTAGAAGTAGCAATCTTCCAAAAACATTTTTTAAAACCAAGGAAATGGTAATGTCTAGTGAAATAACTTGACATGACTGCTGAGAACATGGCATTCCATGGCTCGGAAGGATAGGCGTTTCCTGAGGGACTTGATGGTATTTGGTTTCTATTTGTTTCAACGTATGGGAGAGTTAATGCCCATACAAGGAAAGATCATGAGACAAAGTTTATTAAAGAGCAACAAATACTTTATTGCGTTGTTAGTGAAAACCTGACCAAAAAAATCCTAAGAACTCCCACAATGTCAAACAAGGTAACAATGCACAGTTGAGCTATTAGCAAACTTTAATATCACACACCATTATCTAGATTCTGATCCTTAAATTTCAATCTAATCCCATACTAAAATGTGTACAATCTTACCCATTTAGGACTCAGTTGAAGAAGGTAAGAAATATGTTGCATTCTCTGTGTTGGCCCATGTCCTTCTTCTCATATGAGCCCATGTCTTAAATGGACTTGACAAGGGTATACGGTAAAACCACGCACTACGTGTCAGAATATAGAGATAACCATGACACACAACTTTACAATGTTTGCCACAAAGTATTACAGGGGATCTGACCGAAGTGCTTTTCAGGGTTTCAATCTTAATTAATCCTAGTTTGAGTTGGTTGACAACTTGCTAAGGGGCTTCTGCCTAAATTGTTATCTAGGAAGACTCCCTGCTGGGCTTCATATCTAAGTTAGGGCTCCCTGCCCATTAGCAGTTTGTTATCAGATGGCTCCACAGGGGTCGTGAGCAACATATAGACAGCTTCTCCTTCCTTTTCCTGGAAATCTAGCATGCAACAACAAAATGCTTGATGAGCTGTCTTTTTGAACATGATTTTCTGACACAGGGAGAACAAACAATACAGTTGTTAAAAATAGCTTAGAAAAATGAAATGAATGAAATAAATTGAATTCTTGCAGAGTAGGGGAGGCATATAAAATCTAACTGGCTACACCCTTCTAGAAATTCCTGGGGGGTGAGGAACATCTTAGTCTGCCATGAAGAGAATTGGTTGTATGATGTCTAACTTTAAAGGGAGAATATTCTATAAGCAGGTTCCCATAACAGAGAAGATCCTCTCCCTTCACCTGTGTTATGTTCACCTTTAGTAGCACATCTAAAGTCATTTTTTTTAATACTGGCCCCAAGCTGTTCAAGAATTTAAAAATCAGCACTAAAGATTTCACTTGGCAGTCAGATCAGCAGATGAAACACTGTCATATGATGCTGTTAGTTCCAGTAACTTATCTCTGTATCAAAGCATCTTCAGAATAGGCCTACATCCATCTTTTGCAATAATCCAACCAGAGGCTGTCAGAGCATGCAAAATAACATGGTACCTTTACCAAGAAAGTACTGCAATTGATATGTCAGTCAACACTGATAAACAGTGATCCATTTGCTTGAGGTCATCTGTGCCTCCAATGACGAGGAGGAGGAGGAGGAGGAGGAACACTCCTAAACCACCTCCCTGAACTTTCAAAGTTATTATTTCTATTTCCGAAACAAACTGAATCCTAGAAAATTCACCCTGGACAAAATAATACCCACCAATAGCACCTCTAACTTGCTCTTAGGAAATAGTTGAGTTGGCAATATGCAGATAATACTGAGGGTTATATCTGTCCTTCCTTTTCATTCAACCCAAGTTCATTAAATTCAAGACTTGGGTTAAATGAAAAGGAAGGAGGGGTAACGCTCAACATCATCTGCATATAGCATTGTTGTCAACTCAGCCACTTCCTTAAATGACCATCCAGCAAGTTTCTTGTACATATTAAACAGAGAAGAGGACAAAATTAGGAATGAAGGATCCCTGTTAAGACAATTGCTGTACAGCATATTTATAATCCCCCAGCACCACCTTCTGGAAACAGCCAGTCAAGTAAGAGGGGGAAAATTGTAGAATAGTATCTCAAAGTCCTAGTTCAGGCAGTCCAGGAGAATATCATGACTGAAGAGTTTGAAAGCTGCTAAAAGATCTAAGAGAAACAAAAGGGATGTGCTCCCCATGTGTTTCAGGAAAAATAATCTTATAGTACAACATTTCCATTCCTGATGCAGGTCTAAAGTCAAAGTGAAATGGCCTAGGAAAAAACCTTATAAAAAAAAATACCCCACAGAGAAGAGACTGGAAATCACACACTTCAGCATCTTATCTTAAAAGAGGATGCTAGCATCTTTAGTTATCTACTGCTTTCTAGTTTAAGATTTTTTCTCTCTCCCAGGATCAATTAATGTTTAATGTTCAATTAAAGTCTCCCAGGACTTCTTAAATCTAACAAATCAAGATGCACAGAAGTAAGCTTACAAGCAGGTATTCAGAGTCATCTATGGACCTTATTAAGGTTTCAGCAGTTGAAACTGAGCCCATTGTACTGGGCAAGGTGGTTCTCTAAATATTTCTGGTAATGTAGCTTCATTGAGTATGGACTCCAGATTATGCCAGTTATACTAGTGAGCCTTCCTTCATAATATCTTGGACTTTTACCATAGCAAGTCATAAAGATGTGCCTGATTCCTGTTTAGTTCTGAAAGGAAAGCTGATTTACTACCATTCATTGGCTTTACAGGGAAGTACTTGTAAGGATGCAATTGAGCTAGAAAATGTTGCTTTTTTGCTACTCATATTGTGAATGCATATAAGGTAGGATTTGTGTCTTATCCAAAGCATTAGCACTGAAGGGCAATGGATGACTTTTTATCTGAGGAACTAAAGATATATTATTCTTGTTAAACTAATTGCAAAATGAAATTCTGGGAGTTATCTTTACATATCGCTTCTCGAATATGTAGAGCTCAAGCAACCAAAAATAAAAATGAAATAGATACTGTAAAAATGATATCAAATGAAAAGGTGTCAAGATAAATCAATCCGTAACACAGCTTCAGGATAAAAAGAAATGGGAAGGTTTTATTCAGCCCCATCTTTACTAACAGTATTGATGGATGGGATCTAAAAGAGGCAATGGTTATGTGAATCCTCATCTTTATAGGATTACAAATGAACTTTGGTCTATACTTCTTCATGGCTTGCATGAGTAAACAAGAAAATGAGGGGCTTTGTGCAATAACAGAAAATATTTCTCATCTTTTGTGTTCTGTGCAAAACAAAGAAAAAAAAATGGGAATGAAAAACCACAAATGAAAACAATCTTGACAAACTTAAGTGTCCATTGGGAAGAACATCCAATAAAAGCAGGCAATTATTTATTTATTTATTTATTTATTTATTTATTTATTTATTTATTTATTTATTTATTTATTTATTTATTTATTTATTTATTTATTTATTTATTTATTTATTTATTTATTTATTTGTCAAACATGTACAGGATAGTTGTTTGTATAAACATAACATAAGTAAAATGTACCGATAATAGAGGACAATAGAACAGTAGGACAGGGGTGATAGGCACAGTGGTGCGCTTAAGCACACCCCTTACAGACCTCTTAGAAATGGGGAGAGGTCTACTGTAGACAGTCTTGGGGAAGAAACCACAGAGTCAGGTAGTGCATTCCAGGCACTGATCACTCTGTTGCTGAAGTCGTATTTTCTGCAATCGAGTTTGGAGCAGTTTACATTAAGTTTGAATCTATTATGTGCTCCTGTATTGTTGCGGCTGAAGCTGAAGTAATCATTGACAGGAAGGACTTTTTGATATATGATTTTATGAACTACATTTAGATCAGATCGGAGGCGGCGTAGTTGTAAATTGTCTAATCCCAATATTTCAAGTCTGGTGGAATAAGGTATTTTATTGTGAGCAGAGGAGTGGAGGACTCTTCTAGTGAAATATTTCTGGACTCTCTCGATTGTATTAATGTCTGTTATGCAGTGCGGGTTCCAGACAGGTGAGCTGTATTCCAGAATTGGTCTAACAAATGTTTTGTAGCAGTGTAATATTGCCAGAGAAGAAGCTTCGCAAGATTAGATTAACAACTCTCAGAGCCTTTTTGGCAATGTTGTTACAGTGGGCTCTAGCACTTAGGTCATTGGATATGAGTACTCCAAGCTCTTTGACAGAGTGAGGGTGGTCTAAAAGTTCGTTTCCTCCAAGTTTGTATTTTTTATTCTGATTCTTTTTGCCAATGTGTAGGACAGATCATTTGTTGGTTGAGATTTGAAGTTGCCAGTTGTTTGACCATTCTGCTACATGGTCAAGGTCTTTTTGAAGGGTAGTAGCATTGTCAGTGGTGTTAAATAGTTTAACATCATCGGCAAGGAGAACACAGTTGCTTATAATATGATCACAAAGACCGTTTATGTGATTATGTAATTTATGTGATTTATGTAATTATGTAGTTTATGTGATTATGTAATGCAGGTGAGAGCTGGCTCACTGGATCTGACAATGGACATTGATCATGGAAACATTGTGACTTGTCTGGAACTTTCAAATGGTAGCCTTCTGCATTGCAATATATAAACATGGTTGACTGTGGGGGAGAGAGAGGGGGGGAAGGAGGGAGGGAGGGATATATATATATTTACCACAGTCAACCATGTTTATGTGGTAAAAGCAACTACCAGAGCTGAAGGATGCAGGGACAGAAAAGAAATGACATTGTGAACAAAACCTCCTAGAGAAAAAAGTGATTGCCAAAAGTTAAGGGCATTCAACTCCTATTGGTGATGTTTCTGTGGACAGCTGAGTTGGGTCCTATCTCCTTAACTTCTGGTTAAAATTCTCCTTAGAGCAATGGCACTTACACTTATACAAAGCTTCACAGTACTCTCTAACTGCTTTACAGAGTCAGCCTATTGCCCCCCAACAATCTGGGTCCTCATTTTACCGACCTCGGAAGGATCGAAGGCTGAGTCAACCTTGAGCCGGTGAGATTCAAACTGCAGAACTGCTGAAATCCTTTGTCCATTAGGGTTTGAAAATGCCAAGTGTCATTGTGAACAACATGTCTGGGATGTTAATTTTCAAATCAGTTTAAGCCTAATATCTAGGGAGTTTGTGGATTTTTGCCAAACGGATATGTGCCATTGTCTTAGCATTCTTTGATTCTAATTTTGAAATCTTGAGAGGCTGTCACCTTGGCTAGGTGCACTGCAGGGGTGGGTTGCTCACTTACCTTGCTACCGGTGCGCTACATGCGCATCACGTTTCATGCACGCGCACGCTGCACGCTGCGCACATGCACCCCCTTGCACGATTTTGCTTCTGTGCATGCTTGGAAGCAAAATTGCACCAAAATCTTGCGCCTGCACGTGTCCCCTTGTGAGATTTTGGCGCGATTTTGCTTTCGCGCATGCGCAGAAGCAAAAAATTGCTGAAAAATTTGCAAAAAAAGATGGCGGCTCCTAGGCACCGGCAACTGACTGCACTGGGTTGGTAGCCTCTTGATGATGTCACCAGCCCGCTGCTACTGGTGCGGTAGAGTGGACCGCACTGGTAGGAACCCACCACTGGTGCACTGGCTAGGCAGACACTCCTTGATTAGATGCACTGCCTTCTGCTGCAGTCATGTGGATGCAGTATAAAAACATTCCTTTTCAGCAGCATTTATCCTCACATGGAGATGGTTCTGTGGAATTCCTGCTCCTTCATTGCTTTCTTTACAGGAACAGAGCTCAGCTGAAGATCATGAACCACCCTCTTCTGATGCAAGGGCTGGTGAGTGCAGAGGAGGCAGGATCAGCTCAGATGGAGGAGGCAACTCATAAGGAGAATGTCCCGCCCAGCTTCACCAGGCACACCTGGGGAATGAAACCTAAGGAGACGCTGTGGAGAGGGGCATTTGTCGGGAACAAACGCTGAGTTCCTGGAGTGTTGTGTGTCAACGTTTGAACTTGCCAAGAATCCTTGCATCCTGTGTGGTGTTCTGGACTGATTATCTGTATCTTTTGCTTCCTGAACTCCATGCTTTGTTCTTGTTTTGCTAGATAAATTTGGGATTTATTGCCATGTAGCCTTGGTGCAGACAGCACTGGGCTAGACTAATTGCAACCAGAGGCTGTTTGAGGATTGTTTGGGGGAGATTTGTAACACTAAAAGGGCTGGTTTGAACTGCCTGCTGTTTGTGTTATCTCTGTGCCGTGCCCTGGATCATCACAGAACCTGATCTATCTTTCCAGATTAACTGAGTTTGCACTATCCATTCTTACTATAACTAAAAATTAGTATAAATTAGGATGATTTCCATTGTTATCTGTATATTTATTGTATGTAATTGTATTGTATTTTATATCTACTTTACTTTTATTAATTGAGTCCCCAGGGAGTAGGGCGGCACATAAGAACAGCAAAATAAAATAAATAAATAAAAATAAATTATAGGTTTATGTATTTTTATTGCAGCATTTTCTGGCCTAACAGCCATAATAATGGTTTTGATTGGTGATGTTTGCACAATATAGTAAGCTAAGCTACAATGAGATAGACTTTTCAATACATAATATGGGATGACTAGGAACTTGAACTAGGTTTCTGAGTTAAGCAGGTTTCGGCAGGGTTGGGTAGGGCATGGAATATCATGTGAAACAGGAACTGTGTTTTGTTAATCTGGGTTTGATGTGTGGTGTGAACCCATGTATTTGCCAGATATAATACAAAGCTTCAAAAGTTCTTCAGTCAGCGATCAAAATAATTACAGATTGGGTCACATCAGTTTATAAAAGTAACCCTTCAACAATCCTATCCCAGCTTTACATGCAAGCAAAAGGACATTTATGTAAGAAAATTAAGGCAATTTTTTTAAAAACAAGCTCTTAACTCTTTCTCGTTCTTATCATGCCAGGTTGCTTTTTTCTTGTTTCACATTAGGCGCTTGAATAATCATTACAAACATTTTCTTTCTATTTCTTCCTTTTCTCCCACGTAGACATTCACATCCACCTAGTCACCTTTTGTGTGATTTGAACAACTGCATGACAAGATTGTATCCAAAAGATGTTCTTTGACCTCAAAAGTATCATGAAGTATCCGTGAAGTATCCGTGAAGAAGTGGCTCAAATAACAGTCAACAAAATTTTACGAGGCAGGGATACATGCTCTCATTCGAAGGTGGAACATTGCTATTGAGAGAAACGGTGACTATGTTGAGAAGTAGGGATGTGATCCACAGAGGACCAGCTTCATTTTGATGCATGCTACATGTTCCTGTGTTGGTAATTATACCTGTCCTAAAGAAAATGGCATTACGTTTTGACTCAATCTCGTAAATATCAAGCTGTACCAAATAGGGCCTTGTCAAGAAAGGAAATATTTCTATATTGCCCAACACATTTGCATGAATGATTCACATGTTGAATGAATCAACATGATTGATGAATCTATAGGTAAGATGCTTTGCATAGCCACATTTTTGGGCAGCTCAATTCCAATTTCTCTTTCTTGAATTTTTTTTTCCTTTTCCAAAACCCACTTACCTATTATTTGTTAATCCTCCCTTTCGATTTAACTGAACAGGGATTCTAGCAGTTTCCTTTTTCTCTTTCCTTCAAGTTTTTGAAAAATATAGTTTGGAATTGGACTTGTTGTGCTAAGTAGAGCAAGCTGTAAAAACCTCAATAAATAAGTGAAGAAAAGAACAAAAGTAGAATTTTAAATGGATTGGTGTCCTGCCATATGACATAGAGATGGCATGATCTCCCATGATGTGTTTTAGGAACAATTGCTGCAATTTTCAGTAAATCACACTTCATTTGACAGGAGCATCAAGTGGGGAAAACTTTAGCAGTAACACACCCAATTTAGCAATAAAGAGACCCATTGAGGCACTATTGTGAATACCTGCAAGGTCAGCACATAAAACATAAAATGTAGTAGACCACCAAGATGTTCCAACACTGACAAGTCAGATCTACCACCAGTCTTCTCATGGGCTAAAGCTGCCTTCTAGATAAAGAAAGTGAAAAACAAACTGTGTGATTGTGAATGTGAATGTGATTGTTGCTTATTACAGCAATTGTACAATAATGGTGAAATTACTCTAGCAAATCTGGCTGTGTAATATTTCACAGGATCACCTTTGAGCACTTATTTAGAATAATTAATATTAGAGTTCTTGACACAAAGTGTTGTTGAGATGCATTATTTCAGTTGGCTGACTCAGCTCTCAGAAGAGCATTTTATGTCTCTTCACATACACTCCCAAAACACTACACAACACACAACACACACAGAGACACACACAGAGGTGCACATACAATCCATAGCCATTGCTGCCAGCATGCCATGTTCCACTTTGGATATTCTGTATAAATCAGCCTCGTGTTGAGTTTACTCAGCCTTTTTTCTGTACATAAAACTTTAGTATTTATAACTCAGAAACATTCATGATGCCCTAAACAGTGTGAGATGACAAGCTGCTTGCCTATGTTTGGAAATAGAGTGTACCAGGGGTGAAATTCAAAATTTTCCCTACTGGTTCTGTGGGCGTGGCTTGGTGGGCGTGGCTTGGTGGGTGTGGCAGGGGAAGGATACTGCAAAATTCCCATTCCCACCCCACTCTGGTGCCAGCCAGAGGTGGTGTTTGCTGGTTCTCCAAACTACTCAAAATTTCCGCTACCGGTTCTCCAGAACCTGTCAGAACCTGCTGGATTTCACTCTTGGAGTGTACGTAATATGTCATAGTACACTGGACATTTAATACAATCATCCAACTTTTTTGAAAAAGTGCTCAGTTCCATGTGTGTGGGGTCATATTCTACAGTTGTATGCTATTGCAGTGCCAAATTCTACTCAGCCATGTTTTGTGCAATCAGATATTTAAAACTATGAATTCCCTTCCAGTCTCTCAATTTATTATTCAATTTATTGTGGTCATAGACAGTAAAGATAATAAACAAAATAAGTTTAAGGCAGAATTAAAATACATTTGTAAAACAATCAAACTAACATATATAAATGAGGGAGAGGAAATAGCCTATATTAAACAATAATTATAACCTGTATAAATGGGTAGAGGATACAGCCTCTACCTCTATTTTATATATGATAACATCTAAAATTACAACAAAGTAATAGTATTTAAAACTATTAGTGTCAACAAAGTAATATTATCTAAAAGGCATGGGGGAACAGTAATTAGAATGCAGTATTGCAGGCAAACTTTGCCCACTGCGAGAAGTTTGATCCTGACTGGCTCAAGGTTGACTCGGCCTTCCATGGACCCAGATTATGGAGGTAATATGCTGACTCTGTAAACTGCTTAGAGAGGGCTGTAAAGCACTATGAAGTGGTATATAAGTCTAAGTATTATTACTATTGCTAAAATTTAAATGAATTATAGTTACAAAGATGAATTGTGGGAGATTGGCCAACCAATCTCTAAATCGTAGGCCTACTTTTTTCGAATATTACTTCCTTTAGGACAGAGGTCTTCAAACTTGGCAACTTTAAGACTTATGGACTTCAACTCCCAGAATTCTCCAGCCAGCACAGTTGAAGTCCACAAGTCTTAAAGTTGCCAAGTTTGAGGACCCCTGCTTTAGGAACTAATAAAGGCTAAGGCTGGAAGATTGCTAGTTGGATGTTCACACCAGAAAAAAGAAGAAAAATTCAGGAGAGGTTTAGAAAGGACAAAGTGTATGTCTGGGTGGATGAGTTATGTCCTATGTGTTAGATTTCTGAAACAGAAATAATTGTATATTTCTTATGAACTTTAATAGAGTTCCCTGCTTCAAAACTTGGTGTTTTGGCTCCTGAACTGTGTTTTATTGCGAAGTCTATTCATTGACTCTTGAGTGCTTATCAGTCTGTCTTTTTTTTTAAACTTGGATTCTCAGCTTTTTGATCTTTTATTTGGACAGTTCATTTCCCACCATACGCCAATCTAAATCATTAAGTGTCATGGGTTTCTGATCCTGCCACAAGTCCTTCATGTCTATAATCTTCTTGAAGCTTCTAGAGGTTTTTAAGGAGCAAAGCAGTGAATGTTACACAGAAGTTAACACATTTTCTGATTCTTTTTGGCTTAAAATGTAATAGTAAAGATACCTTCAAGCCAAGTTTGAATCTTAATAGACATATCTCTGCTGGTGTTTTGGTAAAGGTGTGTTATCTCCTAAGAGCTCTGCCTGATTCTCCAAGACAGTATTTTCCAATGTTAACAACTTTAAGATGGGTGGACTTCAATTCCCAGAATTCCCTAGCCAGCTCACTTGCTAGGGAATTCTGGGAGTTGAAGTTCACACATCATAAAGTTGCCAACATTGAGAAACACTGCTTTGGAGTATAAGAGGAAGAAGATGGAAAACAGGCTTTAAGGATTCTGGTTTTATAACCTTTATTATAGCAGGCGAAGCTTGTTCCTTCTTCTGCACCTGCAGCTTATAATAGCAGGAGCCTTTAAAGCAGGAGGCAGGATACTGATCCCAAAACTATGCATGTAGTGTTGCATGGAATGAACCACAGCAGGCAGATGATGATCCTGCTGCCAGTATGGTTTGATTCACCCAGGCAAGTAAAGTATGATTTTATCATATGGTTTTATATCTGACAAGCAGCACCCCATTACCCTGAAAATGCCACAAGCATGTATTATTATGGACTCCCTTGTGTAGGAAGTTAGCACCCACCCCTCTCCTAGAAGAATGAAATATTCTAGGAAACATTAAAAAGGCAGAATATTATACCTCTCTGGATGAGAAATGGAGAAACATGTGACTGAGTGGGTGTGGCCAACTCGACATCACTCACACCGAGGGGCGCTTCTCCTTGCCTGGCCTCTCGTGACCGTGGGAATGCTGCAATGGTCATAAGTGTGAAAAACGGTCATAAGTCACTTTTTTCAGTGCCATTGTAACTTTGAATGGTCACTAAATGAACTGTTGTAAGTCAAGGATTACCTGTACAAAAATACAAAAAGCTTCTTTGCTTGCAAAAAGGTGCCCTAAATACCAATCGTTAGATTAGAAATACCTGCAAGCTGGAGTTACAAATCAGGCAGGAGGCCAGAGCACCTTGAGGAATTAAAATAGTTAAAATGCAATGATAACTATCAGCAGCCAACTCTTGCTCATAAAGTGAAACCCTTTAGCAGAGAGGTCATTTAAGCTCTCCAGAAAGAGCACTCACAGGAGAAGCAATCCTTAGATCCATTTGCACCACTTAAAGATACCAGCTGGTGTCACTTACCTCTTATGATATCCTGAGAAAATCATCCAGATTTAAGAGAAGATCACATGCCCCCCAGAAAGGCAGTAAAAAATCAGTAAAAAATATCAGTGCCAAGCTTGCATCCTGCCTCTTGGAAGTACACCCCAAAAGGACAATGCCAAGAACCACTAAAGCGGTGAAGGATAGAAAGCTGGAGTTTCCCAGATTGAAAAAGCACTTGAGATAAGCCTAACTGGAATGAAGCAAAGGAGCAAACACATTGCACGCTGTGCGGCTGTGAATGTGCAGTGCCGAAAACCAAGCTTCTGCGCATGCGCAGAAGAAAAACAGCTTCAGAAAGATAATGGACTGTGCGGAAATTAATAGACTTACGATGAGAATTAAAGATAAAGAAGACTCGGAGTTTTACAAAATTTGGGGGAAATTTTATGAATGGGTGGAAAAAGAAAATAGATAAGCTATAGATAATTGATAGAATATTAAATGTAAATGTAATGTAGAAGAATTAAAGAAATTGAGAAATATGATCTCAAGGCAAAAGAGAAAAGGAGGTAGCATTAGATAAATATGTGACATATACCGAAAATTAAATTAGAATAGAATGGAAATAGAAACTAGGATTTAATGATATGATTGCTAGAATAGAAAAATAAGAAAATTAGTTCGGTTTGCCGTTTTAAAACTAAAGTTATATTTTTTGTTTTCAGTATAAATGCAGGACGAACAGTAGATATTATGAAATGTGATTTAGGCTGTACTATTTCTATGTAAGGGTATTATATATATATGGTTACTCATGGTTATTAAGTATGTATTTTTAAGGTGGAGAAAAATAAAAAACTTTTTGCAAAAAAGAAAAGAAAAACAGCTTCTGTGCATGCACAGAAGCCAAAAACAAGATGGCGGTGCTGTAGGCACGGGGGTGTGGCCATCCGGTGATCATCCCAGTTCGGCAAGAGGGGGAAAATTCCCACTACCAGTTCTAAAGAACCAGTCTGAACTCTGATGTTAGGTGGATTACCAGCAGGAAAACTGGGCAGACCTGCTGCCGGTCGCAGAAGTGGCTTAGAACAATGCAGTACACAGTAGCACCGGGCTGCTTTCAAGTCACCATCAGCATGGACTTTGTTCCCATGCCCGAGCTTCCCAGAGAGCCACCCTCCTCCATGACTCTGACCGAATGGATGGAGTCGTTAAAGAAGGGCTGGGAAGGTGCTGGCAGATGCTGCTGAAGCGTATAAAAAACAGGCGGACAAACACCATCTCTCCAGCTCCCCTTCCATGTGAGAGATCAGGTTTATCTATCGACCAAATATATTAGATTAAAATTGCTCTCTAAGGCTGACACCAAGCCTGCTAGCCAGCCTTCCTTTGCCAGTGCAGCAATTCTAATCCGATGGCTTTGCAATAGTCCAAATATGTCATCCATCTTATTAGAAATGTTGGTGCTTCTTTTTTTGCAATAAGATTGGGGAAGTGAAGTCTACTTTAATGGACAATCCTTCTCATCTGCATCCTAGACCATTGTCTGGTTTTGGAAACCCTTGGAGTTATGCCGCATAAGGGCTTGTCCATTAGCAGAAGCCAGTGCTTTCCGGATGTAATAATGTTTGCCAATCAGCTATATCAAGGCTTCCCAAATTCTTCTGAATCATGATACCTCTCCCCCAGTGATAAGCAAAGTGTGGTCATCCCTCCCCCTCCCCCCAAAAGGAATAATTTCTTCATTAAACTGTTTGAAAAAATAGACTCTTGTCTGTCTATTGTCTTTATTCTCTTGGAACACTTTTACTTATGTTTCTCCATACTAACATCTCATGGGATACTGCTGAAAATGCTAGTAAATTAAACTTTCTTGGGTTTTAAGCCCATCTTTTCCCCAGGATTTCCCAATATAGAACATAGAATGATAAAGTTGGAAGGGACCTCGGAGGTCTTCTAGTCCAACCCCTTGCTCAAGCAGGAGGCCCTAATACCATTTCAGACATATGGTTTTCCAGTCTCTATGTTACGAGTATGAATATGATATAAGTGACCACATTTTGCATCAGCCAGACAGGCTAGTTTTGTTCTGCCTAAGCTACAGACAGCCTTGTTAATAAAAGTAATAATAATAATAATAATAATAATAATAATAATAATAATAATAATAATAATAATAATAATAATAATAATAATAATAATAATAATAATAATAATAATAATAATCACTAGGTGCTATCCCAAAAGCACTGGAATTACATTTAAAACACCTCAAAATTGACAAAATCACCATCAGTCAAATGCAGAAAGCCGCACTGCTCGGTTCCGCACATATACTTCGAAAATACATTACGACGTCCTAGGCCCCTGGGTGGGGCTCGACTAGTAATCAATGCCAAATCCGGTGAAACAACTGGCCGCTGTGATACAATTGTATAATAATAATAATAATAATAATAATAATAATAATAATAATAATAATAATAATAATAATAATAATAATAATAATAATAATAATAATAATAATAATAATAATAATAATAATAATAATAATAATAATAATAATAATAATAAAAATAATGATGATGATGATGATGACGATGATGATGACGATGATGATGACGATGATGATGGTGATGGTGATGGTGATGATGACGAGGAGAAGGAGAAGGAGAAGGAGGAGAAGGAGGAGGAGGAGGAGGAGGAGGAGGAGGAGGAGGAGGAGGAGGAGGAGGAGGAGGGCCATCTTACGTATCCCACCCTCCTGGTATTTGTTGGAAGAAATACAGCATGGTAATTGTAGAAGTTGTGGCTCAGCAGCACTAAAGAGGCATCAAATCCCCTGATCTAGGAGTTGTTCTTTTTCTCTATCCCTCTACCATACGGCTTCTATTTGTTCATTATAAAAATGTATCAATGTTAAATGCCTACCTCTTTTAATTGTCCTATCAAGTTAATTATTATTTTCTAGCGTTCATCCACCCCCAAGCTCTTGTAATACAACAACGAGCAGCTCTTGCTCTTGCCTCTGGCAGATTTTCACATTTTTTTTCCAGTATAGAAATAGTGTCAAAATTTTAAAAATGGCATTTTTTCTCTTATTCATAGGCAGCAGTCATGAGTATGATAGAAAAGTCTAAAAAGCAAATATCCGGAGATCATGCTGATAGTAAAATAGCTATACCAATTCAAATATCTATTGCAGCATAATTGTGACCAATAGTCAGTTTTCCAGTGGCTAAAACAAGATTTCAAGAAAGGTACCAAACAGAGTTCTTCTCTCTTTACTGTGATGAACTATCTCCAACAAAAGGTACAAATGAGATTGTTCAATTGTAGTCATATCCTTTTTATAGTAATTTTATTAAACAATTAAACAATTAAAACTAATATAAGCTAAGATAAAGAAAAGAAAAAAATAGAAAATGCAGAAAAGAAAAGATAGAAATAAAAGTAGAAAAAAGAATATAATACAGAAGAAGAAAAGAAATATATACAGAAATGACTTCCCCCTTTATCATAACAAATAATTTTAGTAATTTATCACCTTTTCTTTAATGACTTTATCTATTTTTCCCATAAGCCATTTTATCTATTAACAGTTCCTGAAATTCTCATCATTCAGTCCTAATTGGCAAAAGTTCATTAAGGTCATAAAAGTTCATTAAGGTTCATAAAAGTTCATTAAAAGTCCAGGGGGAAATAGATATGTTGTTATCTATAGTAACCCATTAAGGATCAAATAAATCAACTTTGTATTTCTTCCTTTTACTTTTAACAATCTTGAACTTTAATCTCTTAAAATAATATCCTAGACCTAGAACTTGATTTCTTTTCATTTTTTCTTTATCCTTCCTCAGGAATTTGTTCAAAACGTTAACAAGTCTCTTTTGTGAAATACTGTGGACATAATATACTTAGATTTCAACAAGGCATTTGACAAAGTAGACCACAACCTACTTCTTCGTATGCTAGAAAAAATGGGATAGACATATTTACCACCAGATGGATTCACAACTGGCTGACAAACCGTACTCAATGAGTAATCCTTAATGGGTTGAAGTCTACATGGAGAGAAGTAAGCAGTTTTGTCTTAGGCCCAGTACTCTCCAATGTCTTCATAAAAGACTTAGATGAGGGAATACAAGGGGAACTTACCAAATTTGGAGATGATACTAAGCTGGCAGGAATAGCTAACACCCTAGAAGATAGAGTGTTAGCTATTCCTGCCACTTAGTATCATCTGCAAATTTGGTAAATTCCTTACCAAATTTGGTAAGAAGATAGGCTCAAGATCCAGATGGATCTTGACAGACTTGTACACTGGGTCCTATCTAACAAAATGAAATTCAATGTAGAGAAAAGTAAAGTCCTACACTTAGGTAAGAAAAAACAAAAGTACACATATAAACTGGGTGAAACCAGACTTAATAGCAGTGACTGTGAGAGGGATCTTGGAATCCTAGTGAACAATCAGCTAAACATGAGCCAGCATTATACAGTGGCAGCCAAAAAAGCCAATGCAATCCTAAAATGCATTAACAGAGGGATACAATCTAGATCTAGTGAACTACTAATACCACTCTATAAAGCCTTAGTTAGTACCTAGAGTACTGCATCCAGTTTAGGTCACCACACTATAAAAAAGATGTTGAGACTCTAGAAAAAGTGCAGAGGAGAGCAGCCAGGAGGATTAGAGGACTGGAAACTAAAACATATGAAGAACGGTTACAGGAACTGAGCATGGCTAGTCTAGTGAAGAGAAGGACCAGGGGAGACATGATAGCAGTGTTCCAATATTTGAAGGGCTGCTACAGAATGGAGGGGATCAAGCTATTTTCCAAAGCACCTGAAGGCCAGACAAGGAATAATGGATGGAAACTGATCAAGGAGAGATTCAACCTGGAAATAAGGAGGAACTTTCTGACAGTGAGAACGATCAACCAGTGGAACAGCTTGCATTTGGAGGTTGTGGGAGCTTCAACCCTTGAGACTTTCAAGAAGAGACTGGACTGCCATTTGTCAGAAATGGTGTAGGGTCTCCTGCATGAGCAGCGGGGGGTTGGACTAGAACTAGATGACCTAAAGGTCCCTTCCAACTCTGTTAATCTGTTAATCTGTTTTAAATCCAATATAGGAAAGTATCCAGATTGCTCTTTTGGTTTGTTATTTGTATTCTCTTTCTAATTATTAAGACATCAGCCAGTTTCATTTGTATTTCCAAATGAAATGCACTTGTTCCATATTGTTTTTTTAAAATAGCCTGTCATTTTAAAATCCACTTTCAAATCAGTCACAGTTTTATCAGGTAAAATATGCCCCTCTTTCACAATACCTTTTAAACACAGTCTGTCTGTAAGGTAGACACTCAAAATTAACTTCTAGGTCCATTGTTCACAAATATCCTTTTGTGATATTTGTGGTATCAAATATCAATACATTTGATATCAATGTATTAATACATCAAATGGTAAAGTGTTTTGCTCCATTCTGTATTTAAAAGTCAAATTTAAGTATCCTTTTTCTTTAATTACAATTTTTAGTTCCTTCTGGTTCCCTCTGATGTCTAACCTTCAAAGTCCCATCTTATTTTTTAAATTTTTTTTCAAAACAACAGCATTTTCCCAAGGCAAGGGTTTTTATAATTAATTTCAAAATCTTATTTCAAATTCATCAGGACCATTAGTCTATTTGTAACTTTCCAAAATAAAATTTAACCTGCACTAAGCCTCCCTGGGCCTCCCCACCCCTGAGGCATCCATGCTCAGTTTAATGACTGCAACAGGGAGACCGGGGTGAATAGAATAGAATAGAATAGAATAGAATAGAATAGAATAGAATAGAATAGAATAGAATAGAATCTTTATTGTCACATTAAATGTACACTAATCACTAATTCATCTTGTGTACCTGTTGCGTCCCTTCTTGGACCGGGAGGCACTACTTACAGTCACTCATGCCCTTGTTACCTCACGTCTTGACTATTGCAACGCACTCTACATGGGGCTACCCTTGAAGAACTTTTGGAGACTGCAGCTAGTGCAGAATGTGGCGGCGCGTGTGGTGATGGGTGTCCCTAGATACACCCATCCTTCGCGAACTGCACTGGCTGCCTATAGGTCTCCGAGCACAATTCAAGGTGTTGGTGGTTACCTTTAAAGCCCTACATGGCTTAGGACCAGTTTACCTCCGAGACCGCCTTCTCCAACATACCTCCCTAAGACCGATTAGAGCCCACAGAGTTGGTCTGCTGGTGGTCAAGTCAGCCAGACAATGTCGGCTGGCGGGCCCACGAACAAGGGCCTTCTCTGTGGCAGCACCGGCTCTCTGGAATACACTACCCCCCGAGATCCGCATTATTCCCACCCTGCCAGCCTTCAGAAAAGCAGTTAAAACATGGCTTTGTCGACAGACCTGGGGCCAAAGATTTTAATACAACACCGATCATTCTTGGCCCTATGAATGATTTATTGTATGGGTTTTTAAATTGTGGTTTTTAATGTTTTTTTATGTTTTAATATCTATTGTTTTAATGCTTTTTATATTTGTTGTTCCATGTGAATTTTTACTGTTGTGAGCCGCCCAGAGTCTCTGTGGAGTAGGCGGCATACAAATGCAACTAATAAATAAAATAAATAAATTAATTAAAATGAAATTTTATTGCATTTGGCTCTCAAAAGATAACCATTATGCATATAACAACATGCATGCACATATATGAAAGAGAGAAACATCACAATCGAGTTCGGATGTATACATACATGGTGGAAAAAAAGAATCCTGTGAGTTTACAAGATATCATTAAGTCTTGTAATTAAGTAATAACATCATTGTTTCATTTAATGATGATTAAACTTGCTACCATAATGGACAGCTTCCATTACTGTTGTAATTCAAGGACTACCTATTCATTCTATCCCCTTTTTTATTTTATTTTCACAATTGTGCCGAGGCATAAGCCAAAGATATGAAGTTCAGTCTAGATCCAATTCATGTCTGGGTAGTTTTCATACATTTCATTTATTTATTGCAATTAATTGCAATTAAGGAAAAAAACACATACAAAGTCTGCATTCTAATTCTTTATAGCTTCCTCTTCTGAATCTATTATTAGAACTGTTCAGATTTTTGAAAGGTTACCTTGCTGTGATAGAAGTGTCTCTGTGAAGCAGCAATTACTAACTATGAGGGTGGAGCAGCGGCAGCACTTTACTTCCCAACAATAGCTTCTCCAGCAGAGCAAAACAGCACTGTCTTGCCATCATTAGTCCATTTCCTTTTGAAGTTTACACTTGAAAGAATTATTCCTGTCTGATTAGACTGATTAGAGTTATACATCTCAGGAGGAAAATGGATTTCAGGAGGGTTTTATTTTTCTAACTGATTTATGATGACCACCGCTATTTAAGTCTTCCTTTGGGATATTTAAGCAGATTTAAGCAGCTATCATTCCTGAACATCTCACTTTTAAGAATTTTTCCAACCCCTTTGCATACACCCCATCCAAGAATAATGAAGCATGTGACGAAAACATATGAAGAACGGTTACAGGAACCGGGCATGGCTAGTCTAGTGAAGAGAAGGACCAGGGGAGACATGATAGCTGAGCCGAGGTGGCGCAGTGGTTAGAGGCAGGTACTGCAGGCCACTTTAGCTGACACTGATCTGCAGGTCAGCGGTTCAAATCTCACTGGCTCAAGGTTGACTCAGCCTTCCATCCTTCCAAGGTAGGTAAAATGAGGACCCAGATTGTTGGGGGCAATATAAATATACATTGCTTACTGGCGTAAACCGCTTAGAGAGTGCTTGCATTGTGAGGCGGTATATAAATGTCACAAAATAAATAAATAAAATAAATAGCAGTGTTCCAATATTTGAGGGGCTGACACAGAGAAGAGGGGGTCAAGCTACTTTCCAAAGCACTTGAAGGCCAGACAAGGAATAATGGATGGAAACTGATCAAGGAGAGATTCAATCTAGAAATAAGGAGAAATTTTCTGACAGTGAGAACAATCAACCAATGGAACAGCTTGCCTTCGGAAGTTGTGGGAGCTTCATCACTGGAGGCTTTCAAGAAGAGATTGGACTGCCATTTGTCCGGAATGGTGTAGAGTCTCCTGCTTGGGTCGGGGGTTGGACTAGATGACCTACAAGGTTCCTGTTAATCTGTTAAATCGTAAATGTTGGGAAAATTGTTTTTTATTATATTGTATTGTTCTTATCTTTGCTGTACGCCGCCCTGAGTCCTATGGGATTGGGTGGCCTATAAGAACTTTAAATTAAATTAAATTAAATTAAAAGGACAGTGGGGAGAGGGGGTGAAATTTGTGGATTGTTTGTGGAGGAGAATGGAATTCAACCTGTCTGAGAAGAAGGAGGATTGTGTCTTCTGTGACACAATATACCTTTTACCAGTTTGCACTATAATGGCCCTCCCTGAATAAAAACGGCCTCATTACAGCAATCCATGACATGGTAATTTCTTAGTTAGATTATTGCAGTAGATAATAGAGCTCATGCCCAACTAGAAGCTGGGATAACAGCCAGGATCTGTCTATTCAGAACTAAGTCCCCATGGGTCCAGCAAAGCTTACTCCCAACTAAGCGGACTGATGAGATATCTGAATGAAGTCAAGCTTTTGCAGAGATTAGGAAAAAATTATCAGGCAGCTAGCAGTGTGGAGCAGGCAATGCCAGGAGCAGCCATTATGCAGATCAGATCAGACCAGACCAGATCAGATAAGAACCTACAGGCAAGAGATGATCTCATTCACAGCCTAGGGGAAAAAAAGTCCTCTATATAAAGCAGTATCAGACCCAGGAAAAGAAGCATAAGTTTGCATGGCAGATGTGTTCTCTCTCACACACTCATAAAGAGGGGCATCGGAAAAGAGCACAATGCTGAAAATAAATACCTATTTTTGCTTTTCGCCCTCCACCCCGCTTGTCATTTGATTTGGCAGACTATGCAAAATCTTCATCCATAGTCATTACATTTGGAATTATATGACTGAGATGAAAATATGGGATTGTGATGGTGGGGAAAAAATGCAACGTGGGCTGTGCTGTTAAAGAGGGATGGACAATCATGTGGTTGCCTGAGGTTTCACTAAGTATAGAGGGAGGAGGGGGTTGAGGACTGCAAAAAGGGATCACCGCAACCTCAGAATGTATAAGCATAGGATTTAAAAAGGAAATGAAAAATCTAGACAATATGTTATAAACTTAAGAATTTTTTAAATACAAGAATTGTTCAAACATATTGTTCAAAATCTTCCTTGCTCTTTTATCTTTTTTTTTTAAAAAAAAAGACTAATTCAGATGTTTTACAAATAACACACATCTACCAATGTGATGCTGCAAATCAGACATAGATTTCAACTTCAATCTACTATGGTATAATAATTGTTTTAGCCAACTCCCAGGCTCCTAGTATCTTGATATTGTGATAGTTTCCAATTACAGGAGCCAAAAAGAACACTTGCATATTTATTAAGCAATTGAAATCTGCCTGTGGATTTTTTACTTTCAGTTTAGACAGAAGATTAATTTTATATACTTATTTCCCCTTATTTGGAAGAATGCTTATTTATATATCGCACTGTTAATCTTGTGGATTTTTAAAAACTTATTTATCCTATAAATATTCATATATTTCCAACTTTCCTGATTTCTGGCAATCATATGATCCTAATTTGGTAGCACGATCAGAGCAGTGGTGGGTTCCTACCGGTGCGGTCCACTCTATCGCACCGGTAGCGACGGGCTGGTGACGTCACCAAGAGGCTACCGACCCAGTGCGGTCGGTTGCCAGTCCCTAGGAGCCGCCATCTTTTTTTCAGAATTTCTGGGAATTTTTTTCTTCCTGCGCATGTGCGGAAGCAAAATCGCACAAGGGGGCACGCACGAAACATGGTGATGCGTACACAGCGCACCGGTAGCAAGGTAAGAGAGCAACCAGCCCCTGGATCAGAGGTGCATCCAGGAATCCTAAAGAGTGGCCTGAGGGCCTGAGGCAAGTATAGAGTCATGGGGGAACACTTTTGCTTTCGATAATTGTATATTTTAACTGCTACTACCCATCAGATCTATTATTAGCTTCCATGAGTTTCCATCCATAGGATTCACATGCATGCTTCAGGCTTCTACAGCAGGAATCAAAATCTCTCCTATACAAGAAAAACTATGATATTCATTTGAGGAGAAGTTATGTGTGGAAAGTGGAAGGAAGAAAAAAAATGTTTGGAAATGGTTGAAAGTCTCTACTTCCATCTCTGGGTTTGGATTGTTTGCAGATTTAAATTAAAACAACCAAGCAAATCACTTCTTCCTCTTCTTTTGGAATATTTGACTCCTGGGATTTTTCCCCCCATGAACACTTGTGTCTGAATGTGTGATATCTTCCACAAAAGACTGAATGACATGAAGTTTCTTTTTTATGAAATAGATCTGTATCTAGGAAAAATAATAGTGATTTCCATAGTTGGAGAGTTGAAAGCATTAATCTATGCAACATCTTTAGATGTTTGTAACTTTTGTAATGATCTGTTTTTGGAACTCTGCATTTTGATATGGCCCAAGGGCTAATCAATAAATAAATTCATTCATTCTTTAGACATGCAGTCCATATAGCTGAATTACTGTAGTTAGATTGCCATCCTTCCTACGGCCAACTTTTAAAACAATTATTAAGATATTTTTTAAGCATTTGTAATTGTTTTTTTTTAAAGCTTGCCATTTCAAATTATTCAGAATTTTATGAACATTAATGGGGAGGAAACAGATGGGACTTCTGGTTCCATTTCTATGTTTAAAATTCTACCCATGAAATCAATTGTTCAATTCTACTCAATTACTACTTGGGGATAAAGTCTATCAAATAAATTATTTAACTGAGGGAGTGACAAAAACATGACAAAGGAAAAAAATGAGCCCTGATTTACTAAGCTAATCTGATAAAATAGCACAGATACAAAGCCACAGATTTGCATATAATAGTTGCTCCTCCATAATAGGACCAGCATCCACATATTGAATATGCCTCCCTGTTTTATATATTTAAAAAAAATAGCCTGCAAAAACTTTGATCGCTTTCTCAATTTCTAATTTGGCATCTATTATAATGCTGCCATGCTTCTTCCTCCTAAATAATACCCACACAGACTTTTAATAGCTTAGAGAAAGTCTTCTCTAATAGCTTAGAGAAGATCAGCCTCAAATGGGATAGTAGTAAGTAAAGGACACAGGACAAGCAAGAATGATGTCAACCAGCAGAACTATAAGTTACAGAATTATGAAAAATTCTGCCATAAAATAACATTTTGTTGACATATTTTACATTAAATGGCCCTTTTGAAGACTAGAAATTAAATCCAGGTTTAACTGGGACAGTTATCTATAGGTTTCATTTGAAATTAAACCCTAGAGCCCATTGTTATAGCAATAGCAATAGCACTTAGACTTATATACCGCTTCATAGTGCTTTACAGCCCTCTCTAAGCGGTTTACAGAGTTCAGCATATTGCCCCCAACAATCTGGGTCCTCATTTTACCCACCTCGGAAGGATGGAAGGCTGAGTCAACCTTGAGCCGGGTGAGATTCGAACAGCTGAACTGCAGTGCTGCATTTTAACCACTGTGCCACCTCGGCTCTTATGTTGAATGCAAGTAAAAAAGAAGTGGTTCTTCCATCACATGGTTTCAAATCCTTTCCTAACTTTGAAAGAGGGAGGTAGAGAGGGAGAGGGAGAGGGGAGAGGGAGAGAGAGAGGGAGAGGGAGAAGAAGAGGGGAGGGGGAGGGGGAGGGGGAGGGGGAGGGGGAGGGGGAGGGGAGGGAGAGGGAGAGGGAGGGAGAGGGAGAGGGAGGGAGAGAGAGACAGAGAGAGACAGAGAGACAGAGACAGAGAGACAGAGGGAGAGGGAGAGGGAGAGGGAGAGGGAGAGGGAGAGGGAGAGGGAGGTGTTAGTTAGTTAGTTACCTCTATCTGGTATTGAGATAGAAACAGATTTCTCTCCATCATGAATTCCTGATTCCCTAGCTCAGATGATCACTGAGGATTACAATTATGTTCTATTTCTCTCTGATTTAAATCAAGTGATACATTTTTCTTCACCTAAATAGGACAGATTTGAATTTTTTTTTTTCCTGCCTGCATGATACCAACCACAATTTTTGCTACATACTGAAGATCATGGCTGAGAGACAGTTATTTATTCCCAGTCTAGGATCAGTTGCTTTTCTCGCGTGTGTTGTGTAGCATCACAACAGCATTATTCCAATATGGGGAAAAAGGGGAGCAGAACCCAGTTAAAACCTGATATTGAGAGTTAGTGTTATTTCAAAGAAAGTTGTGAAAATCAGCCTTGACACTGGATTGAAAGTCAACCAAACATGTGTACAGGTAGTGCTCAATTTATGACCACAAATGAGCCCAACATTTATGTTGCTAAGTGAGACATTTGTTGAGTTTTGCCCCCTTTTACGACCTTTCTTGCTACATTTGATCAGTGAATCACTGAAGTTGTTAAGTTAATGACACAGTTGTTAAGTGAATCTGGCTTCCCCATTGACTTTGCTTGTCAGAAGGTCACAAAAAGGGATCACGTAACCCCCGTGGACATCGTCATAAGTATGAACCAGTTGCCAAATATCTTAATTTTGATCACATGACCATGGGGATGCTACAATGGTCCTGTGAAAAAAGATCATAAGACTTTTTTCCCCCCGATGCTGTTGTAACTTTGAACAGCTTGGCATTTTGAGCAACTGTGCATCTGTTAGATGGAAGAGCCAGGTCTGTGCATATGGCTGACTGCCCCGTGCCACTGCTTTTAAAACTAAAAGAAAGCTACCTCTTACGTTGAGAGATAGCTAGGATGCCCCATATGTGTGGGAACTCTCAATTAAAATTACCATAAACCCTGGATTATATACTCTTTGAAATAAGACTTACATTCTTCCTTGGTTGCTGTCTTTCTGGAAACAGATTTTCTTTGTTTCTCATTTTTATGACTGCATTTCTATGCACAGGGATAGATGGTGACCATAGAGAAGGAAAGCTTCAACTGGTCTCCATGGTAGCTGCAGTGACAGTGTGTTCCTGTGTGTTTGTTGTTGCCATGTAGCTTTTTTTCTCGTTTGGAAAAGAGGAACTCTAAGGTCAACTTCCACTCAGACTTAGTGTACAAAAAAGCCCATTACAGTTTTATAACCACTGGAGTGGTTCATCCCATCCCTAAATGCCCATATTTGACTGTGCATAAAAGCATTACCTCTCTCATTTAAATTGTATTATCACACCTGGAATCAGACTAGCATTAATGCATTAATATAACCATGAAAATCTTAACAAACCAAAATCCTAATTCTAGAAAGTGTAGGTACTTTTGATATTATATTGATGTGACTTTTTTTTTTCTTGCATGGCGTTTTAAATACCAAGTGGTATTTTTCAAGTAGACCAATCAAACACTTTACTGGTCCCACCAACTATTTATAGCAATAGCACGTAGACTTACATACCGCTTCATAGTGCTTTACAGGCCTCTCTAAGTGGTTTACTAAAGTCAGCATATTGCCCCCAACAATCTGGGTCCTCATTTTACCAACCTCAGAAGGATGGAAGGCTGAGTCAACCTTGAGTCGGTGAGAATCGAACTGCTGGCAGTCAGCAGAATAAATAAGAAAAGAAAAGAAAAGAAAAGGAAAGGAAAAGAAAAGAAAAGAAAAGAAAAGAAAAGAAAAGAAAAGAAAAGAAAAGAAAAGAAAAGAAAAGAAAATGCAGGTCATACACTTACCGTATTTTTCGGAGTATAAGACGCACCTTTTTACCCCCAAAAAGAGGGTGAAAACTTGGGTGCGTCTTATACACCAAATGCAGCCCCACCCACCCAGCCACCCCCACTCTTTGGCCTCTGTCTTCCAGCAATTTACCTGCTTGCAGGAAAGAGGGAAGAACCTGTAAAGCCAAGCAAGTCAATAGCAGTTTCCCGATCTACAGCTGATTAGGTTTGCCATGTGAGAAAATGAAAGTGAAACTAACTACAAAGAGGCAAATAGCTGGGAGAGACACGCAGATTTTTATTTTTTGCTGAACTGGATGGAAGGGGGTAAGTGAATAACTATAAATGTCTGTAGAATGTTCAAATTATTAGACTTATTTTTTAAAGACTGCTTTATTATTGTTCTAGAACCAGGGGTCTCCAACCTTGGCAACTTTAAGACTTGTGGACTTCAACTCCCAGAATTCAACAGCCGGCTTTGTTAGCTTTGCTGGCTGTGGAATTTTGGGAGTTGAAGTCCACACATCTTAAAGTTGCCAAGGTTGGAGATCCCTGTAAATCTAGACAACTTAACAAAATAAAGAAGCTTTTTAAAATAAATGCTTGCTCTGAAGAGGCCCAGTGCTATTGTATCTTCTTTTAAATAATAGAGAATAATGTATACTTCCAGAAATTTTAATTAATTTTAACAGCTCTGTACAAGTATAGTATGAAATGTAACAGTGTCCTGTTTAGTATTAGAGTTTAGTTACCTTGGAGTAGATCTATTTAAATAATTGGGAAGAGTTAGTGTGACTACATTTAAGAAAACTTTCTGGCATAATGTACATTTCTCCAATTCTTTGCTATTTCTATGGGTCAGGCACACATGCACAGAAATATACAGCAAACAGTGTATATCATCTGTGCTGTTTGCTGTTTGGCAAATTGCTTGGAGGCAGAGGCCTTTTTTCCTTGTTTTCCTCCCCCAAAACTAAGGTGCGTCTTACACTTCGGTGCATCTTATACTCTGAAAAATACGGTAGTTTTCAGCATTGTTTTAAGAATTCCATTCTTATGTCAAATTAAAAATTGCAACTTGGTAATAGTAATTGGAAGTCTCGGGAATTGTATCTAAAGCTTTTGAAGGCCACATGGTCCTGACCTTCAAACTGTGTATTTATATCTACCTATCCCTTCCCCAAGGTACTTGTGACCATTTGTGGAAGGAGAAGGATGTACAGCATCTGTATGCACTGCAAGTGGGCAACATGAGTAACTGCCATTCTCCACTAGGAAAGAAAATGGAATCAGCCACAGAGTTCAATGAAGCAAAAGGACACAATTTGCCAAAATGGATTGTGACAGCGTAGAAGGTGTCAGATGGTGAGGGTATCATAGTCCACTCAAAACTGTGTATTTTAGAAAGATGCATCTGAAAAAAGTGTGATTTCAAAAGTGCAGTTGGGAGTAGCTGCATTTTCAAAAACATAAAGTTGCAGACAAAACTCCAGACATACGAGAAAAAGATAAAAGCAATACAGAGATTTTCTTGCAACTGTTTTCATTTCCAACCATGCTCTCCCAACAAAAGTAAAATAACAGGTAAAAACTTTTGACACTGACTTGACACTGATTTAATCCTGCTGCCTTTATTCTTATCCTCTTAAAAGCAGAGAATCTCTCTTCCCCCATCCAACTCTGCTTTTCTTTCTTGCAGATATTCTGCCGATCTTTCTAACATCTTTCAGCAACTCTGCAAGCTCGCCCACATACTTCCTAAAGTCTGGATACAATCCATCAGAGCTTTTTTTCTGTTGAGGCCCCATTACAAGTAATGATGTGACTCAAGCAAGAGCACCAAGTCAGTGGTGGGTTCCTACCAGTGCGGTCCACTCTATAGCACCGGTAGTGGCCCGCTGGTGACGTCACAGTAGCGGTGCGGTCGGTTGCCAGTGCCTGGGTGCTGCCATTTTTTAATAAAAATTTTTTAAAAAATTTAAAAAAATTTTCTTCTGCGAATGCCCAGAAGCCAAGCTTCCAGCACTGCGCATGCGCTGCCTTCCTACCCCACAGTGAGTCCAAGCAGGGGAGGATGGCTGAGGGAGTGCGTGAGACACTGAAAGAACAGGCGGCAGGAGCCTAGGATCATCGAATGGGGGGAAGCATTCAGGCCGGACGGAGCCTCCTAGAAGAACCGCTGCCATTGTCTTGCTGCTCCCACTGCAGGGGGCTGCGTTGCGGGTGGGCAATGCCCTTCGCTTCTCCAGCCGCTGCCAAGCTCCCGAGGCCCACGCCCACCTGGTCACATGGCTGGCAAGCCACACCCACAAAATAAGTGACACCCACAGAGTGGTAGCAAAAAAATTAGGACCCCGCCCCTGCACCAAGTCCTCCTATCCTTGCCCTGTTACATTGAACTGCTACATTTTCCCCTCGCCAAGGGTTTGTTAGGAGATTGATAGCTGGTTTTCCTTTTAGGGCATCATCTTCTTTCCCCACTGTTAAAAAAATGTGTTTTAATACTTCATGTGAATTGTATGACATTGTATTATGCTCTTTGAGTGCCCTGAGCAGTAAGATAATTTTGAAGTGTTTTGCAAAAGTCCTCGAGTCACTGTTGTCAACAAGACTCATTCATCTTCATAACTAGGACCATTGGGCGATACTGACTTGTCTCAGATTTCTCTTTGAAGGTTATAATTTTCACCTAGATACAGAACAGTCAATATTCTATAATGAGCCCCTATTGGACACCCTGTGATCTAATAGATTAGAGCTGAACCACAATGAGCCATTCTGGTTTTGTTTTCATTTTGCAACTGTCATTGGAAAAGGAATTTATTTATTTATTTATTTATTTATTAAAATTACTATACCGCCCAACTCCCGGGGGACTCTGGGCGGCTAACAACAGGTATAGAAACATATAATCAATAAAAGCATTTGTATTTTGTATTTTTTAACTACTGTATTTTATATTGTATTTTATATTGTATTTTATATAGTAATGGAATCTACATGTTGTGAGCCGCCCAGAGTCCTCAGGGAGTTGGGCGGCATAGAAATCCATTAAATTAAATTAAATTAAATTAAATTAAATTAAATTTTAAAAAAGTGTTAAATACTATCAATATTTTAAAAAGAACTTTCACTCATACCCCGCCTGCCAGAAGAGCCAAGTTTTTATTGCTTTCTGGAAGGCCAGTAGGGTGGGGATGGTCCTGACCTCTGGGGGAAGCTGGTTCCACAGGGAGGGAGCTCCCACAGAGAAGGCCCTCCCCCTCGGCCCCGCCAACCGACATTGTTTGGTCGATAAGACCTGGAGGAGGCCGACTCTGTGGGCCCTGACCGGTCGTAGGGAGGTATGTGGCAGGATGCGGTCCCAAAGATGCACTTTCAAGTATGCCTACACAAAATGCTTACAAAAATGGATTTTTCTATTTAAGCTTCGGTTCATTTCTAAAGATTCACTTTCAAATGGAGGTACATAGGGAGAAAGGGTCTGGTAATTCCAGGAAATTGGAACAAAGAGTTTGGATACTACATTTTCAATCCATGTATGCCTACCTCCTACTACTCTTTAAGTAGTAGGGGCTGTAACGGGCTAAGTAATACAAAGTTGCTTAGTTGAGTTGATGCAATAAATTTAAATTTATTCTTGGCAATAACATTATTCAGCAGAAAGCAAGAATGGTCATTTGGCTGGATGAGTGTTGCCAAGGTTTCTGTCATATCCAGTAATGCTACATCAAATTTGCTTCACAATTTATCAAAACGTTGAGGGTTGTGGTAGAAGATAACCACTGATATTCTTCCCTGTTACTGTATATATGCTATATTTCTAAGCATTCACCCATGAAAATTTCACCAATTATTTATTTTCCATTGAAAAGAAATCAAAGTCAGAACTATTACTTTGCTGTTTGTATGTATACTGAGAATTTACGCACTGGAGACAAATTCCTTGTGTGTCCAATCACACTTGGCCAATAAAGAATTCTCTTCTCTTCTCTTCTCTTCTCTTCTCTTCTCTTCTCTTCTCTTCTCTTCTCTTCTCTTCTCTTCTCTTCTCTTCTCTTCCCTTCCCTTCCCTTCCTTTCCCTTCCCTTTTCCCCTCCCCATGCCACTCCGTTCCACTCCATTCCATTCCATTCTATTCTATTCTATTATCAAATGAAATGAGAACTGGATTAATAAAAAGACAAGGAAAAATGTATGCGTAGCACTTGGACCAAGTAAGGAGAGAACTAGTAATGCCAAATTCTTTGTGGCAACAGAGAATTCTCAACATTTTAAATCCAACGCTGTAGCATATAAGATAGCTTGGAGGCCATGTGATTATTCCCTTAGAGCTATCTATGCAACATGATGTAGCTCTCCTACAGTACAGTACTGAATCAAAATGTTTCTTGCCACCTTCTGTCAAAAACATTTGGACCAATCTTTGCAGCAAAGTTAAATAACAGCAAACAAATACTCCTACTTCTCCAGTAATTTGGACTCAGCTGGAAATCTTCTTGGCTTCAGCTAAGCTGCTTTTGCTGATGCTACACTTATGATTTCAACTGACCAAAAAAAAAAAAAAATCCCCCCTTTTGTAAAGGAAATCCATTTTGCTTACCTCAAATGGGGAGAGGGTAGAGCTATGTATACAATTTTGTCCTAGGCAGCTAAGTTATAATTGTAATGCTGGGAGCCCACATCATCCTGCTTATACGATATACTTTAAGAATGCCTTCCTTAAAAAACACTTTTTCAAAAAAAAAAAAAAGCTGGAAGCTGAAATTCAGAAAAATGGTGCTTTGTGATCCTGTTTCCACATTATGGTTCCAGGTATGTGATATTTTAGCATTCCTGAGTATATAAAAATATATGGGGACTTTGGAATAGATATTGCTAACTTGCTTTATAAGTGAAATTACTCCACTTCCTTTTAGATAAAAATATAGATTAAGTCCTTGATAGAAATTCAGGTTGCTGGCCATCTGCTTTTAGGATAGCTTAAACTATTTTAAATTGGGTTGTCTAAGTTTTATATTTATATAGCAATAGCACTTAGAATTATATACCGCTTCATAGTACTTTACAGCCCTCTCTAAGCAGTTTACAGAGTTCAGCATATTGCCCCCAACAATCTGGGTCCTCATTTTACCCATCTCAGAAGGATGGAAGGCTGAGTCAACCTTGAGCCGGTGAGATTTGAACAGCTGAACTGCAGTGCTGCACTTTAACCACTGCACCACCTTGGCTCCTTCAAGCATTAATCATGTTCAAGTCTATACACATTTCAGTGAACCATCATATAGCAGCATTAACATCTACTATTTTACCATTATTCATTTGATGTTTCATGTCCATTTTTTTTTATTTTATGTTTTCTTAAATAGCCTATATTAAAATGCTAGGGAAATTGAAGCAGAGGGTCTAGTTGCCTTCATTCTCCCAGTGGGGGGGGGGGGGAGAAAGAAATATCTAAATGAGGTTCTAAAAACCTCATTTTTGATTGTAAAAAAAATGGGAGAATAAAATAATGCCTGGGGAAGGATCCACAAGTTTCCAAAAGAAGATTAAATGATGTCATTGTGGAGCTTTCGGACTGAAAGTTAACAAGCCAGGACCAGCCAAGTTTGCAGACCATGACATCTCCATCACAGTAAATGTATGCTGCCGAGAGTCACTGTGAATGATCTGGATAGCTATATAAATTTGTTTGATAAATAAATAAAAACAATGCTGCTGTTGTCTTGATTTAATTGGCCATTTCTCCCAAAGATAAATTAATACATACCAATATTTAGCATGGAGCAGCTTATTAAAACATTTATTATTTGTTTAAATTGATTTATAAGGCTTCTTATCTCGCAAATGTAGCGACTCTGGGCATCGAACCAAGTAAAAAATTCAATAAAGCAACTGAAACAATAACAATAAATACAACATACAGTGGCAGTCGAAGACAAAAAATAGTCACAACGGCAGCACTCATCTCTTGGGTCCCATTAACTTCCCAACTCCCATGCCTGGGAAATCAGCCATATTTTTAAAGTTTACTAGAGTGCCACAAGAGTCAATACCTAGCAGACCTCGGGGAGTGGGAGGTCCCAGACGACAGATGGTGCACCAGAAAAGGTCTTCTTGAGGCCCATCAAATGCCATTGTTGTAAAGATGAGACCCATTGCATATCCCTTCTATTGGCCACATGGTGAAAACAATCAGAGAGAAGAAGTCCCCCAAATTACTTGCTCTGACACTCGCACTTGCACTCACCCTCATGCACTACCATATTTTTTGGAGTATAAGACACACCGGAGTATAAGACGCACCTTAGTTTTGGGGGAGGAAAATAGGGGGGGAGGGAATCTACCTACCAGGTATTCATCTGGCTAGTGTCCTTAGTCTGGTCAGCTTCAGCACATTATTTTATCCCCTGGTTAGGGCTGAAAAAAATCATCTTCGGAAGGAGTAGCAATGAAAACAAGCCTGCAAAGACTTAGGGCTGGAAAAAATCTTCTTCGGAGGGAGTAGCAATGAAAAAATCCTGCACGCCGGGAAGATCGTTAGGGAAGATCATTAGCACCTCGTTAGGGCTGAAAAAACCTTTTTCGGAGGGAGTAGCAATGAAAACAAGCCTGCAAAGACTTAGGGCTGGAAAAAAACTTCTTCGGAGGGAGTAGCAATGAAAAAATCCTGTAAGCAGGGAAGATCCTTAGCACCTTGTTAGGGCTGAAAAAACCTTTTTGGGACGGAGTAGCATTGAAAACAAGCCTGCAAAGACTTAGGGCTGGGAAAAAACGTCTTTGGAGGGAGTAGCAATGAAAAAATCCTGTAAGCAGGGAAGATCCTTAGCACCTCATTAGGGCTGAAAAAACCTTTTTGGAGGGAGTAGCAATGAAAACAAGCCTGCAAGCTGGGAAGAACTGGGGAAGATCGTTAGCACCTCATTAGGGCTTCAAAAAAGCTACATTCGGAGTATGAGACACACCCAAATTTTCAGTCACTTTTAGGGAGGGGGAAGGTGCGTCTTATACTCTGAAAAATATGGTAATTTGTTATTTTTCATTTTCTGTATATTTCTGCAGCCCTCTTTTCACCTGCCAGACATTTAACTGACATGTTCCCGGTTATACTCCCTTAACAGTTTACAATTTTTCTGCTATCTAATCTAAATAAATGGTCATGTTATAGCTGAGTAAATTGTTCAGTTACATTCGGTCAGATGCTCCACTGAGTATTTTCTCTAAATGGCTGTTAGCCCGGCGAGTTTTGCCATGAAAGGCAATCTTTTTCCTCCTGTCTTGCATTTTTTGACCGAAGTACTGCTTTCTATTTCCATCTTGATAGGGAACTTGTACTTTGGGAGTAAATATGGCGTGAAGGCAAGAATTTTGAGGGCGTAGATGATGAGGAGTGATCACCACCTCTGCTAATGCAATCCTGACATGGAGATGGTTCATCTGGATTTCTTTATTATGGTCAGTTTAGCACAGCTGTACCTCAGAGATGTTGATCTTTTGTTTTTAATATAGTTCATTTAAAGAAGCAAGAGAGATCAAAGCTGCCTTGTGCAAATATATACAAGCCCATGAGGTAGCTGGTAAATTCAAAAGTCTACACTATGTGATTATATTTATATTTTTAGTATTGCCTCACGATTAAATGACTACTTTTCAGTGACAAGAAATTAACAAATTATATGGTAATATATTAATGAGAACCTGTTATAGCACTCCCTCCTCTTTATTCTGGCATGTGCTCACTCTTCCACTTTGTCTCACACACACACACACACTCTCACACACACACACACAAAATACTGGAGGCTGTGCAAGATAGTTTTGTGAAGATTCATGCAGATAGATTCATTATAGGGACTTCCATACAAATTGGTGTATGCATAGGGGAGGTGGGTTAAAAAGGCATTCTGTATATGTTCAGATGCACATCAGATTTTGGTGTGGCTGGTTTTCTCAATTTAATCTACTAAATCAGGCCCTTATTAATTCTTTCTAAAGCTGAACAAACCCACTCAGAATAAATTACAGCCTCATAGTCTCATAGAATGAATGATTCTCATTTTTTATATTGTACAGAAACTCCCTAGTGCAGTGGTGGCGAACCTTTTTTGGCTCGCCTGCCAAAAAGGGGGGGCTCGCACGCGCTCGCGTGCCCACACCCATTCCCTCCCCCCCACGCATGCGCACAACACCCCCCCCATGCTGCCCCCTGCGCATGCGCACACACCCCCACCCCCGCGCAAAGGCCTTACCGGAGCCTGGGACGACGAAACGGGCAAACCGGAAGTGCGGAAAAACGCACTTCCGGTTTGCTGGTGAGCTGTTTTTTGCACTCCGGAGGGTTCAGGGAAGCTCCCTGAAGCCCCGGAATGCAAAAAACTACAAAACGGACAAACCGGAAGTGCGGAAAAATGCACTTCCGGTTTGTCCATTTTGTAGTTTTTTGCATTCCGGAGCTTCAGGGAGCTTCCCTGAACCCTCCGGAGTGCAAAAAACAGCTCACCGGCAAACCGGAAGTGTGTTTTTCCGCACTTCCGGTTTGCCGGTGGGCAACCCTCGTGTGCCGGCTGCTATGGCTCCGCGTGCCACCTGTGGCACGCGTGCCATAGGTTCGCCACCACGGCCCTAGTGCATATGTCAGGTGTACAGTGAATGTAGATATGCTTACATACAGAAACACAAATAAGCATGTGCACTTACAAACCCTGGGAGTAGAAGAATGTTTGCCTTCCACGACTCAATAGTCTCCAGATTACAACTCCCAT
The DNA here is from genome assembly GCA_023053685.1 of Diadophis punctatus similis. Lineage (NCBI taxonomy): Eukaryota > Metazoa > Chordata > Lepidosauria > Squamata > Dipsadidae > Diadophis > Diadophis punctatus. Next base: position 128,659,708 of record JALIGW010000003.1, read on the forward strand.
CCATCCATCCTAACAAACAAACAAAATTGCTATTACTTAGATTAGCTGGGAGCGATGGTATTTTTATTCCAAATCTTTTAAACGATATTTTGTCATAGAGGAACTATGAAAAGTAGATCTCTAGATCTCAATGCATTTTCCAAAAGTTGTTTTTAAAGCACATGCACAATGAAGGGAATGTCATATGTATTAAGTTATTCTCATGTTTTCAAAATTGTAATGAATTAAACACAACTGTGTCAAAACGTTTTGGAAAGCTCCCAAGGTGACCACCTGTTTGAGACTCTATATCGATGGCATATACTGTAAACCTGTAATGCATAATCTAAATTTTGAACACAGGAAGAATTTCAGTCAAAGAGAGGTTTTCTTGGGATCTCACAGAAGGTTCTCATAATGAACTGAGAAAATAGATCACATTACTATTTTCAAACTTCAATAAAAATCAGAAGACTACCAATGATTATTTGAGAATATTCCAATATTTGAAAGAGCTCTTTTAAAAAAATGCTGAAGTGCTTTTGGAAGAGCAGTGGTCCTTGAACTTCTGTCACATATGAAAGCAGCAATCTTTTTTTTTTCATTTTAGATTTAAAACTAAGATCAAAACCTTTTGACTGTGTACCTACTTGAGAATACTTACACTTTAAGTTTCAGAGACCATCCATGTACAAGTGTTCTATTAAGAATATACTCTCATCAGATGCTGGTATGGACGGAGAAAAGTTTCAATCATCTTCTCAATCCTCATGTAATGAAAAATGCAGTATACATGTATTCTAAGGTAAAACCTCTTAACAATATTTCTTTTAACAGGACTGCTAATGCATTATTTATCAGATGAAATGGAAATTAATGAATTGTAGGGGATCATGTCTCCAGGCCACATACATATTTATGTAATCTGAACACCCCAGTTTAAAAGCCACTAGGAAAGAACCAGAGAACAATCAAACTGACAAAATGAGGGAGGGACTAATATATTTCACTTAAAGAAGTACAGTCACAAAATTAGTTTTCCTGAATCTGATGTTGCCAGTTTTCTTCCTTTTTTCCTCAAATCACTAATTGCCCCATAAGACTGCATGCCACTTGTGCTCCATTTCAGATTTTTCAAAATGGCGCACAGCAGCTTTTCTGCAATCCAGCATATCATTCATCGTTTCAACTCTGCTGTGGAAAGTTATCTGGTTTTTTTTCTTAACACAATTCCATCATGTACAATGTTAAAACACATAAACAGGCAGCTAGCCAGGAGTTAGAATCGATAAATATTTGAAAGGCAGATTTCTCCACAAAAAAATTAATTCTAAATTTTTCACCAATATTGTATCCCTAGAACCAACTTAAATGAAAGAGAAACTTACTGAGTTGCGGAAAGTGCATTTCTGATTACAGCTGGATGCTTTTAATTCACATTTTATATTTACAGCTCTTTTAAAAGACCAATTGATTAGCTGTTGTGTGGCTATGGACTTCCTTCCTGATTATAGGTGTGTTGCAAAATTTGCTTCATTTATCACTGGCTGGTGTAATATTACACAAAGTATAAATGCTGGAGGGATAGAAACCATAAAACTCCCTCTCCTTTCTTCTTAATAGGAGATCACATTTGGGATTTGAATAAAGTCTTTCAGAGAATAAAATACCAGAATTTCTGATATCAACAGGATATATTTCAGGATACATCCTGGAGAGTTTATTAATTGTTGTTTTAGTGATGCTTAGAGATTCACTATTCTTTCCTGGGACAAGTGAGGAAGGAAGTACAGTAATGACCTTAATGAGAGACAGGGTATTCTCTTCTGAAGTTTTCCAGACAATGTTTCAGCAAGAGATCAGGGACCCAGCTTGTTTAAAAAAGACAAAGAAAAGAAAAATCATAGTCCTCTATTAAAATGCCAAGGAGACTTGTGGCACTATAAAACAAATGACGGCTCTCGATATAACAGAACAACACAGTTTTGGAAAATATTATATTACACTGAAAGGTTCTGTAACACAATGGTTTTTGTGAGCTCAGGGAAAGCCAATAACCTTTTATACATTTTCGGATTCACTTTTATACTGTTTTAGATCATTTGGTGCTGAACCTTTGCATCAGAAGGCTTCTGGAATTCTGCTGCATTGCAAAATGTCCAGCCTACATTTTTAAATAAGTGAGGAATGGGTGATTTGAGTTTTGTATCCCTCTTGTACATTATAGATATGGATGTTTTCCAGTTTATTTGCTCTTCTCCTAAAGTACCTTTATTTTGTTAATTGGGGATCAGAAAATGTAAAATAGGGAGCAAAACAGGAGTAAATGGAAAGCAAAGTGGAGATCTTAACTGTTTATTAGGAAAACAAAAGTAATTTCCATTATGGTTTATTTATTTTATTTTATTTTATTTTATTTTTTATTTTATTTCTTTTGTCAACATGTGTACAAGATAACAGGTATGATATAAACATAAACAAAAGCAAAGTATGTATAGGTAAATTTAGACAATAGGACAGGACAGGGACGGTAGGCATGATGGTGCACTTAAGCATGCCCCTAAGTAAGTATGGTTGTCACAGTTCATCCCAACACAGTCAAACAACCTTCAATCAAGGCAAAATAAAAATAAAAATCCACCTCCATAAGATGCAGACACCAGCAGGGAAAAAATTGATGGCAGTCATTTTTTGGACAAGCAAAAGCCAACTTAAAAGCACATAATTAGCAGGCAGAATTTACTAGTACAAGATGGGATGATGGCTATCGACCCAGATGGCTTTTTTAAAAGATTAAACTAACATATGAGTGATAGTTCTATCAATTGCCATTTGGCAGATTATTTCACAGAACATCCATATACCACGGAATACTAATAAGGCAAAGCTTCTTGCTTCTATTTCCACCTGAGGCACCTATTCTTTTATTTCACTTTCTTTTCTTTTTCTTTTTGACATAAAACCATCAATATAAGTGATATACAAAGCAACTTTTTTTCTTTAAAAAATGGGTATTCCTAAAAAAAACCAAAGCTAACAAAATAAGAGCAAATTGCATTTTGGGAACATTTGGGTAGAAACTAGCTTTAGAATTTGAAGTCTAACTTTCAGAATGTGGACTGAAGAATGTTCACTGGAGATCTCAGACTAAGTTTCTCTTTTAGCCCAAACAGGGAAGGGTAGGAAATGAAAGCGGTCTGTTTACAGTGATTGGAGGTCTTTATATTTATGCTGGATGAACAGGTATCAGATATGCTGTGATGGAGCCTGCCCTGAGCACAGGTCAGACTAGATTTAGATGACCGCTAAGGTCCCTGACAATATGAAGATGATACTCTTTTGTTGACAAAGGTGAGCTTAAACATTCTCCTCTCTTCAATTGAGAAAATAATGTTCTCTTCAATTCAACTATAGAGGCAATTGCTAGAAAGTGCAAGATCCCTAGCTTTGTTTTATATTTCACGTAGGCGTAAATGATACTCTGTTGAACTATAATTTTGTAATTCACATTACAGAGACGTTTGCATTCATAGGTTGTTCAGACTGCAAGTAAGTGGCATGCATCTGCACCGTGCTGCAGATGTTGTGGGAGCAAAACTATTTTTGGAAAAAGACTTAAAAGGGGAAATTATGCAGTTACAAATCTGAGCTGATTTTTTTTTAAAAAAGCTACAATTTAATAAGATAAAAATCCATCCTCATGATAGTTGCTAAAAATGCCCATCAGGGTTGACAGATTTTACCTCAACCTGTAATTTCATTTCATTTCAAATGGCCAGAAAGACATAATATCTTCTCTCGCCTAGAAAAGTATGCTAGTCAGAAGAAAATGAAATATATTTGCTTTCATCCGGATTCTGCTTTGCTATTACATTTGATTTTTATTATTATATTTTGTGTATGTCAAGGGTCTCAATGAGCAAGGAGACACATAATGGGGACCGTGCCATAACATGTAGGAACAATCAGGTTTTTTCCCCCCTTTTCTTTTGTGGATACAAGAGGGAGAATTTTGAGGAAATATCTATTTCTTAATATATATACAAAACCTGTATTAAGGTTTATAAGAGAGTATTCCTACCTCAGAATTGGTGTATGTATGTGTGTTATGTTTGCAAAAAAATAACAATACAGGAATTAAAAATACAAAATTATCGATAAACCAATAACAAAGAAATAAAATTCAGGAACAGGAGGAGAAAGAGGAGGAAAAAATATCATTCTCTTCTCTTAAATAAAAGAAAATAACATATCATCATCCACTTGAAATTAAAAGTGAATCCATGGATGCCCCTTGAGATTATAAAACGCCCCCCAAATGGAAGGCAATTAAATGTTCAGATCAGTTTAAAACATGCTAACCAGGATGCTATAGTGGTTAGAGTATTGGGTTAATGTTATCCTCAGCTTATCCTTAGAATAAGTTATCTTTTTTTCCTTTTCTCTCTCACATACAGACACATCAGGTTTTGAAATTGGTTGCAGGGTAAGATGGGAGAGATATGGAAATGTAAATGAAAGATATTATAGCAAATTAAATGAACTGATAAACTTTTTTGGGGGGGTGGAATTGAAAATTAAAAGGCTTTAGCCAAAAGCTTGTGTTAGAATTGGACAACTTTTTTACTTAAGGTTTCATGGTTTACACACACACACACACACACACACACACACACTTATTTATTTATTTATTTATTTATTATTCATTCATTCATTCATTCATTCATTCATTCATTATTTATTTATTCTTTCTTTCTTTCTTTCTTTCTTTCTTTCTTTCTTTCTTTCTTTCTTTCTTTCTTTCTTTCTTTCTTTCTTTATTTATTTATTTATTTATTTATTTATTTATTTATTTATTTATTTATTTATTTATTTATTACTTTCCAATTCGGAAACACTAAAAACAATGCTACTTTGATTTCACCATGTCACCACCCTTCCCCATAAGAACCCATTTTCTTATCTAAAGAGATTCTCAGTCATCCTGGTCATTGGTTCTCCCAAATATGCTTTTTTAAAAAGGTGACTGGACTTTCTTTCTTTGTTTTGCTTGAAGACATTTCACTTAAAATATAAATCCTTCCATTCCCCACCATTCAGCCAGAACTGAAGAAGCTTCTTGGATGAGAAGCGAAATGTCCGAGGTGGCGCAGTGGTTAGAGTGCAGCACTGCAGGCTACTTCAGCTGACTGCTAGCTGCAGTTCAGCTGTTCAAATCTCACCGGCTCAAGGTTGACTCAGCCTTCCATCCTTCCGAGGTGGGTAAAATGAGGACCCAGATTGTTAGGGGCAATATGCTGAACTCTGTAAACCGCTTAGAGAGGGCTGTAAAGAATTATGAAGCGGTATATAAGTCTAAGTGCTATTGCTATTGCTATGTCTGCAAGCAAAACAAGGAAAGTCCAGTTACCTTTTAAAAAAGCACCTTTGGGACAATCTATTTTCTTCAAAACTGACTCTTCCCTTTAGTCCCTACAATAAGTTACAGCAGTGTTTCTCAATCTTGGCAATTTTAAGATGGACTTCAACTCCCAGAATTCCTCAGCCAGCATGAATTCTTGGAATTGAAGGCCACACATCTTAAAGTGGCCATGGTTGAGAAACACTGACTTATAAGATATGGAACTACGGTATACTTTTGGCATTATCATATCAACTGCAATAAAAACACACAACGTGATATGGTTAACTATAATGTTCAAGATGAATTTGGTTTCTAACTACTTCATGGACCTAGCTATGTAGCAGGGGCGGGTTCCTCTTACCTGCCTATGGGTGCGCTGCACGCACATCATCACATTTCGCGTGCACACACGCTCGCTACACGCGTGTGTCCCCTCGTACGATTTTGCTTTCACGCATGCACAGAAGCAAAAAAATCGCCAAAATCTCGCACACACGCACGTCCCCTCACGAGATTTTGTTTCCGCGCATGTGCAGGAAGCAAAAAAAGGCCAAAAATTCAGAAAAAAAGATGGTGCCGCACGACGGACCAGCGAAGACGGCACCGACGCCGTCGCACGCAAATTGTGCAATCGGCGGGCCACCACCGGAACGGCAGAGTGGACCGCACCGGTAGGAACCCACCACTGCTATGTATGTTTTTTGGACAACAACATGAAAGATACGCTACCTTCTTCTGAGACTTTTGTTTAAACTTCCCAATCTAGTCTTCTGCCCTGGGCTTCCCTCATAGCCTCTCATTCAAGTACTAACCATGCATAACCCTTGTCACCTCTCGATTGGACTACTGCAATGCGCTCTACATGGGGCTGCCCTTGAAGAGTATCTGGAGACTTCAAGTGGTGCAAAATGCAGCTGCGCATGCTGTGGTGGGTGTTTCAAGGTATACCCACGTAACACCTATACTCCGCCAGCTGCATTGGCTGCCCATTGGTCTCCGGGTACAATTCAAGGTGCTGATCATAATCTTTAAAGCCCTACATGGCTTAGGACTAGGCTATCTCCGGGACCGCATTCTGCCTCATTCTTCCCTTCGACCGGTCAGGTCCCACAGAGTGGGTCTCCTCCAGGTCCCGTCAGCCAAACAGTGCCGACTGGTGGGACCTAGGGGGAGGGCCTTCTCTGTAGGGGCCCCCGCTCTCTGGAACCAATTCCCCCCAGAGATCCAAATCATCCCCACCTTGCTGGCCTTCCGAAAAGCCATTAAGACGTGGCTCTTCCTGCAGGCGGGGTGAGTTTGAGACGACTTTATATCGGATGTCTCCCCCAGGTATGTATGTTGTCTATATGTTTTTTAATTGTTTTAAATTGCCTTTTTAAAAATGATTTGTTTGGAGTTTTTATAGAATGTTGCACGCCGCCCTGAGTCCTGAGCGAGTAGGGCGGCATAGAAAAACTGCCAAATAAATAAATAAATAAATATTCTTAGTTCCTGAGGTCAGATATGGCATACATATCTGATGAACAGTTTTAAACAGAAAGAACAATCTAAACAATTTGTTTTCCTAGCTACTCCAACAGTTCTCCATTGTTACCCTTGAAAGAGATGGAGCTGAAATTTAGTGGGTGTTCCCAAGCCTTTGCTGATTCAGTCATGTGTATAAGAGAATTTAGGCACAGAAGTATTACCCAGATAGGTAATGGGTTCGTCATGGCTTCATGCAAAAGCTAGACATTTTGGAGATGTTCTAATTTAGATTCCTACCAGGAAGATGAGATTAGGTTTGACAGTCTACATACTCTCTGCCTCTCGCAAATTCATTTCTAAGTAAAATAGTTGTGCAGCTTCCAAAACGAAGGGATCATTGATGCTCTCTGAGCTTGTTCGCTTTCTTGTAGATATTTCATTACCCAAACTACATAACATTATCAATGCTACTGGTAGATGCTCCACCCTTTATTACTTCTTAGATAGCAAACCCCACTCCTTATACACTGATGATATTACTTAGTTTGGTTAATGAAACATCTGCAAGAAAAAAAAAAGACAGGCTCAAACACCAAAGACCCCTCATTTTAATCCTGAGCTACAAATATTCTTCTCTATTGCTTCCAAGACTTTCCTGGCTGTTCTGAGAGATTTTATTATTCTGTGTGTAGTACAGAAGAGGACATGTACCACCACAAAGTGTCTGGAATTTAAAAAGAGGTCCATAACTGGATAATATAGAGCTACCCATCTTCTCTCAAATCCATGTTGAAAGCTGTCGCAAAAATGTTGTAATAAATTATGCAGATCAAAGACTTCGTTCTAGGTGAAAATTAGGCTTCTTCAGTCTCAGCTCTAAGCTTACAGGACATTATGTAAGATTTGGAAGGGAAACTAACTTAATACTTTTTTTTTCTTTTGCCACACAAGATGCTAGATGCAAGAAAGAATATTGGAAACAATCTACCTTTTTCAGCAACATTATTTTTCAGATACATGACAGCTGAATGTGAGAACAGAGAGATGGGAAAGTAAGATTTCCCATCCCTCTGCAGAGTGTCTTATTAGTCTCTCCCCAAGAACATCTGCAAACCTTATGAAAATATGCTGATTGTCATGTCTGGGGGAAAATGAACTTTACCTCCCCCCCCCTTTCATTGCATTCAGGAAAAACACAATGTAGACATACAGCCAATACAAATGTTTGGAGTAGTGGTTAAGGCACCATGTTAGAAACTAGAAGACTGTGTTCTAGTCTTCCAAGCACAAAGCCAATTGGATTATCTTGAGCCAATCACTTTCTCTGAACTCTAGAAGTCATGGCAAGCCACTCCTGAAATCTTGCCACAAAAATTACAGGGACTTATTCAGGCAGTCTCCAGAAGTCAACAGTGACTTGCAAACACACACTGCCAAAGGATTGAAAGTTAATTTTTTTAATTTATTTCATATGATTGAGAAATTCTGAGTTCACCAGAGATAGGTTTTAGATGGTAGTTTTATTAGTAGATAGATAACTCACCGAAGGCTTCCAAAATTTTACTGGGCCTCATCTTGTTTTCCAGGTGCTTTGTACCCGTGTAAAAGATGTCCAGTTCTTTGCACAGGACTAGTTGCACAGCGCTAGTAGCATGTGCATCTTTTCTGTGCCACTTCATTGAGGTCGTCACAGACCTTTCTGGACTTTTCTCCCACTGCAAGAGAGGCTCTGATAGATGCTTATTGTGTGTAGCAGTGTCACCATGGGCTGATGCCTCTTCAATCTTTACACATATGTAATGAATTATTTCTAAGTTGTTTTATGGCTTGTAGTGTATCAGATTTTTCTCACAGCAAGTGTCTTAGAATTCTGATTAGTAATATTTAATAAAAGGATGATTAAGTTACAACCCAGGAATCCCAGCAAGTTCTTTACTTTGAAACAGACACTACCATACATGGCAACAAACCCTTCATTTGTTGCTCAAGCTCTTATAGTGGAAAAGGCTGGAAGTTTGCTGCTTTTGTAAAGGTGGGGTATATCCTCCTTTTTGCAATCACTGCTCAATTTCTTGATGTGAAAACAAGTTCACACTACACAGTGTCAAAACAAAACAAAGTCATCAATGCATGCAGGTGATTGCTGAAGAAAGTCTCTACATTCGTTTTGCCCTTCATACCCTTGAGAATCGATATGTCCAAACAGCATAATCCCTTTAGATTTATCTGAGATTTAGGGATTGACTAGCTAGCCCTTATTTGACACCCATTCATTAATAGAAAGCTGTTTTACTTATCTGAAGGACACTTTACATTGATGTTTAAGCATGACAAAAACGACCATTCAACTGGATGATAATGTGGTATATGGTCATATACTAGTTCCAGCAACGGTTAGCAAATCTTAAAAAATAGAAAATAACAAATCCAGCTGCAATCTAAACTATAGCTTTACTCCCTACATCGGATTTTGTTTCTGCTTGGAAATCACTTCTAGATTTTGTGCTTGACACAGGGGGAAAAATGAAACTCTGATTTTGGGATTTTCTGATTTAGATAAGTTATAGAAATGGCTAGTATATATTAAGCATGCAAAAATAAAAAGTTAAGGTTGTCACATTATTACTTTTACTGTGCTGAAAAGTTGGAAGTAATGCTTTTTTTCCTCTTCACACATCTCTCTTCCTCTTTTCCCCCTTCCCCACTTTTTCACTCTCTTTGATAGAAATAATAATAATAATAATAATAATAATAATAATAATAATAATAATAATAATAATAATAATAATAATAATAATAACAACAACAACAACAACAACTCTAGCTTTACTCCCCCCAAAAAGATAAGCAGCAGTCAATAAAATCACATGAGATTAAAAGATATATTAACCGCTAAAGCTTGTCAAAAGAGGAAAAATTGCCATAAAAATAAACAACAAAAATATTGCCTGGTGCTGAAATATGGAATGAGATCACGTTCTCCATAAAAGGGAATTCTTTGCCATATCACACAAGGAGAATAATTCTTCAGACAAGTTACTCACTCAATTAGATTGTCTGGAGAACTTTTATCAAATCGTTATCCTCATCTTATTTATTTATTTATTTATTTTATTTGCTGTTCTTATATGCCGCCCTACTCCCTGGGGACTCAGGGTGGCATACAACAGAATATAAGAACAATATAACAAAAAATAACAAAAAATAATAATGATTTAAAATATTAATAATTAAAAAATTTTTTAAAAGCCAACAACACATTCATACCTGGGGGAGACCTAAGATGTTCAGCGGTCACATCACCCCGCCTGCAGGTAGAGCCATGTCTTAATAGCTTTCCGGAAGGCCAGCAATGTGGGGATATATCGGATCTCTGGGGGTAGTTGGTTCCAGAGAACCAGAGCCCCCACAGAGAAGGCTCTCCTCCTTGGTCCCGCCAACCGACATTGTTTGGTTGAAGGGACCTGGAGGAGACTGACTCTGTGGGACCTAACTGGTCATAGGGAAGTATGAGGTAGGATGCGGTCCCGGAGATAATCTGGTCCTAAGCCATGTAGGGCTTTAAAGATAATAATCAACACCCTGAATTGCACCCGGAGACCAATGGGCAACCAATGCAGCTGGCGGAGAATGGGTGTTTCATGGGTGTATCTGGGGACACCCACCACAGCTTGCGCAGCCGCATTTTGCACCAGTTGCAGTCTCCGAATACTTTTCAAGGGTAGCCCCATGTAGAGCGCATTATAGTAGTCCAAACGAGAGGTGACAAGGGCATGAGTGACCGTGAGTAAAGCCTCCTTCTCCAAATATGGTCACAATTGGTGCACCAGGCGAACCTGTGCAAAGGCACCCCTAGCCACAGCCATAACATGTTGGTCTAATTTTAGCTGTGGGTCTTCACCTTCATCAGTAATATACATAACTTGAGGCAGCTGTCAAGAAAACTAAATGGAGGTGATCATGGGGAACTGAGCCCAACTTGAAAACTGTTTTTGTTTTGGAATAGATTTCATACAGTCAGTGGGGTGAAAAAAGGACAGGTCCTTCCATCAGGCTTCCAGCATGATAAAGAGGGAAAATGCACACAGCAGTATTAATCATGTAATAATACGGTTATAATTTAACAAGAACAGGAACATGAGATCTGTTAACAAGGCTGATGGAAAGGCTTCCTTTCCTTTTCCTTTTCCTTTTTATTGCTGCTCCTGAAGATACAGCTACCACTGGAGGACAATTGAGACAGAGGTCTTATGGTTGATTTTTCATCTGGGTTGAATTATGTTCCTCCAAGGTCACACTGCACTTGTGTCTTTAATAATAGGGAGATCTGTCATAGTGCAAAAGATTCCTATGATGGTTTGACTGCTTAACAAAATATATATCAGTTTTAAAAATGAAAAATTAATATAGCCAAAAACTTCTTCTGTTAGTATTGTATTATTACAGGGTGGCGCAGTGGTTAGAGCAGTGTTTCCCAACCTTGGCAACTTGAAGATGTCTGGACTTCAACTCCCAGAATTCCCCAGCCAGCGAATGCTGGCTGGGGAATTCTGGGAGTTGAAGTCCAGACATCTTCAAGTTGCCAAGGTTGGGAAACACTTGGTTAGAATGACTCAGTGGTTAGAGTGCAGCACTGCAGGCTACTTCAGCTGACTGCTAGCTGCAGTTCAGCTGTTCAAATCTCACCGGCTCAAGGTTGACTCAGCCTTCCATCCTTCTGAGGTTGGTAAAATGAGGACCCAGATTGTTGGGGGCAATATGCTGAACTCTGTAAACCGCTGAGAGAGAGGGCTGTAAAGCACTATGAAGCGGTATATAAGTCTAAGTGCTATTGCTATTTCCCCCCCACAATGCTTAATTTGCAGTCAATATTTTTGCATTCTTTGCTATAATAGCCTACCACAAAAAGATACCCCTCCCCCCAAATACAAAGCAATGTTTCTTTCTCATACTCTAAAGTGTTACAAATCCAATCCGGTTATGCCTACTTTGTGATGATGGGAATATGAATTGTTAGGGTTTCTCCTTTTAAGGGTTTTTTTTAAGGCTACGCAACACCTTGGTGTCAGAAATACAGACCATTCAGTCTGTTCCACCAAACTGTCTTTCATGTTAGCTTTCTAACTCTATCTGCCAAGGGCCAAATTACAAACTGATCTTTAAAACGCATAAGAAGTATAGTGACGGTGAAAATCAAAATAGTTTTCCAGTATTTTATTTTATTTAATTAAAAGTTCTTATAGGCCGCCCAATCCCGTAGGACTCAGGGCGGCATACAACAAGAATAAGAACAATATACATAATGCATACTAATTTAAAAAAGACATTATATAATTTTAAAAACCATTCATTCATGGGGGAATTTGATCTTCTTCACCCCGCCTGCCGGAAGAGCCATGTTTTTACGGCTTTGCGGAAGGCCAGTAGAGTGGGGATAGTCCAGATCTCTGGTGGGAGTTGGTTCCAGAGAGATGGGGCTCCCACAGAGAAAGCTCTCCCCCGTGGACCCGCCAACCGGCATTGTTTGGCTGATGGGACCTGGAGGAGGCCAACTCTGTGGGACCTAACTGGTCATAGGGAGGTATGTGGTAGGATGCAGTCCCGGAGGTAACCTGGTCCTGAGCCATGTAGGGCTTTAAAGGTCAAAACCAGAAACTTAAATTGCGACCGGAGACTAATAGGCAGCCAATGCAGCTGGTGGAGAATAGGTGTTACGTGGGTGTATCTCGAAACACCCACCACAGCTCGCGCAGCTGCATTCTGTATCAATTGGAGTCTCCGGATGCTCTTTCAGGGTAGCCCCATGTAGAGCGCATTACAGTATTGCCAGTAGAGAACTGGTAACTTCCATTTTTTTAGTGTTGAAGAATGGTTTCTATACACTAACACCTTCTACCGATATTTACATATGACATGCATTTAAATTAGAAATATTCAGAGCTGTTGTCAATAGGATTGTCATATGCAAAGATAATAGTTAATTGGAAGCATGTTTATTTTTTGCTTGGAATAGTATACTGTGATATGCTATTCAAGGAGTGTAGTCGTATTATGCCACAAAGCTGCACATGAACAAAAGTTCATTAAATAAAAGAATTGCCCTACTAAAAGCTGTAGTTGCTAAAATGCAAATATGCAGTTTATGGGTTAATCTCCATATTAGTACTGATCTTCAATGTACACTGGAGGAGAAACATTTGTTTTTCCCAAAGTTTATATATAATACCAAACTACAGTATATCATGCGAATGGTATGGTATGTATATACCCATAATAGATAGAACTCTTTGAATTATTGTAATATTCTCTATGTTTATCTTGTTCAGAATTTTCTGTTCTTTTTTTAGCCATCTAAACAGAGCCCCTATCAGTTCCTCATCTAAACTCTTTTAATGCAGTGATAGTTCTTCCTTCTAGAAAAAAAACAACATCAATTATAACAGTTATAAACATTGCCCTAATTACTTGATGCTGCTCTTTTATTCTGTCTTCTGATGCACAAAGGTTAAGTCCTTTCTAATGTTCCTTTTGGGATTGGATCATAACTTAGAGGTGGAGAACATGCTTTGCATGAAAAGGACCCCATGCTCTAAAAAGCTGCTGACGATCAATGCAGATGTTACCAAACTAATAATATTAATTTATTTTTTTAATTTTATTTTATTTTTAGCCATCATTATTTTGTATAAATAACTCAAGGCAGTGAACATAATCTAATATTCCTTCCTCCTCTTATTTTTCCCGCAACAACCACCCTGTGAGATGGATTGGACTGAGACAGACAGACAGACTGGTAATTGGTAAAATTACATTACATACTTTTCATAATCAATGTTTAGGCTGTGTATGGATAGGGGCCTATAGAAACTTTGTGCAATAGATTAGCTTTTCCTTAAACCAAAATGTAACGTCCAGTAGGTTCACATATTGCTATAGAACCGTGATGGTGAACCTATGGCATGCGTGCCAGAGGTGGCACACAGAGCTCTCTCTGCTGGCACGCGCGCCGTCGCCCCAGGTCAGATCTCCATGGCGTTTCTTTCATGAGCTTCTGTTTCCCTGCAAACGATGAAACAAAAGCTCACGAAAGAAAAAGATCTTACCTCTTGCCACACTGCCGATGTTGGGATGCCCTGCCTCTCACTGGCCAGCTGGTCTTTGGGTCTCTGCTGTGCATGTGCGCATGCCTGCATATGCATGCACACATACCCGTGCATGTGCATGTTTGCACATGTTTGCACATGTGTGCATTCTCACACGCGCACACACCTTTCAGTTTGGGCATGCGCATGCACAATTTGGGCCCTCAGTGCCTAAAGGGTTCACCATCACTGCTATAGAAATTCTTATAGGTAGACATGGGAATGTGTTTTATTATACACATATGCATATTTTATAAATCTGGAATTGTGTTCTTTAATAATAGCATTATATGGAAAGAGTGCTTAACACTACTACAGCAACCACATGTTTTACCTGTGTATAAATCAAGATTTGATCTTTGGCATTTCTCTGTATAGATGGGATGGTCTTCCCTCTGGAATTCTGGTGTTCAAAATGTTCAGTATAGACAATTTTAGTACATTGTCCTGATTCACTATAAGGCAGTTTTATGTTCCCAAATAAATATCATTGCTACTCATATCATACTATGGGAAAAAGAAAAAATACCGTTTCCTGCTACTGGATAACAATACTTTTAAAGTAATACCTTTGTATTCATTAAAATATTCTTTAAAATAGGAACAATTCTTCCCTAATATCATATTTCAAGTTGAAGCAGCATTCCCTTTTCATAATTATATTGATTACAGTGAGGCAGTTAATGTAACAAGTTGGGCTGACTTCACAGGGAAAGCCATAAAATCAATATTAAGGGTATAAATCAGAATTCAAAGCCCTATTACTACATCTGCTATTGGATTTATTTTTGTCTCTAAGTTGCAAAGTAGCTGCTAAAAACCAACTAGTAGCCTTGGCATATCTGAAGCATTTTGTAGCAATTTTGTAGGCAAATTATATGTGAGCTGAAAGTGTAAGAATATCCTTTGAGATGTTGGTTTTCATTTACAAGTGTGATTCTGCAATGAGCTAAACTTTGGAAAGGAATTACTTATTAAATATTTACATTATTCCAACAGCCATAAGAGGCACCGATTAAGATTGGAGCTGTTCCGTGTCTTAAATTTTGCAAACAGCCATGATCCTATAGCTCTTGCCAACTAAGAAACAGTCCAATAAAGCAGAGGTGCCTAAGGATATAGAAGCTCCTCTTTTACAACCATTAGGGGTGGGGGAGTTTCCATGTCATATTCTCAGTAGAAAATGCAAGCCAAGTTGTTGTATGCCAACTCTTACTCCCTTATCAGCAATTGCATGAAAATAACAAAACCAGCAGCTTTACATGTGAAAGCAAATGAGCAAGGGATCGGATGCTGGTTAGTTTCCCCTCTCCTTTGTTACAAGGGAAATTTCATATGCACTATGTGTCTGAAATGTTGAGAAATCATGGATTGGTCTCATAAATGTATTTTCTTTCATTAAGGTACATGAAAGTGATCAGAGATTAGGATTAAAATCTCTCGTTTGGACCATGTGCAGTGATGGCAGCACTTGCTAACCTTGTCAGGTTTTCAATCCTAACCAGACTTGGATTTGGTTAGCATTAAAATATCTATTTTGGGCCATGTGCAGTAATGGCATGACTTGCTAATCTTGTCAGGTTTTCAATCCTAAACAGAGTGGACTTGGTTAAGGACACAGATAAATTTCAGTATTGTAGACTAGTCTGAGATTCAAAAACCATTCTGCAAGAAGATAGCAAACCATTTCCCTATTCTTGCTAAGATTTTGGCAGAAAGTTGGACATCTTTACTTTTAGAATTGTGAGAATTGTAATGGGCTTTTTCACAAAATGGCTGTCAAAGTGAATGTGGAGAGTCTTTTATTGAACGTGGAGGATGCCAGCTGGGGAGTTCTGGGAGTTGAAGTCCATTTATCATAAAGTTGCCAAGATTGAGAAACACTTAGATGACCAAGTCCAGATCTATAAAGCTTCCCTTTTCTCTGAGAATCGCCATACTATTGGATAGGTAGCTAACTTTAGTATCATGAAAGGGGGCAGTACAGTATTGGCTTTGTTTGTTACAATATTTAATGATTGTTTAACTTTTAGGGATGGGAGAGAGCTACATGTGTGATTTCTGTCTCAGTCGCTAAAAGGTATTGTCGATTTTGACTCATATGAAATACTGATACATATTTATGGGCTGACCTCACCTTCCTGACTCAGCATTTCTAGACCCCCAAGGACCACTCTCCATAATGTATGCAGAGCTCTACTCTTGCTTTTCATGCACTTCTCAGTCAAAACTAAGGTAGTAGCAGCTAAAGAACCTCAGTGTAGAAATCTGCTCAAATCTATTGAAGTCTGCTGGTCTTCCTCACAAGGCAAAAAGAATTAAAAATCCAGGCATTTTCCCTGCTTAACCCTGCAAATTTCTTTTTGAAGTTCCACTTTTTCCCATTGTGCGTTCATTTTAATTCATTCCTAATTGTAATTTGGTTTCAAGTATATATTTAATTGCTTGATTTGTTCAGCCTATTTTTGAACCCCGAAAGGCTCCTTTAAGTGGCTTATGTTTGATTAATACAATTATTTTATTTAATAAAAACAAGATTCTCCCAGCCACTTTATCAACTGAACTCTCATTGGCTTACCTCTCTCTCACTGCTGTAGCAACTGCATTGAGTAATATTTGCCCTGATTGAAGTTTTGCTGCCAGTTTTCTCTCTCACACTCTCATTTTCCTTCCCTTCCTTTTTTTCCCACCCAATTACCTATTCTCAGGGATGGATTCTAACTTACCTCGCCGCCGGTTCGCTTCCTCCCGCGCCGCGTGGCTGCACACACATTGTGTGCCATGTGGCTGCACGTGCATTGTGCGCCGCATGGCTGCGTGGGCATTGTGCACCGCATGGCCACACTGTGCAGGCGCATGCATGCATGCATGTGCAGTGCCGAAAACTCAGCTTCTGTGCATGCACAGAAGCAAAAACAAGAAAAAAAGAGCCAAAAACAAGTTGGCGGCGCATGCTCAATGCCGAAAACTCAGCTTCTGTGCATGCGCAGAAGCAAAAACCAGCAAAAAAATAAAAAAAAACCCAAAAAAAAACCCAAAAAAAAGATGGCGGCGTCCACGGACTGGCACCGACAGAACTGGCTCTGTGACATCACCACCAGTTTACTACTGGTTCTATAGAACCGGTGCGAACCGTGAAGAACCCACCTCTGCCTATTCTGTGTTAGGATTCTGTCTGGTCCACTTTTTTTACTTATGAAACTATGTCAAAGCAGCATTTGTCCTCTATATATGAAATAATAACAATTGTAATTGTGACCCAAAGAAAGAGACAAATATATTCATTTCTGCCCCTTTTAGTATTCTGCCAGGCTGAACTTCCAATAATCTTGGGCACAAGATCTGAGAACTTGGAGCTAAGGAGCTTGTCTGCTGTGCAAACACCAGAATGCTCTGGAACAATGTTTCTTAATCTTGACAACTTTTAAAATGTAGGGACTTCAACTCCCAGAATCCCCCAGCCAAAACCCCCAGAATTCCCTTGCTGAAGAGGACTCCACACATCTTAGAGTTGCCAAGGTTGAGAAACAGTGCTATCACCTGGTCTGGTATCTCTTTCTCTTCCCCCAAAGAGTCCTGCGTGCAATCCTCGTTTCTGCATATTCATATGCAATTTAAATGAAAGATATGTGTAAGTTAAAGTTCTAACCTCTGCAAGGTTAAATATTCTTAAGTGAGCTCCACTATTCCTTTCTGTGCCGTAATACCCCTTTTCAAAACTCAGTCCTCACTTGGCATGCTGAAGGATCTTTAAAACAAGGCTTCAAGTTGACCTATTTTCATCTTTTATTTAGTTTTTAGAGGGGGGGGAGGAACTCTTTGAATAGACCTGTGGTTTTCCCCTCTCTCTGATCCTTTGCTTGCATTTCTATAGCTGTTGTTGGCAACTGCATGTCAAAAGAGGGTTACAGGGTGTCCCAGTGCCCCTTTTCAAATGACTTGTTTGAACATTCAAAAGAAATGTTCTCCCCCTCATCATTGCCTTTAGTTGGGAAGACGCCAAAAGTCTCACTATTATGCTGAGTGGCTGAGAGCACAGAGTAGCCATCAATCTTCCCCAGCAGACCGATTCTGTTAGCCAACTTTACAGCAAAATGATATCTAAAAGCTTCAGCCCCATTTCTTTCAGCTTCTTTTATTGTATTTTGCATGTGTGCGCACACATACTACCCATTTTACAACCTTCATAGTATTCATGGTCATAACAGGCTCCTGGATTTTCAGGTTAGGAGGGAGCCTGTTGGATTTTTTAAAATATAATTTTAAATGCTTTGATGATCATTGTTCCTCATAAAAGTGACAGATTTTGAAATGGCCCAGAAACTCTTTGCGTGAAGATTTAGTGACAGTTAGGCATGTAGGAAGTTAGTACCCACCCCCTCCTGGAAAAATGAAATACCCTAGGAAATATTAAAAGGCAGAATATTATATACAGTAGAATATCCCTGGAAACATGCTTCTAAGCAGACAAAAGACTCATCTTATGTGCCAGCTCACCCATTCCTCCCACCCTTGCCAATGGGCCATCAAGGAATGGCCTAGCCCAGCTCATTCCCCCCACCCAGCCTGAAACAGTATTTTTACATAACAAGCACCTACAGGAAGAATCATAATAGGAATCCCAAAGCCCTTTCATTCACCACATGGGACCTGGTAAGATTCCATCAACCACGCCCCTGGGATTCAGGACAGCCCACAAGAGTTGCCCCAGCATGCCCCCAGAAATCTGACAGCCAATGGAATACATTTCTGTGTAGGAACAGGAAACAGTTAGGGAGGGGCCCAAGAGAGAGTATAAAGCAAGGGACTCAGCATCTCTTCTTTCCTTTTTCTCTGGACCCAACACTGAAAACATGTGATCCACCTTTTCTGTTCAGGAGCTCATGCCATGTGCTCCTGTTCCTTTGTTCTCCATTAAAACTTTCTTTCCAAGCAACTTCCATGAATCCAGTGTTCTTTTTCCCCACTTGGAACTGAACCCAGAAGAATATTACTTCCAACAGGCATAAAAAAATAAGATTTTTGCCATTTAATTTTACAATACAATCCAATAGTGGGTTTTTTTTCAAAGCACTTACTATGGATATTTTCTGTATTGAAAAAGGGTCCAGGATTCAACCCCCCCCCAAAAAAAATCACTGGCCATGACACAGTGATTAAAGCTCCTTTTTATGTCCATTTTGGGTTTTTAAAAAACCGTAACCTTCAAATGCTTCAGAGAGTCTTGCTGCTAAAAAAATAATAATTGTAATCTATATATTCTATATTTTGGTGTCATGGCCATGATTATCTCAAGCTCTGTGTAACAATTATATAAAGTAATCCCCATTTTTTTAAAAAAAAATCAAGGCAAAAAAGGTATTTTATTCTCCTCCCTCTCACCCCAAACTTCTCATCCACATGGCTCCTGATATTTCAAGTCACCTATTTTAGCTACCAGAGCAGCTGTAAGAAGAACAAAATATCCCTTTTTGTAAGTGTTTTGCATAATCTATTTGCCCTAAGATCCTGGTTATCCACAGCAAGAGTGGTCAAGTGACAATAGGGATATGGGCTGATCTGATCATAATAAACTGAATTGAAATGGACAAAAGTATCACAAATTTGTGCCATGTAGTTCCTCTCTTATGTATAGGCTGGGAAGTAAATTCAAAGGGTTAGAACTTGTTCCGTGACATTGTGGCACATTTTTGTTGTTTTTGTTGTTATTGTGGCTAGCTAGCTATGGATATTTTGGCCATGCCATATGATTACAATTCACAATCTCTTCCTTTACGAGGACAATCTTACGATTTTTCAAAAACCTTTGTAGAGCATGATATCAGTGAGGGCCTGGAAACATGATGCCTACATGGAGTCTGGGAGCATCAACATCAAAATTTATCAAAATTAAACGGCTAGTATCTTCTGAGATCATAAAAACCTTACAAAATTTTTATTCCTTCCCCATACATCTTGTATGATTTTGAAGTTCATGAGATGTTTGCAATGTTTGTGAGATTACAACCATTTTAATGTTTATTTTGAGGTCCTTATCACAAACTCCCACAGATTATCGGGTGTTTTTTTAACTACAGTATTTTTGGAGTATAAGACGCACCTTTTCCCCCCTAAAAGACGGTGAAAATCTGGGTGCGTCTTATTCACCGAATGTAGCCCCGCCCAGCCTCTGAAATGGAACTTTGCAAGGCTAAAACAACCTCTCAAACCGAGCTTTGCAAGGCTGAAAAAGTAGCCTTTAAAATTGACCTTTGCAAGACTAATATACCTGTTCCAGGCTGTTTGCTAAGGCAGATGGATGCTGGTAGGCAGAATTTTTTTTTCTTATTTTCCTCCCCAAAAACTAAGGTGCATCTTATACTCCGGTGCATCTTATACTCTGAAAAATACGGTAGTCCAATTTCTCGGATGATGTTTGTTTGCACATTATCTCATTTATTTACAATTTTATACTCAAAACTATAGCAGAACCTAGTGTCTTAAAATATGACGGGTGATGAAATATAAAGATAAAAGGCATAGAAAATGTGGTATAACTTTCTCAACAAGGCAATTATATGTTCATATTTGAAACAAAGATATAGGCACACAGATCCAGGAACATACATTTCCACTCTTTGTTGAATGCAAATTTTCAAGTTTGTATTTGCATTTCAAACGTCAATTTTTATCTTGGAATTCAAAATTGGTATGCTTTGAAGCATCAGTGGCTCTTGGTGTATTTGGCAGGCGTCAAATATTAACACTCATCAGCTGTCAGTCTTCAGTTCTCTAAATACCACTGGATTATGCTAACAATCACATGAATTAGGAAAAGCTAAGCATCGTTATCTGTCAACCATTCTGTATTGTATGTATGAAAAGCAATTTCATGTTAATTGTTTAATACCCAAAACAAATTATCACTTAAATCTTAAGTGTCATAAGATATTCCATAAAAATATCTAACCATATGAACTTCTAGGAAACTCTAAACATCTGAACATCTTTGAAAGAAATTGAGACTTTTTGCCACTTTGGTGTCAGAAAAATTCCTGGGAGT
This sequence comes from Diadophis punctatus similis, assembly GCA_023053685.1. Taxonomy (NCBI): domain Eukaryota; kingdom Metazoa; phylum Chordata; class Lepidosauria; order Squamata; family Dipsadidae; genus Diadophis; species Diadophis punctatus. The sequence continues at coordinate 128,680,742 of JALIGW010000003.1, forward strand.
AAATTTATTTCATTGCTCCAAATGTTTCTTCTCAGACTTACAGTTTCTGCTAGTAATCTGTGATATTGATTTTTGATTATGAAATAAAATTATGAGAATTTGTGAAGAAGAGGCGTTGGTCTTACCTGATACGCCTCTTCTCGGAGGGGTGGATATAGCATCCATCCCCACCCAGTATACTCAACGTCGACTGTTGGCTTTGGTTCTGCAGGAGGAATGTATTAATTAACTATGGCACAACAAAGTCTGTTGCTTCACGTCTTCGTTTCAAGCTGTCAAGCATAGCAACAAGGGCGGGACCTGAACAGCTTTGACAGACTCAGTCCAATGAGAGAGCAGACGGAATTAACCCATTCCTGGATGCTATATCCACCATGAGGGAGAATCAGAATGTTAGCAATCATTGTTCCATTCCACCATTCATCAAAAAGACTGGAAGAAAATTAAATATAATTGTGTGGGTCTGAATTAGCTTATCTTTTAATTCAAGTGGAATTGATCTTTGAACTAACATATTTGGTATCTTAAAGCAACCAGGGGGTTAATATCAATATTAGTCTCTGGTATCTTAGGAATTTTCATACATTTTGACACAACAGATGTGACTTTTTGGATGAACAGTGGTATTTCAGGGACAAGCTCAAATTGTCATGGACATTGGACATAATGTCTCTAAAAAAACCCAATCTATTGAAAAAGGGAGAAAATGTTCTATTCATCCATCTTGAAAAGGCCTTCTTTGGTGCACTGTGCATGTCTCCAAATACACTGCCAGAAAACCAGTACTCCTTTGTGGCAAAACAAAGAAATATGCTGAGTATCACAGCTTCTGCAAGATCCAGTGACATGGACAAACAAGGGAGAGGCCATTGAATTAAAAGAGCCTGGGAAGATGCCAGCGAGTGGACAAGTATACAGAAGTTCTACCAAAGTAATAAATATTTCTATCACGGGTTGTGCTGATTTCAGTTGTGTAGATACATCCACCTATTCACTAATGCAAATTTCCTCAATAAGCACAGATTGAGCACTCAAGCAAAGGCTAGATGAAACAAGATAAAGGAAAACAATACAAAAGATTTTTTCCAAATAAGTTTTCTGGATATTATGAGCCATATTTGCATGAGTCAATGAATAGAGCATCTAGGTACTGTATGCAGTAATATAAAATAAAGAACAGATAAGCTATATTGATTGTCAGTGATAAGGTTGGGACATTTACTGAACAGTAGGGTGTGAAACTTGGTTCTGATCCAATTCCAACTGACAATTTCAACCACCTTTCTGGTTAGAATAGATTCAGAAAATTGAGTCCATTAGATTTATTGCTTCAGTTTGAAACATGAAATTGGGTGATTGTCTATCATCACTGAAGCACCATCAGATTGACTCAACAATCTGATTTGCATTGTCATTCTGATTTAGAAAGATGGTTTGAAGATTTGATTGAATCAACTTCAGATCAGATTTCTGAATTGAATCTTTGCATAGCTCAGTCTGAGGACACGTCTCTTGACACTCAGTTATAGAAGAAGATATGAAGCAATTATATTACCGAATGTGATTTTTGTGCAGACCTTGTATCACCATACATCTTATGCTAAGCCACTTCAATATTTTGATATCAAAAAGCATCTTGATATGTTTAAGGGTGGGTTATCATATAGCACAAGTACTGGACAGTACATTCTCTAAGCTTGTTTCGACCGAATATTTTATATTCAAAGAGGGAATGATTTCAAATTTGCACTTTGAGATTTCAGTGCAATGGATCTCAACTAACAAAGAGCACTTGATGATATACCATATTTTTCGGAGTATAAGACGCACCAAAGTATAAGACGCACCTTAATTTTGGGGGAGGAAAACAAGGAAAAAAGGCCTTTGCCTCCAAGCAATTTGCCAAACAGCAAACAGCAAACAGCACAGATGATATACACTGTTTGATGTGTATTTCTGTGCATGTGTGCTTGACCCATAGAAATAGCAAAGAATTGGAGACATGTACATTATGCCAGAAAGTTTTCTTAAATGTAGTCACACTAACTCTTCCCAATTATTTAAATATATCTACTCCAAGGTAACTAAACTCTAATACTAAACAGGACACTGTTACATTTCAGACTATACTTGTACAGAGCTGTTAAAATTAAATTAAATTAAATTTTCTGGAAGTATACATTATTCTCTATTATTTAAAAGAAGATGCAATAGCACTGGGCCTCTTCAGAGCAAGCATTTATTTTAAAAAGCTTCTTCATTTTGTTAAGTTGTCTAGATTTACAGGGATCTCCAACCTTGGCAACTTTAAGACTTGTGGATTTCAACTCCCAGAATTCTACAGCCAGCAAAGCTAACAAAGCTGGCTGTGGAATTCTGGGAGTTGAAATCCACAAGTCTTAAAATTGCCCCTGGCTCTAGAACAATAATAAAGCAGTCTTTAAAAATTAAGTCTAATAATTTGAACATTCTACAGACATTTATAGTTATTCACTTACCCCCTTCCATCCAGTTCAGCAAAAAATAAAAATCTGTGTGTCTCTCCCAGCTATTTGCCTTTGCAGTTTCAGTTTCAGTTTCAGTTTCCCACGTGGCAAATCAGCTGTAGATTGGGAAGTGCTAGTGACTTGCTTGGCTTTATAGGCTCTTCCCTCTTTGATGCAAACAGGTAAATTGCTGAAAGACAGAGGCCAAAGGGTGGGGGTGGCTGGGTGGGTGGGGCTGCATTCGGTGTATAAGACGCACCCAAGTTTTCACCCTCTTTTTGGGTGTAAAAACGTTAGTCTTATACTCCAAAAAATACGGTATGTAAAATGCTGGGTTTTTTTTTTTTCTTCACTGGGAGTTGGGACTCCATTCCGTTTTCCTCTCTTTGGTCATATTAAAAAAAAGTCGAGAAAGGGAATGAAGCCCAAAGCAATATAAGACTTGCCATTCTCCCCCGCCAAAGTATAAAGTTTAATATGCTGACCAACCTCATGTATTGCTATCAGACAGTCACCAGCCACACTACTCAGCCCCCTCTCCTCAACTCTTCACAAATGGAAATGAAGTTGAAACACTTATATGTCATCTGAAACAGTCCCCAAAGCAGCCTAAAAGCTTCTGAACCTGAATGGATTTAGTGTATTGGAGGAGATCTTAGTTTCAATTCACAACTCAGCTTCAATAGGATGAGAGTATGCATAATTCTAATATGCCATCCCCATGAGGAGAGATACTTTGGCGGAAAGTTAATCAGGGAGAATCTGAGTATCACAGAACTGTAAACCATATTTACAAAGAAAGAGGTTCTAAAGAAATGTTGTATTGTTCAGCAATACTATTCCAAAGTGCAACAATATTGGAGTGTTCGTACACTTCCAAGTTGGTCGGAGAACAAAGGAATTGTGATTCCAAAAGGGTACAAACAGGCATTAAGTTAAGATCTGAAAAGTTACACTGAAAGCAACTTATAATATAGTTCAATATTGTAACAATAAGCATACAGTACTGTCACATTCTGCCATGGAGCTCAACCTAAACTGGCAGGTAGTTAGAGCACAGTTTTATCAGGTACATAATTTATGAATGTGGCTCAGAGAACTCTCAATTAGAAATGCATACTAGGGGCTGTGATATCATTTTATCTTTATCTTAAAGGCCAGAATTAGAAGATACTGGAGCAGAATTATCACCAACCCCACAATGTGGTTTGCAGTTTGATATCGTAAATTAGCTAAAACGTAAAATGTCTCTGTGAAGCCAAGGGAAGCTCATGTAATTTGTATACGAGATTTCTGTTTTCAATTAACTCTTGAACCATTTGATTATCACTTCGGCCTTTGGCTGATAAATGGAGTTTCTTCAGTGAGATGTGTTAATTAATTCATTTACATTCAGTGCTCTTAATGAAGAAGAGGAGGCCAAGCAACACTTCTCTTAAGGCTAGCCAGACATCTGCATCATACATGATAGAAAAAATGCCCCCTCAGGCGAACAAACAAACAAACAAACAAACAACAACCCCAACATGTAGTATTGCTGCTGTGAAATTCAGGATGAGGAGTTTATCTCTATTCTATGTTATTTTTCCAAAAGCAAAGAATGTTATCTATAGTTCTTGTATTACTAAAAACAATCTCTTGTACTTCCCTTCTGCAAAATATCTGTTTGTTTGTTTGTTTGTTTGTTTGTTTGTTTGTTTGTTTGTTTGTTTGTTTGTTTGTTTATTTATTTATTTATTTATTTATTTATTTATTTATTTATTTATTTATTTATTTATTTATTTATTTATTTAGTACGTGTTTGATAATATCAGAGTTTGGTACGCAGCTCTGGTAGGGAGCGGCAGATTTCGCAACTGCTCCGGAGCCCTCTCTGCCGGTCCACCTGGCACGTTGCCATTTTTTTCCGGTGATTTTCGGGCGATTTTGCTTCTGTGCATGCGCGGAAGCAAAATCGCGCAGAAATCTTGTGAGGGGACGCGTGTGAGAGAGAGATTTTGGCAAGATTTTGCCTCCGCGCATGCGTAGCGAGCAAGCGCCCCCCCCCAAAGCATGGAGATGCGCGCGCATGGCTCCGGCAGCGAGGTAAGTGAGCAACCCGCCCCTGGACTGTTCCATTTGCTTAATGATCATGATTTGCTTAACAGCTGCTGTGAAATATGTCAAAAACCCAGGTCCTGTCATGATGGGTTCCTCGATTTAATGAATGGATTACCGCTGCCAATTGTGGTCCTAAATTGAGGATTACCTGTAATTAAATTAAACAAATTGTATAATTTGCCACAAAGATACTACGTTATACTGACTTTCCAGGAATCAAAGTAGATTCCTAATTTCTTTTTTTCTTTCTTTAAAGAATTAAATTTGGATCAAACAGCAACTGATGCTGTTGAAGGTATATTTATGGGTGCCTTCAAAATATAAGAAAGGTTATGATTTGCTTTGCTTGGCACATTATGGTGGTGGAAATTTTTGCCTTTTATTTGCATGATATTATTTTACTAGGAAACATGTATAAATCAATTCATTATTGCTTTTTGTCAGAGATATATATCTGAGATTAACTAAGGTCACCCTGAGAAAGTGGGTAGAAGAGATTTTTCTAAATCAGAAGGACTAACACACTGATGTTTAAAGTTAAGTTTTCATCCTAAACCTTGTTTAAAGTGTACAGTTTAAAAGAGCAGTTAGAAGATTACATAGTCTTAAGTGTGTACTTTAAGAATCTCATTTGACTTTAACCTGGAAGTATGAGCCTGGAGCAACAAAAAATATCTAGACAGTTAATTTCCAGAATAGATTCTACATGTATTCATTGTAAAATGATTGAAGAACTTTTAGGAAAATAGTTGTTCCACTAGAACAATGTTTCCCAACCTTGGCAACTTGAAGATGTCTGGACTTCAACTCCCAGAATTCCCCAGCCAGCGAATTCTGCACTAGAACATGGTTTTTTTTTCATCATTTACAATCACAGGAAATACTATATCAAGATGCTCTGCCTAGTTTGTTCTGTGACGGCACTAAAGATCTTTTTTTTACACAGAACATGACATCAGAGGCAATACATTTACCGTATTTTTCGGAGTATAAGATGCACCGGAGTATAAGACGCACCTTAGTTTTTGGGGAGGAAAATAGGGGAAAACAATCTGCCTACCAGGTATTCATCTGGCTAGCATCCTTAGTCTGGTCAGCTTCAGCACATTATTTTATCTCCTGGTTAGGACTTAAAAAAAACCTTCTGAGAGTAACAATGAAAGAGCCTGCAAGCCAGTAAGAGCTGGGAAGGTCGTTAGCACCTGGTTAGGGCTAAAAAAAAAAACTTATTCGGAGCAGCTGCAGCACATTATTTTATCTCCTGGTTAGGACTTAAAAAAACCTTCTGAGAGAATAACAATGAAAGAGCCTGCAAGCCAGTAAGAGCTGGGAAGATCATTAGCACCTGGTTAGGGCTAGAAAACAACTTCTTTGGAGCAAGTAGAGCAATGAAAAAAACCCTGCAAAGACTTTGGGCTGGAAAACCTTCTTCTGAGAGAGTAACAATGAAAGAGCCTGCAAGCCGGTAAGAGCTGGGAAGATCATTAGCACCTGGTTAGGGCTAGAAAACAACTTCTTTGGAGCAAGTAGAGCAATGAAAAAAAAACCTGCAAAGACTTAGGGCTGGAAAAACATTCTTTAGAGAGAGTAACAATGAAAAAGCCTGCAAGGTAAGAGCTGGGAAAATCTGTTAGCACCTAGTTAGGACTGGAAAAAAAAAAAGCTACATTCGAAGTATAAGACGCACCTGAATTTTCAGCCACTTTTAGGGAGGAAAAAGGTGCGTCTTATACTCAGAAAAATACGGTAATGCAGGCTACTCGCGTGTATTTATCTGTGGGAATTTGGAACTGAAAATTTGGATAAGACCTTAAATGATGTGTGTGAATTGGCTTTAAAAAAATGACAGTCTTCAGTCTGTTTATGTTTTATTTCAGGAATAATATGGTACCTGTACCCATCCTATTTCCCTCTAGATATAATGAGATTATCACTAAGAATTCCCAGGCAGCATTGCTAACTGGTACAACTGATATGCATAGATCTTGCACATCCCGAGTGCATCAGATATGTGAAGATTGATGTACCTTGGTGGGAGGAAATGCTATAGTGTCTGTTATAATTAAGTGAGAAACTTTTAATTTGCTTAATTTGACAGATTAACTAGTCATGCACCATTGATCTCTGGAGATAGGGAAGGAGACTTAAGAAAATAATGTTGAGGATAATGCTGCAAGTCTTGGTGGGCATATAAATGTTTTTTATTTGAGTTTTTTTGGCCTTTGCGGCTTCTAAGCAGCAATAATAAATATAAGATCTCATTTCAGTAAAAGCCATTTTACCAGCACAAAGCATAGGACAGAGAGCAATGTGTACTTTTTTGTATAGGTTCACATAATTCTTAAAACCTTTAGGATAAGAGCACCCAAAATAAGTGGAATTTTAAAAACAGCCATTAAAACACCTGTCGTGATACACCCATAGGTAGATCAGCTGGGAAAAAGTTCCACAAATACAGACCAGCAGTGTAAAAAATCCTTCTCTCTTATATCTGCCGACTTCACAGTTGTTAAATGTAAGCTTGCACATGAAAGCTGATTTTTAAAATGGGAGCAAGTTCATTTAAGCCAAGGGAGGAGAACCCATAATCCATTGGCTGCATGCAATCCCTTCCAAGCCTTTGATGTGGTCTCTAGAATTGTCTCCTACTTTGATGCTATATTTCTAGCAATGGCTTCAATTAAAAATTTGCTGTCAGCTTTCTGGAATGCTTTGGGCACTGGTTTACCACCAGAATATTGACACTTTACTACTGCCTTCACCTTACCCCACTTCCTAAGCAAAACTATCTATACCACCCCCTAGACAAAAAGAGCTTCCTTGACACTGCCACAGAAATACTGTTTGTTTCACAATAACATTTTGTTTGAAATTCCCTCTCTTTTCTCGATTCCCACACGGCCACTGAATCTCTAAAGCACCACTGGTTGATGCTTCATTTCCACCTGAAATACATCATCTTCAGCATCACTGTCCATCATTTTCCAGGTTTTATTTTATTATTATTGTTAGTGACATTTATATACTGCCTCACAGAGCAAGCACTCTCTAAGCGTTTTACACAGTAAGCAATGTATATTTACATTGCCCCCAACAATCTGGGTCCTCATTTTACTTACCTCGGAAGGATGGAAGGCTGAGTCAACCTTGAGCCGGTGAGATTTGAGCAGCTGAACTCAAATGATCGCATTCAGCTAAAGTGGCTTGCAGTACCCACCCTGTTAAGCAGAATGTGAGGGAGTGTAGTTGGGGTTATTTATTTGGTTATTTATTTCTTTATTTGTTTATTTGTTTATTTGTTTATTTCTTTAATCAGGCATGTATTAGATAACAGATATAAATATAAACATGATTATGAATACATGAAATGGATACGAATAAAAGGGAACATTAGGATAGGGATGGTAGGCATGCTGGTGCACTTATGCATGCCCCTTAAAGATCTCTTAGGAGTGGGGTGAGGTTGACAGTAGACAGTCTAAGGGTAAAGTTTTGGGGGTTTGGGGAAGAAACCACAGAGTCTGGTAGTGCATTCCAGGCATTAACAATTCTGTTACTGAAACCGTATTTTCTGCAATTGAGTTTGGCGCGGTTTACCATAAGTTTGTATCTATTATGTGCTCGTGTATTGTTGTGGTTGAAGCTGAAATAGTCATTGTCCGCTTTTTTCAAAGGTACCGTATTTTTCGGAGTATAAGACGCACCGGAGTATAAGACGCACCTTAGTTTTTGGGGAGGAAAATAGGGGAAAACAATCTGCCTACCAGGTATTCATCTGGCTAGCATCCTTAGTCTGGTCAGCTTCAGCACATTATTTTATCCCCTGGTTAGGACTTAAAAAAACCTTCTGAGAGAATAACAATGAAAGAGCCTGCAAGCCGGTAAGAGCTGGGAAGATAGTTAGCACCTGGTTAGGGCTAGAAAAAAACTTATTCGGAGCAAGTAGAGCAATGAAAAAAAAACCTGCAAAGACTTAGGGCTGGAAAAACATTCTTTGGAGAGAGTAACAATGAAAAAGCCTGCAAGGTAAGAGCTGGGAAGATCTGTTAGCACCTAGTTAGGGCTGGAAAAAAAAGCTACATTCGAAGTATAACACGCACCCAAATTTTCAGCCACTTTTAGGGAGGAAAAAGGTGCATCTTATACTCCGAAAAATACGGTAGCTGTAGTCATGCAGAAAAATCCCGCCCTCTCCTTCATGCATTCAGACATTCATTCAGACATTTGCTAACAAACATCCATAAATATGGCTCAGTTGCCAAGGATCTGAATTTTGATCACGTGACTATGGAGATGCTGCAACAGTCGTAAGTGTGAAAAATGGTCATAAGCCACCTTTTCAGTGCCGTTGTACCTTCAAACAGAGGGATATTCAGCTGGTTCAGATCGGTTCGGGCAAACCAGTAGTAGTGACCTGCGAGTGGGTTTGCCCACCTGCCCACCTGCCCCGACGCTATGCCGTCCTATTTAGGCACATTTTGAAGCCATGCACATGCATGCAAGCTGTGCATACGACCAAAGTACATGTGTGGAAGGCCGCATGCATGTGTGGAAGGTGCGCGCGCGACCGAAGTGAACGTGCGCATGCACGCGCTCACATTTGCGAACTGGTAGGGAAAGTAAGTGAATATCACCTCTGCTTCAAAGGGTCACTAAACAAACTGTTGTAAGTCAAGTATACCTGTATATTTAATTTCCACCATATCATTCAAGGGACAAATCATATCAAAAGGTAGGGAATTTATTAGGGAGGAAACCGTGCCCACTTAGATAACCTATCATTTTATCAAAGAGTTGGTCCCAACCTCACCTCACCTTCCATTTGACTGGACTAATTCAAAGATTCCAAACAGAAGAGATAGTATTAGCTCTTGCTACCTTAATTCCCTAATGGTCAGTGATAGATGATGCAAAGCTAAACCTATCAGTGATAAAAGAAGGCTATGGCTTGGGATTGAGGGTGGACTTATAGCCTGAAAACCAGATGTTCTGTATTAGACCTATGGACTAATTTGACTTATAGCCTGAAAACCAGATGTTCGGTATTAGACCTATGGATTAAAAGCTCATCATTGATTATTTATTGAAAACAAAACAAAAAAGGATTTCCTCAAAATTTAGCAACTTCTTAGACTTATCCATCTACCCAGCCATCTTTGAAGGCAGATTCTACGTAGGCTTCCACCTGAACAACAGTTTTATTACCTAATCACATTTCTTTTGAAGTTTTTATCCTCGAACTTGGTTAAAGAATAACTTGATAACAATGTAAAAGCATGTGTGTGTGAAGGTTTCCATAAATTGCTCCTTATATGCTTCTGGTTACATAATGTAAGAAGAACCATAAAACGTTAATTCAAATGGGCATTTTTAAAACTTTGATGTGGTTAGTTCTGTGATCATCAGGAATAATGATCAAATACTTGAAGCATCAAAGATAAAGTCTGGTGTATTTATTAGAAATATAATGGTTATATCTCCCATTACATTTTAGTGGCATTTTTATGAAAGAAAAGTATATTCTGTAGTGCTAAAAGAAAACTACAAACAGATTAGGCTTGTTCAGGTATTTATTTGAATCAATATTTACTTATTTGAAAGGAGACTCTACTGACATAGATGGCTTTTTTAAAAAAAATAAAAGTAATGTATAAAACATACCTGGTATCAAGTACCTTGAATAACAAAGATAAAATGGCATTGCATGATAAAGTGGTTGCAAATTTTCAAAGAAACAATTACATCACAACAAAGCGAGGAAAAAATATGACAAAATCAATAGTTTAGCCCAAGCTCAAGTTTAAGAGAAAATTAGTACAAAATAGTAGTTTACAGATGGTATATAATTCTCTCAGTAAAAGTAGTCCCCTTCAACGACCAAAGTTATGATGGTGCCAAACCAGTGGTGGGTTCCTACCGGTGCGGTCGACTCTACCGCACCAGTAGCGGCCAGCAGATGGCACTATTTGCATGTGACAGCTCCGGTGCCGTCTTCACCTGTCTGTCGCATGGCACCATCTTTGTGGGGGGGATTTTTGGGCTGATTTTGCTTCCTGCGCATGCGCAGAAGCAAAATCTCGTGAGAGGATGTGCGTGCACATGAGATTTCGGCGATTTTTTGCTTCTGCGCACGCGTGAAATCAAAAAAGCACCAAAATCATGTGTGCACGCACGTCCTCATGAGATTTTGCTTCCGCACATGCGCAGGAAGCAAAATTGCGTGAGGGGGCACGTGCGTGTAGCGAGGAGGGGCACCAAAACATGGTGATGCATGCGCAGTGCACCGGTAGCGCGAAGAACAAGCAACCCGCCCCTATGCCAAACAAATAGTACTTATAATTCTTGTCCTCAAAGTTATAGCCCTTGCAGCAACCCCATCATTATGTGATCAAAATTTGAGTGCTTGGCAGTCTGCTTTTATTTTACAACCATAGTGTATGCTTCAACTCCCGCCATTTGCCTATTCAAATCCCATCTCTGTCCTTCTGGCAACCCTGCACTCGACCACCAGCTACCCCTCCCAGATGACCTTTCACCATCCTCCTCCTCCTCCTGATTTCTGAAAAAACTGCACACTACAGGAACCATTTGCAGTTTGCGATGCAGACAACACAGACTCAATCCCCAACAGCCTGTGCCTGTCTTCAACAGTCAAGGGGCACAGGGCAGAAAACATCCTGCAGCCAAGAAGGCTCCACACCCATTTGTACTACTCAGATGACCCTGAGGATGCAGATAAACCTCCAAGTGGCCTCAACGACTTTCTAAAAGAATGCAAATGACCAGCTGTCATTCTGTCATCTTCAAAGAAGAAAGAAAAAAACAATAAAGTCCAGTTGCCTTTTGAAAGAGCACCTTTGGGACAACCATCGCCTGGATGACTGAGAATCTCCATAGACATCACATGTGGACCATACACCTAGAAAGGGAATGGTTTATGAGGCTTACATAGTTAGTTATGCACTTTGGGATGAACACCCTTCGATTAGTGTGGGAATATGAATGGATTTCCAGAAAAACTGCAGACTACAGGAACTATTTGCACTTCAGTTTGAGATGCAGACAACCCAGACTCATCCTCAACAGCCTGTGCCTGTCTTCAACAGTGAAGGGACACAAGGCAGAAAACTTCCTGCAACCAAGAAGGCTCCACACCCATTTGCACTACTCAGGTGACCCTGAGGACAGAGACAAACCTCCAATTGGTCTCAATGACTCTCTAAAAAGAATGCAAACGACCAGCTGTCTGCAAGGAATAATAAATCCTTCCATTCCCCACCATCCAGTCAGAGCTGAAAAAGCTTCTTGGATGAGAAGCGAAACGTCTTCAAAGAAAAAACAAGGAAGTCCAGTTGCCTCCTGAAAAAAACACCTCCTAATGATGAGGCACACCCAATCAGGGGTGGGTTCCTCCCGGTTCAGACCAGATTGCCCGAACCGTTAGCGACCCGCTGGTGACACGATGATGGCGTCCGGTTCGGTTGGTGCCAGTCCGTGGGCGCCGCCATCTTTTTTTGGGAAATTTTTGGTGAATTTTTCCGTATTTGGATGGCTTCTCCTCTTCCACGGCTTGAAAAACAGCCCTCCTGCCCGCCCCCGGGTTAATACTCACCTTTATTTCTTTGCCCGAAGCACAGCTGATCAGCTCCTCAGCTGTGTTTCAGGCTGAATCCTGCTACTGAGCATGTGTGGAAGTGAAATTGCATGGGGGGAACACGCGCACGCGAAGCAAGAGTGCGCATGCAAAATGTCATGATGCGAACCAGTGGTGAAGGTAAGTGGAACCCAACCCTGCACCCAATGCTATGTGATGTCTCTCTGAGGTCCTTGTCTATTAACTGGAACCAGATCTGCCATTGCTAACTAATGCAGTCACATGATGTTTTGCTTAATAACCTCTTTGCTTAGTGAGGGAAATTCCAGTCCCAGTTAGGGTTGTTAAGCAAGGACTATCTGTACTTGTAAAAGTATATCAATTGTACAGTAAAAAAAAAATCTGAAAATGTTGTGATACAGAAGGAACACTTTAGCAATATGTGGGGATCATATAAAAACTTTCAAAATACTGGGGAGAAATACATAGTACTGTTTTAAAAAAAAATTAAAGAAAATTTGAACTGAAATGTCAGAAGTTATTTTTATTAGGAATTGTTGCAGAATGCATAAAATGTGTTATAGTCAGGGGTGAAATGCTCCTGGTTCGGGCGTGCCTGCCGGTCATCGTAGAGCCAGAAGTGATTGCAGCGCGAGGTTTCGCCCACCCGCCCGGATGCCGCCATTTGGGTTCTTTTACCTTCTGCGCATGCACAGAATGCTTTGCGCATGCACAGAGGGTAGAAGAACACAAATGGCGGCGTTCAGGTGGGTGGGCAAAGCCTCGTGCTGTGATCGCTTCCGGCTCTGCGACAACCGGCAGGCATGCCCAAACCGGGAGCATTTCACCCCTGGTTATAATCTAAAATATATACTAATGATCATGAGGACAACTTTGGCTCAACATTGGAAAAGAGACACTTTGATTATTTCAGACTGGGGAACCCAATTTTGGAAATATGCAGCAAGGACAAAATTAACAGTATATGTTCAGAACAGAAGCTCAATCAAATTATTGCAAACTGGCTCCCCCTTTATACTGTATATCATGCAACAAGGCAAACTTAGAATAAGAGGAAATCAATTGACTTAAGGACTGTAATCAGAAATAATAATTCCAATGCTTATAAACACATTAATTGAAATTATAAGTTCAAGTACAATGGGAGGAAATTTGAAATTAAGTTGTTTTGTAATGATGTTTTCATTTTTATTTTTTTGCAGTAGTGTTTTCATTGGTTTTCTTTTTCTTGTTTCCCCCCTTTTTCTCTTTTTGTATTTTTCACAGTTACGACCTTTGCAGCATCCCCGTCCTCACATGATCAAAATTCAGACACTTGGCAGCTGACTCATATTTATGATGGTTGCAGTGTCCAGGGGTCATATGACCACCTTTTGCAACCTTCTGACAAGCAAAGTCAAAGAGGAAGCCAGATTCATTTAACAACTGGGTTACTAACTTAACACCTGCGGTGATTCACTTAACAATTGTGGCAAGAAAGGTTGTAAAATGGGGCAAAATTCACTTAACAAATGTCTCATTTAACAATCGAAATTTTGGGCTCAATTGTGGTGGTAAATCAAGGACAACCTGCAGGGGTGGGTTCTAACTTACCTTGCCACTGGTTCGCTTCCTCCCACGCCACATGGGCACGCGTACCGCGTGGCCGGACCGCGCACCGCGTGGCCGGACCGCGCAAGTGCAGTGCCAAAAACCAAGCTTCTGCGCATACGCAGAAGCAAAAAACAAGATGCCGGTGCCTACGGCACTGCCATTAGAGCCAGTTCAGGGGTGTGGCCAACCGGTGATCACTCCCGGTTCGGCGAGCGGGGGGAAATTCCCGCTACCGGTTCTAAAGAACTGGTCCGAACCGGGAGCAACCCACCTCTGATTACCTGTATGTGCATTTATCCACAGAATGACATCATATTAATATCTTGTTCAGATTTTTTAAATGATAACAATGTATTGAGTTCTACATGATCATTTAACAAACTACCATGCTTCAGATTTTATCATAGTTCTAAATTCCCTGTTTATTTACTGATGTTTTCTTAATTTTCTACTTTTCTTCTTTTTTTTCCTATAATTTATTTTTTTCTTCCAATGTTTTAATGCATTGAAAATTAGAAGAGAAATACTGATGGAAATGTCTCTTGTATAGTATATGCAGAAAACCATAGAAAGCTAGTGAAGTTGGCTCTTCAGAAGGGCTCAGTATATTTTTGGTGTAAGTATGAGGCATTCATTGGCATCAGGAAACAAGCGTAAAAATATATATTTGAATCAAAGAGTCGTGTTCCTTTGAGATTTCTTGCAGCCCTGTTCTACTTTTAACTGCAATATGCAAATTACCTTTACATTGTAGGAAATTGAGTAAGATGACAGGGATATTATAATATAGACAATATGAAACGTATGTAGAGCTGGACTAATGTGTAAACGGCATTTTCGTTTCTCACATGACATTAAAAAGGCCAAGCAAAATATCACCTTCTAGGATCAGATGTTTGCATCATAAATGGAACAGCTTCAGAAGCACTCCCCCCCCCCAAATGCCATATTAAGCTCACAATTTATTGTTATTACTTTTGCTAATGTTTTAAATTGTGCCTATTTTTAACTGTTTCATTAAATGCATTTAACTGATGCATTTTTTTATCCATGGCTAAGCAACATCTGCAAACTTGATGCATAATGAGATCAATAAATGGGCAAATTTTTAGTGTTTTTGAATTTGTTAGTTAATCTGTTCATAGTATATAAAACGGTTGTTCTTCTGGTTGCTCTTCTGAACAACCATAGCACAAGAGAAGCGAGCACTCCGCAAAGCCAGAGCTGCAAATGCTGCAACAATGGTGCCCACACATGTCTGCCCGACATGTGGCAAAATATTCCGTGCCCGTATAGGCCTTACCAGCCACTTGCGGACACATTGTGGACAGCCCACAACCTGTTAGATGACAAGGTCCTCTTCGAACACTATGGACGAACATCATCAGTATATAAAATAATAATTTCATATAATGGAAACAGAACATGCTTATATTAAAAATCAAGGTTTATACTTGGACTGAAGTGTCCTAGATAGTAATTTTATCCCATTTCAGCTGGTACATTTGAAGATATAAAAATTTGATTAGAAACTGGATTGAGGTTTATTCAGAGTTGCACTGATTTAGGACTAATTCATTAATTACTTTAAAAAAACTGATGCTCTTCTCTTTTTAAAAAGGCATTTTAATACATTCAAATTTTAATATTTTAAATATTTTCATAAAGGTTTTCTGCTGTTTTCATGCTTTCATATATGTAAACAATCCATGTTCTTTTTTTACCCAAATATTTCCCCACCTAAAAGTTTGATGTAACCCTTGACGTAATTTTAGTATGCCTATTATAGAACATAAACAACTCAAACCATCTAACCCTATATGGGGCAGCATATGCATTCTTCAGAGAATGCAGGCCCAATGTAGGCAATATAAAACCTCCCTATCACATTGAATGGCTAAATGCACTGAAGCAGGCAACATATGGAAAAAATAGCATTTAGAAATGTAGCCTGTCAAAACAATATGTTTTGATTGCTAACCCTTCGACTTGATTTAGCATAGATCATACCATTTGATAATCAAGCACAATAAAGTGCAACAACATCAATCTTGCCATGCCCAAGAGAGAATGGAATATTCTTCTTTGAATGTTCTACTCAGTTTTCTGCCATATGCTTCCATTGTCCAATGGATTCTAAATGTTATCCTTTTCCTTTATTTCCCTTAAGTAGTATCCTCTTAAATGTCTTATTCAGCTGCATGCCATATTGTACAGTCTACAGGTTTGCCTGTTATTAATGATGTGATTAGGACTAATCAATGAGAAATTCTCAGGTAACAGAACTGCTGCTAATTCATTTCCACCGATTCAATCAGGCTGGATTTGCATGTTGCATTGCTAATGGTTCTGGGACTTATCTAGAAGAACAGGCATCCTGGTAGGACAGCATAAACTGTCATAAATGATATTATCTATAAACTGGGTAGTGCCAAACTGCATTACAAGTCATGGTAGACAAATATTCCACAGATGAAAATTACCTTTCTAAAGTTATTTTAAATTGGGGAAAATGGAAGACACATCTTGGGACCAAATAAGAATTAGTTCAACTTCAAAATCCATTGTTTATTGTGGGTGCATATGATATACACACAAACACAAGCGACTGCCTGGACAAGTCTCTGTAGTTTTCTTGAAAAGATTTTGGAAGTTGTTTGCCCTTGCCTCCTTCCTGGGGCTGAGAGAGAGTCACTAGCCCAAGATACTCCAAGATCCTCACTCAGTAAAGAACCTTGAGGTACTCATCTCTACTGATCTATGTGCCAGATCCCACTGCAACAGCATTGCTAAGAAGGCATTAAGAGTGGTTAACCTAATCTTGCGTAGCTTCTTCTCTGGTAATATTGTACTTCTAACCAGAGCATATAAAACATTTGCTAGACCAATACTCGAATATAGCTCATCTGTCTGGAACCCACACTACATATCGGACATTAATACAATTGAGAATGTCCAGAGATATTTCACGAGAATGTACTACACTCCTCTGTTCGCAACAGAATACCTTATGCCACCAGACTTGAAATTTTGGGGCTAGAAAATTTAGAACTATGCCGCCTTCGATCTGACCTAAGTGTAGCACACAAAATTATATGCTACAATGTCCTACCTGTCAATGACTACTTCAGCTTCAACCGCAACAATACATGAGCTCACAATAGATACAAACAATGTAAACCACTCCAAACTTGATTGCAAAAATTCGACTTCAGCAACAGAGTGGTCAATGCCTGGAATACATTACCTGACTCTGTAGTTTCTTCCCCAAACCCCCGTAACTTCAACCTTAAACTGTCTACCATGGACCTCACCCCATTCCTAAGAGGTCTGTAAGAGGCGTGCATAAGTGCACCAGCGTGCCTACCGTCCCTGTCCTAAAGTCCCCATGTATTCATAAAATATCATGTACTCAAAACCATGCTTATACTTCTTATATAGTCATATTAATGTTTATACTTTGTCTGTAATCTTATACACGCTTGACAAAATAAATAAATAAAAAATAAAAATAATCACCCAGCTGGCTTTGTGTCTAAGGCAGGACTAGAACTCACAGTCTTCCGGTTTCAAGTCTAATGCCTTCACCACTACACCAAGCTGGCTTTCATTGTATAATAAACCTAATGAAAAACAGAATGTCACCTGCCTGAATAGTAGTTTTAAATTACCAACTGTTTTTAAATAATTCTCAATTAAAGTTATCACTCTTCATACATTAAATTTGTATCTATTGTGAGCTTGTGTATTACTGTGGTTGAAGCTGAAGTAGTCGTTAACAGGTAGGACGTTGTGGCAGATAATTTTGTGAGCTACACTTAGGTCAGATCGAAGGCAACGTAGTTCTAAATTTTCAAGTCGCAGAATTTCAAGTCTGGTTTCATAAGGTATTCTGTTGTGAACAGAGGAATGTAATACTCTTCCTGTGAAGTATCTCTGGACATTCTCAATTGTGTTAATATCTGATATGTAGTGTGGGTTCCAGACAGATGAGCTGTATTCAAGAATCGGTCTAGCAAATGTTTTGTATGCTCTGGTTAAGAGTACAATGTTGCCAGAGAAGAAGCTGCGCAAGATTAGGTTAACCACTCTTAATGCCTTCTTAGCTATGTTGTTGCAGTGGGCTCTGACACTTAAATCGTTGGAGATGAGTACTCCAAGGTCCTTTACTGAGTGAGGATCATCGTCAAGGTCATGATCATCAAGTTTGTATTTTGTAGAGAGTTTGTAGAGAGGTTGACTCTCTCTTCTTTGTGGCAACCCCTGAGATATCGGAACACTGCTATCCTTCTTTTCATTAAAGTTTATTTCAGTTTATTCTCATGTACAGACTCTGTGAGATAGATACACTCATAAACTTTTAGCAAGAGCAGGTAAAGAAAAGCTCCCTAAGTTAACTCTTTTACATTGGAGAAGAAAAATGGCAATGCTTCCCTAGCTGAAGCTCCTTTCCTCAGGCTCAGTAGTGCTTTTATTTTATTTTTATTTTTATTTTTTTGAAAAAAATCACTGCATAATCACTTACTGACCAAATATGTGGGAAATGAGTGGCTATTTACCTGGAACCATAAAGCATCCAAGGCAAGGATTCTCAGTGCCCTTTTAGTGCATTGCAGTTTATTTTAATGCAAGGCATTTCAGTCAAGCAATATGCCTCTTTGTTGCACTTTGTTCCCCTTAAGTGTAGTTGAAATAGTATTCTAATACATGAGAATTTACCAATAATAATTGTATTATATATAAAGTTCTGTCATTTTGCCATTAAAAAAACATTGTTGCATGCACATATATAATAGATATATAAATTCACCTGAAAAGGTTAAAAAAACATAACCTGGTGTAGCTTAAAAGCATCTTAGTACTTAGTACTGTCTCACCCCTAAATCCTATTTCGGGGCAAGTAGAAATTAAAAAATAAGTCTGATGGGTAACAAAGCAAGAAAACCAATAAGAAATCTTGATCTGGGACCAAAGAAATTGGCAATCTAACGTAGCCTCCCCTTCTTTTAGCCTTCTGTAAAGCTTTGAATATTTGGCTTTCCCCCCAAGGCCTGGGATAAGATTGGGTAATTACACATTAGAAGTTTGATTGGCACCAAGCCTTTGCTGTTTTCAATGCTCAAATTTCATAGTTTTAGATGATTTTAGATGTTTTAACTTTTTATTGGAGTTGCCCATAGTTGGTTAGGAGATGGTAGGCTATATACATGAGAAAAAAGAAAGAAAGAAAGAAAGAAAGAAAGAAAGAAAGAAAGAAAGAAAGAAAGAAAGAAAGAAAGAAAGAAAGAAAGAAAGAAAGAAAGAAAGAAAGAAAGAAAGAAAGAAAGAAAACATTATATAGAACAATGGTTCATAGAAAACTGGGCAAAGTAAGGAATTGATGGGAAAGTGTCAGAATGATGGATTTCTTGTCTAAAACATTTATGCTACTTATCACAAAAAGAATGGAATGGGTTTGGAAGAGATAAACAAGACTTGGAGATATGTTAAATGGCATTGAGATTCTAATTGGAACCAGTTGTTTGTGCTCTGTGTTCTATCCATGGTCTTGAGTTCAATTTTCATTCTTCAAAATCTAATCCTTTTTTATAACACTGTGTGGATAAAACCATGTCTAGGACAACTCATCATGGCCAACTCGCCATGGGCAACTTGTCATAAGACAATTCAAAGTTGTGTTAATCATTTCATTCAGTTACTTTTATTACTGGTGATTGCATTTTCGTTGAAATTATTGTAACTCTTGTATTGACTTTATTTTCTTATTATTCTTATCTTATTATGGCCATGGTTCCATTAAAATTAATTTAACTTTTGTATTTATTGAACTGTCCTATGGCGAGTTATCCCACGGTGAGTTGGAGGAAGGAAGGACAAGTTGGCCATGATGCATTGACCACTGCGAGGTGGCCATGATAAGTTGCCCCATTCTGGGTAAAACCTATATGGCTTATTTTTTCCCCAATATCATGCACTCCTTCCTTCCCTCCTTCTTTCTTTCTTCCTTCCTGCCTGCCTGCCTGCCTGCCTGCCTGCCTTCTTTCTTTCCTTCCTTCCTTCCTTCCTTCCTTCCTTCCTTCCTTCCTTCCTTCCTTCCTCCCTCCCTCTTCTTTCTTTCTTTCTTTATCTCTTTCTTTCTTTCTCTCTCTTTTTTTTCTTTCTTACAAATATCTTTACTAAGTTTCAAAAACAAAGATTTAAATACAAATACTAACATATGGGGGAAAAGGAAAGAGAATAACAGGACAGGTTAAAAGTGGAAAATGCATCAGATTAATCTATAACAAAAGTGAAGTCCAACTTAATTCAGTATAGAGATAATGTGATGCAACAAACTCTAATTTAAATGAATAATCAATATTTAAACTATCTTAAAATATAATAAACATTCTAAAATACCATATTCATGTTATATGATGTTTTCGTCATATTACGTTTTTTTCTTAATTTTAATCTCACACATAATCTAACATATAATAAATTAGCAAATATGAATAGCCATATTTTTTTAAAAAATCCACAATCTCTTTAGTCAAATCGTATCTAATCCTCAAATCCCTTAGTCAAAAGTTGTTTTTCTCCTTATCTTGTAAGAAATCTAACAGTGATTTTCAAGTAGTGAGAAATTTAGTCAGATTATTGTCTTTTAGCAAAGCAGTCAATTTCACTATCTCAGCTAACTCTATTAGTTTTAAAATCCATTCTTCCATTGTAGGTTTTTATTCCTCTTTCCATCTTTGGGCATATAATAACCCTGCAGCTGATATTATATATAAAAACAAAGTCCCGTGTTTTTTTCCAGCTGGTTATCTGCCAGAAAAAGCTTCAGGTTTCAATTTTACATCCAGAAGACCTTCATGCTCTTAGTTATCCAATATATCAGCATTTCTTCGACACTATTAACTATCTCTCAGCAATGTCAATATATTGTGTACATGTTGACTGTGAAAAAGCATCAGTTCTATCATTTTGTATACACAGCCCACTAGAATGGAAAGGCAGGGTATGATACGTGTCAGATCAATTAAGGAAGTACATCTGGTGGGACCACAAGAAAGGGCCTCCTTGATAGTGGTCCCCTCTTTATTATCTCCCCTGAGGTACAGTTGGCTGTCATCCTATTGCTTTTCCAAAAGGTCTTAAAATGTGGTTTTGTCAGGCCTGGGGACCCTGAATGGAAATGGAATTGATCAACTGATTAACTTGACTATGTTGCTGCGGTCATGGGGGTGTGGGGGTGGGAGGGTTTATGGGTTTTTAAGGGTTAAGGGTTTAAGTAATTTTTAACATTGTAAGCTCCCAGAGTCACCTGTGTCAGCTTGATGGCCATATAATTTTGTTTAATTAAAAAATAAAACATTAGCTGAATATTTTGCTAAATGCTATATGGTAGACTAAGAGCTTAAAAGAAACAAATCCAGAAGAATACAACAGCAAACCACTTCTGTATTACTGCCAAGACAATTACATGACATCTCCATGAAGATAATATGAGTTGAATTCAACTTGGTGTGGACCTTACCTTTACTTTTTAATCAGGCTCTTAGTTATGGATATGGTCTCTATAGTAGTAACTACAATACATTGTGACTGATATATTGTCTGTCAGTAGGCTTCAGTGTCCAATTCAGAGTCTGGTTATTACCTGTCAAGCCCTTCACAAAGCGGCTGTGCAGTACATTAGGAACTGTGTCCTCCAGTCCATGAATAAGTTGAAGGATCTAAAGAAGATTTTATGAGGATCCCCAATCCCCAAGAGAAGTAAGAGGGGTATGAAGCAGGAAGCAGACCATTTCTCTCCAAGCTATCATCTTAGGGAATAAATGGTTCCAAGAGGTAAACTTTGTCCCTCTACTTCTGGCATTTCAAAAGGCAGAGAAAACCATATTTTATAAACAGACATTTATTTCCTAGTGTTTAGGCATTTTTAGTCATGCTTTATAAATTATGGATTTTATTCTGTGTGATGGCATAGTTTATTGTTATTTGTCACTTGCATAAGTGTTATAAAAGTGGAATGACTGAGTGAATGAATGATTTAATTCTCCTGTCTCAATTTATCTAAGCCATCAAGTATTTAGTGTTCCTGCCAGGTTGCAATCAGAGAAAAGATTTGCCTTTACAAAGAGCCATCTTTATTAGATCAATCCTTCTGAGGGTAGGTTCATTGACATTTCATTGTATTTCCCATATTGTCTGGTTGTTGAAAGAAAACTGTGTCCTAATTGAGGGGTTTCCTCAGTATATGGCTTGAAACCTTTATACAGTCACTTATATTCAGTGTAAGCTACCTAGGAAAATTGAAAAATATGCCAGAAAAAAAACAGTCCTGAAAATGTTGCAAAGAGATGTCTATAAGGAAGCTCTAGTCTGAAGAAATGCAATTTGAAACAAGAGCCAGTCTGTTATAGAGATTAAGATGCTGGAGCAAAATTTTGGAAACCATGTGCTCTAGTTCTCACTTAGGTACTTATTTGGATTAGCTTGAGCTAGCATCTGCTGCTCAATCCTCATAGGTTTGATGTTGTTGGGGGTGGGGGTGGAGGAGAAAAGAATATTGTATGTATGCCACCTTGACTTCTACAAAACAAAGGCAGGAAACGAATCAAATAAATAAGATTTTATCATTAGGGAAGACTGGATAAAACTACCGAAAGGGTACTAATGATATTAGGTTATATGAACTATCCCAAGAATGTAGGAGAAGAAATGGTAGAACCAAGGGGTGGAGTGAAAAAGGCAATTAGCTTAGAATCCCTACATAGCCACAAGCTAACTAAGTCCAGCCCCTCTTGAATGCCGTTGACCCTTATCTAACTCTAACCAGATGCTGGTTGTTAGTTGTGAAGATTCCTGTGTATAGACTTTAAGCAATAAATCCATTTAATTGAAACTTCACATGTGAACATGGTCTTTCATGCCTGACAAGTATCAGACGCACTATGCCCCTGGATATGAAGTAGTTTTGTCTTCCTTGTGAGCTTCCCTGAAACATCTTGTTGGTCATTGAGGAAAAGATGACGTCAAGGACCTTGGAGTACTCATCTGTAATGATCTAAGTGCCAACGCCCACTGTAACAGCATTGCCAAAAAGGCATTAAGAGTTGTTAACCTAATCTTGTGAAGCTTCTTCTCCAGTAATATTGTATTACAAACTAGGGCATACAAAACCTTTGCCAGACCAATTCTTGAATACAACTCATCTGTCTCGAACCCACACTGCATATCAGACATTACAATTGAGCGAGTCCAGAGATATTTCATGAGACGAGTCCTCCACTCCTCTGCTCACAACAGAATACCTTATACCACCAGGTTTGAAATTTTGGGTTTAGACAACTTAGAACTACGTTGCCTTCAGTCTGACCTAAGCATAGTACACAAAATTATCTGCTACAATGTCCTATCTGTCAATGAATACTTCAGCTTCAACCGCAATAATACATGAGCAACAATAGATACAAACTTAAGGTAAACCGCTCCAAACTCGATTGCAGAAAATATGACTTCAGCAACAGAGTGGTCAATGCCTGGAATGCACTACCGGACTCTGTGGTTTCATTCCCCAACCCCCATAACTTTAACCTTAGACTGTCTACTATTGACCTCGCCCCATTCCTAAGAGGTCTGTAAGGGGCGTGCATAAGCGCACCAATGTGCCTACCGTCCCTGTCCTACTGTCCCCATTTATTCGTATCCATTTCCTGTATTCATAACCATGTTTATACTTATATCTGTTATCTTATACATGCTTGACAAATAAAATAATAAATAAATAAATAAATAAATAAACAAACAAACAAAAAACAAAAAACAAACAAATAAACAAAAAAAACAAAAACACAAAAACACACAAAAAATAAAAAATAAAAAAATAAAAAATAAAAAAAATAAACAGTAGTTGTACATTGCCTCACTGTTCTGTCTTTCAACCAATGAGTTTAGGACTCAATAATTAATGGCCCTTTTTGCTCTGTTGAAATATTAAGGGAAGTATCCCACCTTTGCTTTTCAGGTCTCTGCCGCCTTCCTTTCCACCAAACAATAAAGCACAGCTCCTTACAAGGCCTTTGACCTACTGTACAAATGCAGTTATCACATAAATAAATGTACTTTGTAAAACGGTGCTGCTAAATTAGAGAGCATTGACAGCAGTGCCGATATACATTATGAGAGAGAGAGAGAGAGAGAGAGAGAGAGAGAGAGAGAGAGAGAGAGAGAGAGAGGGAGGGAGGGAGGGAGGGAGGGAGGGAGGGAGGGAGGGAGGGAGGGAGGGAGAGAGAGAGAGAGAGAGAGAGAGTTTAGTTACAGAAATGTCTTAAATATAATTCAATTTATATATTCCTTTGTGTTGGTAGGTTTTACAGTATTAACTAGTAGAATTTCATTAGATCTCAAGATGCATCATATACCTCTGTCATTTCCTTTTTTTTTATTACATTGACATTTTCTTGGAACTATTCAAGATCTCTTTCTTAAATGGTAGTTGCTAATTAAAAATATGACAAATGTTAAGTAATTCTAGGTGGGTTTTTTTTACAACACATACACTTGCACCAAATTGAATTTCATCTATCATTTCATGGCCCATCCTTCTGGTATCATAATTGCTTTCCAAAAAATTCCTCACAGGCAGTTTGCTTAAATTATTTGTATCATTTGGTAATTTTATTGCTACATTGTTCATGTCCTTTTCCAGCCAGATAATAACCATTTTTTTTAAAGGACAGGTTGCAATGTTTGTGTTATGTACTGACGTACGTAGTAAATGTGCATAGCCGCTGCTGATTGGCCAATATAGCAGCGGTAGATTTGAACGCCTGTCACTGGTCGGCCAGGTTGCAGGGAAGCCCTTAAAAGTGGCTTCCCTGCTGCTCGCCGCCAGTTCTTTTTACTTGAGCTGACCTGCTAAATAAAGTGCTGAACGGTTCTACGTCTCGACTCTAATTCCCGCACGCTAATTTAACAGTTTTAAGCACCACCACCCCGCTGTTCATTTTTAGCAACTGGGAAAGTTGTTCCACGTTCTCCAATAGATAAGTTCTTTTGGGGTTCTCAGTGTCTACTTCCTCTGCAGAGGAGTTCATGGCAGGATGAATCTGAGCAGCAGCATCCCAAAATGATAGCACTGCAAAAAATTCATTTACCAAGATAAGTTTCAGCAATGACTTACATGGAAGGAACAACTTAGGTCACCAGAGAACTTGAAACATCATCATTGTCATCTTCATTGTCATTGTTATCGTGATCATCATTTTTCCTGGGGCAAGAAGCTGAAGGAGGATTTGGCAGGAAGATGAGATCCAGACAAATCAGAATTCTGTTTCCACTTAGAGTTAAATATAATATTTGTGACTAGGTCATTTGAAGAATAGCTTAGCATTGCATATCATATCTATAAATGAAGGCCACGGTTACCCTATCCTCAGTTTGGAAAGCTGTTGAGAGCCAAGGAGATGACCTCCAAACAGGAATCCGGAGATTGTTAGATGCAGAAGTGCATCACTTGAGATGGAGATATATAACTGGGTATCATCAACCTACTGGTAATACCTCATTCTGTGGTGACAGATGGTTTTGCCCAGCAATTTCATATAAATGTTAAAAAAGGAACAGAGACAGCACCAAACCCCAGGACACCCCACAAAGCAGGGGCTGCAAGCACAAATTGGGACTGGCCTCAGAAGAAGGATGTGAAACAGCACAAAAACTGCACCACCGACCCCCAGTTCCATCAGCCCCAACTATGGTCGATGGTACAGAAAGCCACTGACAGGTCAAGAAGAGCAAGAATGGGTATACCATCTCCATCCTGCTCCCACAACAGATCATCCATGAGTGCAACCAATCCAGCCCCATATCTTGGCCTGAAATCTGATTGAAAAGGGGTCAGATCATCCATTTTCTCTAAGATCCTCCAGAATTGCAACACCACGAACTTTTTCAACCCAAGAACAGGAAGTGGGAGACTGGACAAAATTTGTCTAGAATGGCATACTGGTGCCTTTTTAAAAGGAGCCAAAAACACCTCCTCTACCAAGAATAAATTCACTAACACTTGACCCATTTACATGACGCACACACCCCGCCAGCCCTAACCAGCCAGGAGGGGCATGAATGTAATGTGCAGCTTGTGCCATTATGAATGGGTGGAACTTGTGTGTGGAATCACATGTTTTATCATTTTGGTGTCATAATGGTTACCTATGAGTGCTTATGGACTGATATTCATAAAAATACTACTAAATAAATCTAAATGTAAAAACAGCTTTAAACTGTACGGTATGGCAATAAAAAATATCCTCCAAATACTTTCTATAACCATGGCTTAGGCACAATATTTTTGTAGCTCATTCTATAATAACTCTGACTTGTGTTGAATTAACCGAAGAGACCCAGATATTCATCTCATTTCTAGATGAGCCTACCTTATCATTAAATTATAATTTATTTAAAATGAATTGGAATATAAGGAATTACCTAATTGAAAAAGGCCATAGTATGAATGCAACAACATGCCTAATAGCACTATAAGCACTAATGAGCCTAACCAGGTTGGCAAGCATGTTTTAGCCTAGTAACTGTAATACCAGTTTTGGGGTGGCTTATCTCTGCCTAGCTTCAAGTCAGGGTGCCAATTTGTTTCAGGTAAGGATTCAGTTGATATGTAACTCCATAATCCTAGCAAATATTTGGCCAAGTAAAGGTTTTATAATGCAGCCCAAACTTCATTGAAGTTGCTTTTCTGTGTATTTGCTTCTAATTGTATTCTGTACTGTAGTGTAACATATCGGGAGGAAAAAAAGCTAAATGTTTCGGTTGTATAAGCAGAAAACGTTTGGGTTGTATAAGCAAAGCCACAGTACTTCCTTTATTTAGCACACACTTTTTTTTGACTATTTCAGTTCTTACTTAACTGAGTTCTTTTAAAAAAATTTAAGCCAGCAAATCTTTGCTCTTTGAGTGAAAAGTAGAAGAGTCTAAAATAAAAATGTGGCACAAAGGTTTATGCTTCCCTGTCCTAACTTTGACCCTAAATTATTTATTTATTTATTTATTTATTTATTTATTTATTTATTTATTTATTTATTTATTTATTTATTTATTTATTTATTTATTTATTATTTATTTATTTATTTATTTATTTATTTATTTATTTATTTATTTATTTATTTATTAGTGATATTTATATACCGCCTCATAGTGCAAGCACTCTCTAAGCGGTTTACACCATTAAGCAATGTATATATTTACATTGCCCCCAACAATCTGGGTCCTCATTTTACCTACCTCGGAAGGATGGAAGGCTGAGTCAACCCTGAGCCGGTGAGATTTGAACAGCTGAACTCAAATGATCAGTAGCCTGCAGTACTGCTCTCTAACCGCTGCGCCACCTCGGCTCTTATTATTATAATTGATGAAATAAAATATTTTTTATATTTACGTATGCTTACTTAGAAATACAGTTCTTGAATAGGATTACTTATTTCTAAGTATGTATTGGGTTGCAATGTAAGATATTTCACCCTTAAACCATACAGGAAAAAAATTGAAAGAAACAAGCAGATCTAACAAATTTGATGAGACTGACTTATGTGATTTTTCCTGAAATATGAAAGAAAAAATAATGTAATGCAAAGGCAGTTTAAAAAAAATCCTCTACTCACAATTATTGGTGATATTTATTACACTTTCTGTGCTGTTTTTTTGCCCTTCATATTCCTCATAGGAATCGCAATAGAAATAATTACATCGGACATAGCATTCATTTGGCTGATTGGGAGAGAACTTGGAAAATAAACTGTAAGATAACAAAATCAGTAACATATAAGGAGAATTATTATAAAATGTTTTACATATTGTACTTAGCTCCATCACGATTGGCCAAAATCTACCCAAATGCTAATTCAACTTGTTGGAAATGCAACAAAGAGTTAGGCACCTTCTTTCATATGTGGTGGACATGTTCAAAAGTGAAATACTTTTGGAAAAAAGTCCACAGATGGTTATATGAAATCATGGGAAAAAATATCGAATTTACACAGGAATTTTTTCTACTGGGGATAATGAACAAACAGTATCCCAAAAGTCTTCAATACCTAGCTCTACATATCATAACGGCTGCGAGGATAGCCTATGCTCAGTGCTGGAAAAAGAACCATATACCTTCAGATAACTTATTGTTAGATAAAATATACAGATGCGCTGAAATGGACAAACTCACTATTGAACTCAAAGGACAAAATAATTCAGAATACTATAAGATTTGGACAAAATGGTACGACTGGACTAAGAAGATAAAACTAAAAGAAAAAGAAGAAAAAGACTGTGATAAAGGATGAAGATATGTAAATATAATAAATAATGTATAATATTTAATACTAATAGTGTAAAAATAATGGGTATGGACTTGTGTCAAAATATGGTGATGTATGAAAATAAATAAAACAATAAAGAAATTTTAAAAAAGAGAAATAATTATAATCCCTCTCAGGTTTCATTGTTCTATTCCTCCCTCCCCGTTATTTTATCTCGCCACCAAAAAAAATGTGATGTTTCTTTTAATGGAGACCTCTGTTATAAAGCCTATCTTGATAATGATTTAGATTAAATGAAACTTTGTCAAGACGGAGATGCTCTGACAGGAAAATTATGGGTTAGAAAGCAAGAAAATTTTTTTAAAAATGCTGGAAATTTATTTTGGTTAAATGTTCTTGCTTCTTTGATTTTAAGAATGCTTACAAGTGGGCAACTTCTAACACTTCTGATCAAAAAACAGTTTTTTTTTCTCTTAACAGGATTATTTGAGATAAGAAAAAAGATTCAGGATGTGATATCAAGATAAGAAAGAGTTATCAAGTTATAAATTAAAGATATCATCTTCAAAACCATCATGAAAGAGGCTATTTTTTAAAAAAGAACATGCCTTCAGGTGATTGTTCCATCCTTAGTCAAGGCTAAAATACCGTTGGTGTGAAAATGTAGGAAGATTAGAAATGAAAGAGTTTCTAAACTACTTATTACATTCTAGCCTGATCTAAAAATACTTCCGAGGCTACCATACATATATATACACAGCAGCTAGTATATGCTCTATGGTACAATCAGATGATGTTTTGGAAAAGCATTGCATCTGACTTTAAAAGAACAACAAAAACACACACAAACACAGACACATACAAATAGGCCATGACATGTTTGCCAAGCAAAAGACATTTAAGTTTTGTATATCAAATATAACACGAACAACTTCCATATTCATATTCCATTTACATGTTCAGAAGAGTCTCTAAATACAGAAAAATACTTGTTAAAAATAAGCTTTGTAAACCTATGTGCTCATACATCATACACATTAGCAATAGCAATAGCACTTAGACTTATATACCGCTTCATAGTGCTTTACAGCCCTCTCTAAGTGGTTTACAGAGTTCAGCATATTGCCCCCAACAATCTGGGTCCTCATTTTACCGACCTCAGAAGGATGGAAGGCTGAGTCAACCTTGAGCTGGTGAGATTTGAACAGCTGAACTGCTGAACTAGCAGTCAGCTGAAGTAGGTTGCAGTGCTGCACTTTAACTACTGCGCCACCTCGGCTCCTATTGCCACATTAGCAATAGCAATAGCGCTTAGACTTATATATCACTTCACAGTGCTTTACAGCCCTCTCTAAGCGGTTTACAGAATCAGCATATTGCCCCCAACATTGGAAGGATGGAAGGCTGAGTCACCCTTGAGCCAGTGGGAATCAAACTACCAAACTGCTGACACAACTCTTGCATTTATAGAATGATGATGGAATGAGCTTATACAGAGAAGGAAAAAAATCTAAAAAAAATAGGTATCAGGCAAACTACTGCCACTTAATTGAACAAATGCTCCAAGATTTTTAAAAAATCTTTTTAAATTCATCTACCTAAAAAAAAACAACCAAGGATAAAATTGGAATACTCTTCCTCACTTTTTGAGTATTCTACAGTATATGTACATTCTAGTTAGTGGAATGCAGGCAGTGGTAGATTGACTTGTAAGAATATTGCTATTCTAACTTGTCCAGAATAACTTCCACATGCTTTGGCTAAAATTGGGCTTTAGTTGAATTTGAGGCGTAGTATGTTTTGCTCAGTACTGTTTTTATTATTAGTAAAGAATGCTTTATATGATGGTATAAGTGTATCCATTTACATATTCTCTGTCTCTGTCTCTCTGTCTCTGTCTGTCTCTCTCTCTCTCTCTCTCCCCCTCCCCCCTTCTCTCTCCCTTATTAAAAGGCATTGTGTGAATGCCTGAGTAAGTATTATATATAAAAACTGGTTAGAATCTAAAAAGCAGCATATGATTGGTGAGTGTTATTGTTTTTATTCATTACTAGTTCATAACCTATTGTAATTATACTGAATTTGGCAGTATAAATTTGATTTATATATACATCAATGTTTCATTGATGTATGTATAAATCAAAGGCTATTTCTCTATTGTTTCCCCTATGATTCCTATAACTCTTTCTCCTGCAAATGATGGCTAATCAGTTCTGATGCATATTTCATCTTAGTTTTGAACATGTGCCTACATGTTAAGCCATTAATGCAAATAATTTTTTTTACTGAAATACACATTACTTGTGGATTTATTTATTTAAGACTCACAAAGTACACTTGTTCAGGCAAACACTTTCACAAGGTGTCTTCCATAACAGATAGCATTGGCACATACATATTTATCAGATAGCAAACATATTTATCAAAATTAAATCATCCTTTAAATAATAAAACACATTACCATAATGGCTTGCCACTACGATAAAAACAACTTCAGCAATCAAGATAACTCTGTCAGATCTGAATATCAATTTAAAGCAACAGTTCATAATTACTTTACACCAAGATTCACCATTCCATTTTTTGAAAAGAAATGTGGGGAGGGAACTTGAAGCCTGCCTGCAAAATACAAACTGAAGATGCCTTGTGTGCAATTTGCATAGCATAACTATGCTGCACGATGAACCAATCATTTGTGTGACATTCTGTGATTGCATCAAATTTATTTTTCTATACTCTGGTCAATTTTTAAACCATCACTGGGAGAACCTATTTCCTTTGTGTTGCACTACCCATAATTAGTTGTCAGGAACAAGACTAACAAGGTGGCAACCTTAGATTCTCAGTGGAATTTCTATAAGCAAACCATTCCTTGTCAAGCACAATTCAGTTCAAACTTGTCTTCTTTCCTCCATAGCAAAGGCTTTACCATTTCCTAGTTTTTGGAATTTTAAGAATGCCATATTGTTATGAGGTTTTCTCTTTCTCACATTTTTCTTATCACTTTGTAGCACCCCTGGCTGCTTATGCTTCCTTCTCTAACAAACAAACACCAAGAGAAGGATGTCCATCATATGTTTAATAGTTCTCAGGGAATCTGAGAAGTTGAAGACTGCTGGAGAGAAGAATTGTGTCCCATAAAAGACAGGACATCCATGTTCAGCCTTTGGCTCCCTCGTTACCAACTCTGCACTAAATCCAGGGAAATTTCACCAGTATTTTCACATTCTTTGAACAAAAAAATCGAAAGCAATGCATTTCCATACCAATTAAATGAGAATGTCACGATGTGAAATATTGTCAGTTTGTGCATCTCTATGTTCTACTGTTTTCTTGTATCTATGGTCAAACAGACGTATGATATATTCTATTACGCATGTCTGCATTCCAGAGGTTTACTCATTTTCCTTTCTCATCGCCATTTCTACCAAGGTAGAAGTGATTTATTTCCTTAGCTGATCAAGATGTAGTTCTAATAAGAATTCTTTGTTACTTTTCTACTGAAATAAATATTTTGTTAATTAGATTTGAATCTCGGGTTTTATTTTCTAAGTAAGTATGTTTTCAAAGAAGCTACGATCCATCGACCTCCGGAGGACTGATTTCTTCCGCTAACAGAGAATGAGCCAGATAAAAAGGAGGCTGTCTGGAACTGTGGAGTTGGTAGCCATCTTTGTCTAGAAATTTGATATGAAATAGTACATATAGTACAGCCAAGTTTCAGTAACATGTTTGCAGAAACATTTTATTTTACTAAAAGAAGGGGGAGGTTCATCTCTATATTCTAATTCAGCTTTCACAATTTGGATGCCCAACAGATTGAGGACTTCAACTCCCATTATTTTCAGAAATAATCATGCTGGTTTTGGAATTTAGTGAACTGAAATCCATTCACATCTGGACAGCAGCCAGAAGTTTGCTATATTTGTATATTTGTAAATAAAGATTTAGGTACAAAACCACACCTTTTCAGTGCTGTCTCATCCTAGAAAAGTAGACTCAAAAAGTAGGATACCTGGACCATCTAACTTGCTGGGAAAATGAAGGGCATACAGCACCACCTTGTCTTCTATCTTTTCGTTCTTTTTATGCTCTTTTACTGGCTGTTCTGGATAATAAATTCTTCCGCCAAGCTGTCAACTTGAACTAGAAGGGCAAATGCTAATGCTGGAATATTGCTGGTAAGCTATAAAGAAATTAGAAGATAAAATAGGTGACTGGATTTAAATAAAAAAAAGTAACCAGGGTTAGGAAACTGTGTAAAATAGTCAGAAAGGTAAGGTTTGAGAACTCTTGAAATTGACAAGAATTGCTAAATTGAATGCAGATAATAATATGTTTTCTTATGTCAAATGTAGGGATTATTAGCAAACCACATATTAAGTGAGATGAGAGATGTACTATCAAAGAAAGAACATCTTTGCAAGTAAAAGCTCCAGATGAACAATAGGCAAAAAAAAAAGGACCTAATACAAAATGTTGTCTTGTATTTATTTATTTATTTATTTATTTATTTAGCGATTCTTATAGGCCGCTCTACTCCCTGGGGACTCAGGGCGGCGTACAACATATATAAGAACAGCAGTATAATATAAAAATACTATAAAAACAACACCAATAATAAGATAGTGATTAAAAGGATAAAAACAACACAAGCAACAGTCATAATCACCCCGCCTGCAGGAAGAGCCATGTCTTAATGGCTTTCCGGAAGGCCAGCAAGGTTGGAATGGTTTGGATCTCTGGGGGGAGTTGGTTCCAGAGAGCTGGAGCTCCCACAGAGAGTATTCTTGGGCTATAGGTCTGGACTGCAAAATTATTGAGAACAATCAATTGGAAGCCAAGTAAGGGTTTTTGTATTTTGGGTTACCTTTGAATGAATGGTTGGATTTTTACTAGTCCTGGTATCAAATGTGGAGTGATATTTTTACCCTTTCAAAAAAGTGTTCCAGTTTAGTACTGCAAGCTTCTAGAAAAGATGGGAAAATAAACATTCTTTTTTTTATTAAAATTTATATTTTATTTAAAGAACAATTAAAAACAAACAAACATACAAACAAGAAGACATAACAAAGACCTAAATATGTATAAGTTGTATACATGACGGATTATCCAGTTAAACTATTTACATAAAGTTCCTTTATCTATGTTCTTCTTTTTGAAAAGAATCAAATTTTATACAATTTTTCAAATCTTCCAATTTTCCCATGAAAGTGATATCGGGAAAATAGGGAAAATAAACATTCTTTATGCTCTGTCAGTTCCCTGCACACACACACACACACACACACACACACGTGTATATGTATATGTATATGTATATGTATATGTATATGTATATGTATATGTATATGTATATGTATATGTATATGTATATGTAGTGGTTAAGGCCCCAGGATAAAAACTGAGAGACTAAGAATTCTAGTCCTGCCTTAGGCACAGACACAGATGGGTGATTTTGGGCCAATCACTTTCTCTCAGTTCTAGGAAAAAGGCAAGGTCAACAAGCTATTCCCAATAAAACCATTTGCAAATGATTTGATTAAAATTAAATGCTATCAAAATTCCATAGTCGTATTCATCTACAAATATGCCATAGATTAGCACTCAATAAAGCAGCCACAAAGGCCTTGGAAAAATTATTCAAATACCATATGCTTATATCTATAATGATCAGAATTATACAAGCTATGGTGTTTCCTGTGACATACAACTAGAAAAAAAGTGTTAAGATATTCATGAACTGGGAGAACCATGTTAACAAGGTCAGCCAATGAATAGGCATAGCAACTAAGTCAGCCAATGAGAGCTAAACATTTCTGAGTCTGTGCAGAGAATCGAAACTGAAAACTTAAGCTTAAGGCTGAGCATGGCTCAGCCCACTCTGTACTCTTAGTCCACTCTGTGCTTGTCTGCTCTGGTGAAATGAAACTAACTCTCCTGTTTGAGTTTACTTGAAGAAATAATCTACTTGTGATATTGTATATATATTACTATGTTTATAAAGAAGTTATTGAATCCAGCTGAATCAATCATCTGTGTGTTCTTCTGGAATTGATTTTTATGCAACAAACTATGATAAAAAGCCATCGAAAATTAGTTTTATATATGATCACAGCTGCAAGACAATTCTGTACACAAAAATGGAAAGATTCTGAAATATCCACAAGAGAGGAATGGTTGGTGAAGATGACTGCAGGTAATGGTACCTAGCAATGCCACTACTGAAAGCACAGTACTGGTAGGCTACTCGTTATAGGAGAGAACACTGAACTTCTGTCAGCCCTTCAAGGTAAAACAGACAGGAAACACTACTAGATGAACCAATTCTATTTTATTTTAATGTTACATTAACAGTAGAAAATGCCTGCCACCACTTTTAACTGTACCCTCCATTAGAGTGGGTCCTTTCTAAGTTCCTTTCTCTGACCCTTAAGACCAGTGGTGGGTTCCTACCAGTGCGGTCCACTCTATAGCACCGGTAGCGGCCCGTTGGTGACATCACAGTACCGGTGCGGTCAGTTGCTGGTGCCTGGGTGCCGCCATTTTTTTAAAAAAATTTCTTCTGCGCATGCCCAGAAGCTGAGCTTCCGGCACTGCGCATGCGCTGCCTTCCTACCCCACAGTGAGTCCAAGCAGGCTGAGGGAGCGCATGAGATGCTGAAAGAATGGGTGGCAGGAGCTATCTCCATTCCCCTCCCTTCAGCAGTCCGAGAAGCCACGAACGCGCGGTGATGATCCTAGGCATTTTCACACCTAGGCTTCTCGAGCTGCTGAGGGGAGGGGGAATGGGCGGCAGGACCTATCTCAGTTCCCCTCCCTTCAGCAGTCCAAGAAGCCACGCCCACCCGGTCACATGGCCAGCAAGCATGCCCACCCGGTCACATGGCTGGCAAGCCACACCCACAAAATAAGCCATGCCCACAGAGTGGTAGTAAAAAAGTTAGGAACAGGAGGCTCCTGCCTCTCTAGTCTGATTATTTCCCAGGCAGTATCTCTTTCCCTCCTTCTCCAAGATTATCCACACATTCCATTACAATTCAATTCCCTGTTCCGACTCCCTGAAAAGGAAGTAGAGTAATCAGACTGAATGGAGATAACTCTTGCTCTTTTTTTGTCTTTTACACTTTTCAAAAGGTGACAACTGGGTCTATTAATGGTCTAATAGTAACACATGGTGGTAGTATGGTGGGATCGAATGGGGGACAAAAACAAACAATATGTAGGATACTTATTGAAAATCTCAGGTCAAAATCAGGTTAATTGAATCTACTATCATCAGCTTTCTGGGTTACCAAAAAAAGGGGAAGAAAAATGCATTTTCCTATTTCATTGTCAGGTATTCAAGTTCAGTCTAAG